>CM053587.1:115241301-115259050 GCA_028646515.1 Pseudochirops corinnae
GTCATTTGCTTCCATTTGCTCCACTCTAATTCTGAAGGAATTATTCTCTTCAGTGAGCTTTTGAGATTCTTTTTCCATCTGGCAAATTTAACTTTTTAAGGCATTCTTCTCCTCATTGGCTTTTTGGGCCTCTTTTGCCATTTGAGTTAATCTATTTTTTAAGGTGTTATTTTCTTCAGTCAGATTGTTGACTCTCTTTTTATGATTTTCTTGCATCATTCTCATTTTTCTTCCCAATTTTTCCTCCACTTCTCTTATTTGGTTTTCAAAATCCTTTTTAAGCTCCTCTATGGCTTGTAACCAGTCTACATTTTTCTTGGAAGCTTTTGGTGTAGGAGGTCTGACTGTGTTGTCTTCCTTCTGTTCCATGCTTTGATCTTTTTTGTTCCCAAAAAAGGAATCTAAAGTTGGATTGCTTAGCTTGGTGTAAATGTTTTTTAAAGCATTGTACAAACATTATCTTATCTTACAACAACCCTAAACCATTCCTTTCTCCATTTTACAGTTGAGGAAACTGAGGCTGAGAGGTTAGGCTACTTGCCCAGGGTAGATTTGAACACATGTTTATCCAACTTCAAGTCCAGTATCCTACCTATTGCAATACCCAACTGCCTGCAATATACAGACTGAATTGAAATGGAGAGCATGATATGTATAATCTGTATCAGAGTGCTTACTATCTAGGGAGGGGAGAGGGGATATAGGCAGAGAGAGAATTTAAAACTCAAAATTTTAAAAATGTTAAATATTTTTTACATTTAAGTGGGGAAAATTAAAATATTATAAAAGAAGAAAAAGAAAGGAAGGGCATGATCAACCAACTAGACAAAAAAGACTTCTTTCATACAATATTTGGAAGAGCATGATGTAGGGGTGATCAGTGAAGGAAAGAAAAATCCACTCACTCTAACTCACTATATACCTGTGGATACAGGTGCTGCTTATGAGGGACTTGGAGTGAAATACAGCTCAATGATCAATATCTCGTTGAAAGAAGGATTCTAACACTTTCTTTGTACCTGGGTCAGTTCTCAATCCTCTGAAATGCTAGCACATCACAAAAAAAACCTAGTAAAGAAGGGACTTTAAAGATTGAACAGCTGACATGCCATGCCGCTGTTTGGAATACTTTTTCCTTGTTTCTTTTGGCTAAGGAAAAAATAAAGATCACCACAACAATGGAACTTTTCCAAAGGTCCTGATAAGATCTCCCTTCCCTGTCTGGAACTGCCTGGTAAAGCTGTAGACTCTTAATCAGTAGAAAGAGGAAACAAAGTTTCCTTCCTAGAGTTGACCTAACTTCAATGAAGTTGTAAAATTACCTTTTACAAAATGCTTTGGACACAGCTAATACAAAATAGGTCCCTTTTATAAAAATAGTTAGTTCCCCCTTGGGTGATAGACTAAATTAAAAAAAAAAGCATGACCCTTGCTCTCATTTTAATGTGCAGTTTCTTAAGACAAATACCTCCCTGCCCCAAGAGATAAAGCAGTTAGTCCTGTGTCTGGTTAGCCCAGTTCCTCAGTGCCAAGATTATTTACATTTCTTTGAGGAATGTGACATTACACCAAGTAACCAATGCAGGATTGGGAAAAAGGGAGGAGTGGTCTTCTTAGGCTTATTTGGTGACAGAAATCTTTTGACTTGGTCCAAACTGATTTCTCAAAGTTTCCATGACCAGTAAAGGCTAACCAGTTTTTCCTTCCAGTGTTCAGTAAGGCCTTCTTCAGAAAGACAGAAATTTCTTCTTTAGTAAGAAACATAATCACAAAAGTGGAAATGAGAGGAAGGCCAGCAATGGGATGGGCAAAGATGTTTATAAAAGTCAGGAGAAGACCTGGGAGTTTACTTCTAATTGGCTGTTTTGAATTGTGAACAAATCATTTTAATTTTTCTTTCTTCCAATTCTCATTTGTAAAATAGGTTTAATTAATTATATTGATGTAAAGTGTTTTAAGACCTAGCCATTGGTTAGTGACTTCCTGTAGTATTTAAATCTGCTGAATACCAGAATCTGTAATTATATTTGATAGACCATTGGCTCATCGCATTGAGTTCTTATAAGCCCATAAGATCATAGATTTAGAATTGGATGGGACCTTAAGGCCATCTAATCTGATTTTTTTTTATAGAAAAAGAAACAGGTTCAGGGAAGTTAATGATCTGCCAGTGGTAACCCAGGTTGTATGTATATGGAAAACTGGGGATTCAGATTTAGGTCCAATTACTTCAAATTCAGTCTTATAATTTAGTGCTTTTTCTTTCTGGGCGGGGGTGGGGATAACCATCAGGTTAAGTGACCTGCCAAGGGTTGCATAGCCAGTAAGTGTCTGAGGTCAAATTTGAACTCAGGTCCTTCTGCCTCCAGGACCAGAGAGCTCTATCCATTGTGACGCCTAGTTGCTCCCATTTTGTGTTCTTTCCACTGCATCATCACATGAGTTACAATCTGTTAGTTGGGGAATCTGTCTATAGCCTAACTCCTTAATAAATGCTTGTTGATTGATTGAATGCTACATAGCTTGCTCAGCTTTCTTTTATGTAATAGATTGCCTATTATACAATACATTTACAATTCTTGATCTTCCATGGCTCATTTTTCAGTTGGTCCCACAAAGAGGTGCTCTTTCTAGTTTATGCTGCATGACTGCAAGTTTCTACTCTGCATTTCATTGGAGACTATGATGAAAAATAAATCACTGTGGGCAGCACCACGGCATTAAATATTTCTCTACTCTTCTTTTGTGGGTAACTTCTCACTGATGACACTATACAGATGTGTCTGAAACAATCTAGGTGGCTTTATATCTTCTGCTATTCTCTGCTCAGGCTATTAGACAGTTATATTTAAATTGGTAACCAAAGTATAAGTATCCCGTTACCTTCTTGATGTACAAACCAGTTGTATATACTATGTTACTGGCAGTAACGATCATTTTGCATCTAATTTGATTTACCGGACTTCACTTCCAAGACAATCAGCTTGGAAACTCTGTCAACTTCAACTCTGGAAAACACTTGCAAACAAGAAATAATCATCAGTTAAATGTGTTTGCATAATTTCTTGCATGTGGTAAACACAATACATATTTATTAAATTAAATTAAATTTATGGCTTTCATTACTGATTTTTCTTAACATGAAGTACTTCCAGATCATCTCTAAGATGTTCCATTATATAAGAATTTTAATACTTTGTGGCACAGAATTTGATAGGGAAAACTATTTTAGAGATTTAAATGGGATTCTTTTGATTGACAATAAAATTGTCAGCTTAGTTTTAAAATATAGGGAGAAATATAAACCCTCATACTTGGAAAATCATGTTTGCACTCTGAAAGAGAAACACAGGATTTGATTGCAACAGTAGTGTTGACAGAGTTTACTTTACTTCCTTATAACCAGAAACCTAATGCTACAATTACTATCTGATGAGTGCCTCCACCTTCCTACTGACTCCTCTTCTTCAGTGATTCCCTTCCCTTTCAACCACACCCTTTCTGTGGTTTATTTCCATTGGGCCTCCTCTACCATGGCTATCTGCCAATTTAAGACTGTCCTTGAGGGAGTAAGTAGGTCTCAAAGGGATCCAGGACTCAAACTTTGCTATCAGGACTGTTCTTCACCCTCCTTCCTCTGGACTCTGCTTATAAGCCTTTTTCATGCTGAAAATCACATCTGGAGAGGAAGGAGTTGAGTTAGGAACAATTTTGGCTTCATAGTTTTAGATCATACAGTTATGAATGTAGAGTTATACATAATGAGAATCTTGTCTTAAGAATTTAATTAGTTAAATAGAATTTAACTTAGCTTCTCTAAGGATCACTGGTGAACGAGCATTTTATTGAAAAGACGTAGGAGGATTGTTGATTATTTACTTGGAAGTTGGGGGTCTTGGGCTGTAGATGGAATATCTATATAACAATAAGTCCTTCAATTGAACTCTAATTGTTTAATTAGTTATAGAAAAAGATTTTTCCATGGAGGGTAATGATAAATAAATGGTAATGATAATTGGCAATGATGAATAAATGGTAAATGGTAAAAAAATAATTGGTAATGATAAGTAAATGAATAGATTTAAAAAGCTTTGAGCTTCTTGAAAGGAGGGCATTGTTATAGGTAAGGATGTAATAATCCCACTATTTAAATTATCACTTGCTGGTATAGAAAAATCTATTAATATAATGGCATGATTTCTACCTTAGAAAAAGTAAGTGCATTGATATGCCTAATGCATTTGTATTTATGCAAGCTAAGGGAAGAAGTGATAATGTTCATGAATCTTTGATTCATTCTTGATTCTTGCCTTTCCTTTACATTCTCTATCCATTAAGTTTCCAGGTCTTGTAGATTCTGCTTCCAAAATGTCTTTCAAATCTGTCTGCTTTCACCCATGCAGACACTTCAGGCCTCCATGACTCCTCTCTTGGATTACTTCAATGGACTCCTAACTCGTCTCCTTTCTTTCAGGTTTTTTCTTCTTGAATCCATCCTAAAATCACAGGACACAGAAAGAGAATGGGCCTCAGAAGTTAAAGCCCTCATTCTACAAAAGAGGAATCAGGTTCAGAGAAGGCAACTTGTTCATGATCCAAGATCATATAAGCAGTAAGCATTTGTGGAAGGATTTGAACTCAGGTTTTCTGATTCCAGAGCCAATATTCTTTTTTTTCCTTTTTTTTTTTTTTTTCCATACCACAATCCTCCATGCAGCTGCTAAAATACTCTCCTTAAAGCTCAGGTCTAACCATGTCACTCCCCTGCTCAAACATCTTTCTTTAGAGGCTCTCCATTGCTTTTAGGACAAATACAAATCCCTGAATTTGGCCTTTAAGATCCTTTAGAATCTGACTGAAATCTACCTTTTCTTCCAAGTTAATTTCATACTGATTCTATACTTTGCTGAGAACTGTTTTCTAAACTTAGCATTCCATCTCCCATTCCTGTGCACAGGCCACCCCTTCAGTTTGGAATGCATTTACTGCTTTGTCTCAGCCTTTTAGAATCTTTACCTTGCTTTATGACTGAGTTCATGTGCCATTTTCTTTGTGAGGCCCTTCCTGATCCCCTCAATTGTTAGGCTTCTTTCTCTACATGATTACCTTCTTTTTTAAATTATCTCTATCCCTGTTGCAACATTCCCCTCTCCCCCTCCAGTAGAATGAATAGGACCAGAATTGTTTTGATTTTGTCTGTGTCCCCCCTGAGCCCAACAAAAGATCTAGCCCCTAATAGGCATTTTACTAAATATATGTAGAACTGAAGATTTAGCTAAATACTATTGGAAAGATAAATGACTAATCATGAGGTGTTCTCTCTCTCTCTCTCTTTCTCTCTCTCTCTCTTTTTCTCTGTTTCTCTCTGTCTCTCTTTCCCCCCTCTGAATCTGTCTTTCTCTACCTTTCTCTCCCTCCCCATCTCCTCTCCACTCTCTGTCTCTTTCCTCTGTTTCTCTATTTTGTCTCTCTCCCTCTCTGTTTCCCTCCTTCCCTCTCTCTGTCTCTCTTTCTGTCTCTCTCTCTCTGTCTTTCTCTCTCTGTCCTTCTCTCTCTCTCCCCTGTGTTTCTCTCTCTCTCTCTCTCTCTCTCTCTCTCTCTCTGTCCTCCTCTCTTTCTCTCTGTCTGTCTGTCCCTCCTCTCTGTCTCTCATTACTATCTGTATGGTGTTTGTTCTTACTTCCACTCTCTGGGCCTCATTTTCCTCATTTGTAAAGTAGGGTGCTGTGTTTGATGATCCCTTCCCCTAAATACTATAATTCCATTCTCTTATGCCACTATAGGAGGGAGCATTCAGTAAATGGCATCTTATTTTATGGCCATTTTGTGTGTGTGCTTTTTTTGCCTTCCACAGGATCAGGCACAGAGACCTATTATTCCAGAGTATTTACAAAGTCCTTAGGCAAATTGAGTCTTCAGTTACTTTAGATACTCACATGATAAAAACAAACATGCCAAAATGTTGTTAAATCATCAAAACTCATCCTTTGCTTTAGGGCCAGGTTCAATAAAAGAGTTTAGGAACTCACTCAGCAACCTGATGGGAGAGTGCCTTTAATGAGTTGGAAAATCAGAATGAATAATACAACATGAAAGAGACATGTTTCAGTAAGCCTTTTTCAGAAGCTCAGAAATTTCAGCTACACACACCCACCCACACACACACACACACAGAAAAAAACACTCATGCACACTCACCTACACTTACCCATCCACCTCCCCCATCACTACACACATTCACACCCATCCCTTGTTATTGTCTTTGAATGCAGGTATATTCAAAGTTGTATAATTTACACAGAGACTGACCACTGGATTTAAGAATCATGAGAGTTAAGCTCAAGTCTGTTGCTTACTAGGTTGTATGGCTTTGGGCAAGTGATTTAGTCTCTTTGAACTTCAGTTTCTTCCTTTGTAACATGGGCATAAAGTCCTCACACAAACTTTGTAAAGTTAGTAAAAAGCCGAAAGGTTTTTGGAAGGGTCGAGTGAGATCTTGTAACTAAAGCATTTTGGTAAAGAAATATATTATTATTGTTATTATTCTGATATTTATCTCTTTCAAAGTACTTTATGGATGGTGTTTCTCTAATCCTCATGAAATCTTTGAGATATAAGAAAGGGGGGAAGAGCATAACAGTCTTTCCATATTTATAAGGACAGAACCATGATACTTTTAAGTTACTCATCCATAGGTAGTCAGTTATAATAATGAAAAAAACGAAACAATAATTAGTCTTGTTAGCTCTTTTCTTCATTGCTTGCTACAGTCAGTGATATAGACTCTCTCCAGGGCAGATTCCGATTCAATCCAACAAGCAATTTGTTGGACTTACATGGAAGAATTATCATTTTGACATATGTATTTTTGTTCCTTAGTCTTGATCTCAATTTTCTTCACAATGAAATAATAATAAAAATGATAACTAACATTTATATATGTGCCAGATATTGTGCTAAACACATTACAAATATGATTTGATCCTTACAATAACCCAGGGAGGTGGGTACTATTATCATATCCATTTTTCAGTTGAGGAAACTAAGGTAGACACAGGTTAAATGACCTGTCAGGGTCATACAACTAATATGTGTCTGAGACTGCATTTGAACTCAGGTCTTCCTGACTCAGGATATAGCGCTCCGTCCACTGAGCTACCTAGTTGCCTAGGAAAGAGCTGTGTGGTTTTCTTGCTTTGGCATTTATTAGAATTCAGGCTCAGTTATACTCTCAGACTGTACATTTGTACTTCACTCATATTACATACAGTATCTCTCTGTTTTCCTGATTGGTCATTTTAGGATCATTGAAAGACATGAACTATGCAGATTTTTCTATCAAACAATAGACATCTTGAAAGCATCTTTAGCATCCCTCCATTGGGATGGACTGGATAACATCTGAATTCTCATATAACTCTGAAATTTTGTGATTCCCACCATCACTACACTTAGTCCTGGGCTATTACAGTAGTTCAGTTTAGTCTAGCTGATTTTCCTATCTCCATTCTTTTTCCTGCTCTAGCCCATCCTTCAAATTACTGCAATCTTCCTAACACAGATTTGAAAATGGATGGAAAGCAGAACAAGTTCTGTAGCCTGGCATTTAAGTTCCTGAACAATTGGGCTCTAAACTACAATTCCACTCTTATTTCACACCACTCTCCTCCTTTTCCTCTGTGCTGTCTCCAAACTGGACTATCCACTCTTTCATAAGTGTATCTTCTCTTCCTCATGCTTTTCTACCTCTGAGCCTTTGCTTACCTACCTTTCAAAATTCAGCTCAAATGTTCCCTCTTCCCTAAGATCTGCCTGGTGGGAGTGATTGAAACATATCACTTTGTCCCTTTCTTGTACACTTATCATGTTTGGTTTTGTTATAGAATTATTACAAGTTTTGGCTCTGCTACTAGAGTAAAAATTCTTTGGAGTATATGCAGTGTTCAGGAAAGACTAACACCTCTGATGTGAAGGCTTGCTGAGCCCTTTTCGGGGCTGCTCAGGCATCTGAAGTGTCCACCTGCCACCCAATTCTCACTTGTGGTTCTAAGAAGTTGTGGCATGTGTAGTGGCCATGCCCTGGTAAAACTGTCTCCATAGGCTAAATCAGGCTGAGGGTAACTGATAGGTCTCAGACCTGGTGAATTCGGGTGGGGAGAGGTGTCTATCCCAGGCATGTAAAGACTTCTTTTGGTGGAATGGGCAAATGAAAACAATTAGTTCCAATGACCATGAAGTTGGTTAAAGCAGATGTTGTGGAGAACTTAGAGCTTAGTGAGACACAGAAGATGGGGAGGTCATCCACTGTGTTCTGGGCCACGGCTGCTTATCTTGACTATTGTCTTGTCACTGGACTTAAATGACTTTGGAAGAGAGAGTGAAGCTGATAACTTTGTGCAACTATGCCTCACTTAAATCCGATTCACCCACAAGTCATAATATCACCTGTGAGGTCATAGAGCCTCTTAGAAAACAACAATGATAACTTCTTTCAGGGCAGGGACTATGTCTTATTTATGTTTGTATCTCTGTCTATTCCTACTAAAGTAATTTATACTTATTCTTAGCTCAAAATATTTTTAATTCAAAGTAGACCTTCTAAAAACACTTTGAATTTGTGGAAGGAAGGCAAAGTTGTAGGAGTACAGCTATCTTTTAAAATTAGGAATTTACCAAGATTTGAGAAAACACTGTCCTTTTCTCCCTCAGGTTGTGAAAAATGGTTTGCTGTTATTCATTTCCTGAATTTGTATTAAAGGGGGTGATAACCCTCTTCTGCTAAAAAAACTTCAATGGCTCCCTATTTCCTAGAGAATGGTCTATAGTTTGTTGTACATCTTCCTCAGTAAAAATATTTTGAGCACATATCTCTGATATAGGCATATTTTGTCATTTATAAGTTATGTATATATTATTTTATCAGTGAATGTATATATTATCAAAGAAGTTGAAATTGAAATTAAAAAGAATGAGAGAAAGATGAAATTATATTTGATCCTAGGCTATTGGAATTTGTAGATTAAAAGAGTTGCATGGCCCTCTTGTACTTGAGGGATAGTAATTTAGCAGTTGGGTGGTAGAAAGATAGATGAACAGATTATTGAAATAATCCTGATGAGGTTATGAAGGTCGAACAGAAAGGTGGCTATCTGAGTGGCTTGTAAGGGATAGGGTGGGAAAGACGTTATGGAGATAGAAATGGCAAGATCTGGTAAGTGATTGTGGTATGTGGGGTGAGGGAGAGGGAGGCATTGAGGATGACACCTAGGTTGTGAATCTAGGTGACCTGAAAGGATAGTAGAGCCCTAGACAGACATAAGAAAGTCTGGGAGAGGGGAGTGGTTTGAAGGAAATAAAATGTAATGAGATCTGAAAAGCAAATGGCCACCCATCCACTCCCACTCAGCCTGTGCTACTCACTCTGTCCCACAGAAAATAAGGAGTGAAATGCTTTATTTGCTGGTCACTGGATACTTACTTTGGATCAGAGTCACTCAAAATCCAACCAAGAAACCCCTGCTGTCAAAAGAAAGTGTTGTGTGGAACATGGTGTGAGGACATTGGGAGGGGTGGGGAATTTTGCCTATGTAATTGCTTCAGGTGCATGTGGGGTCACGGGTCAAGCTACAATTGCCCTGAGGGTCCAGCTTCTTATTCCAACCAGAGGAAGTCATTAGATGGAGGGGCGAGAAGTAAAGGAGGATGCGTGAAAGGGGTAGTATAGTTATGTTGCAGATAAGCTTATGATTTAATATAAGTTGGAAGCAACCCAACTTCCCTTCATTCTCATTGGTTAATAGTACTCCTCTCCCAGTTATGCCATAGCTTCTACTTTGGACACCACTGACCTAGAGGGTTAAGTTTAAACTTCTAACATTTGATGCTCTTTACAATGGAGTCCCCAAGCTACCTCTTCACATTTCTCTGTACCCATTATTTTCTAAGTCTTCTCTTCTCCAGATAATCCAGACCCCATCCTGTCACTTTACCATACTCTGTTCTTTTTTTTTTTAGCCCCTGTGAACCTTTGTTCTAGTTTTCCTTATGCCTTAATGTCCTTTCTTCCCCTCCTCGACTATTGAAATCTAATCCTTTCTCCAAAGCTGAACTCAGATCCCAGTTCCTCTCTAAGGTCTTCCCTGTCACCACCCCTACTGAAGGACACCCTCCCAGCCCCACACCCCTTACTTTGCAGCGTGCCTTGTTTTTGTATGCCTCAATAATTTGTAGACTGGTTGGACAAGGTTACTTCTGGAGTTACAACTTTTAGATTCTGTAATTCTTCATTGTATAATTATAGTCATTTATGCTTGTGTTTTATCCCTGTGCTAGACCATAAGCTCCAGGAAGATAGAGACTGTGTCATATATCTATCCTAGTGCCTAATATTGTATTATGCACACAGTAGGCACTTAATAATTGTCTGTTTAATTGAATTAAAATATTTCATGGTCTATTATCACATTTCCTGGTGAATTAAAGCCTTATAATTTTGGAAGTCTTTGAAATTTGAATTTCACATGCTGGGCAACCTGATTAACTATTTTCACTTAAATACAAACTCTCATCTAAAAATCTTTAAGTTCTATAGTGTCAAATGATAATAGTCCTGTTTTGAGCATTAGCGTACTTGCTCAAGGTCACACAAGTTAGTGAAAGATCTATAAGATTTTTTTTTATAGCTCTGGGCTACTTTTGTTATCTTTCCAGAGCTAATAACCACATTGTTCCAGGACCAAACCAGAGGTATGTAGTCCCTGAAAACTGGACAATTAATTACCATATTGTCCCCCCAAATTTTGAGGCTCTAAATCCAGTACAGGGAAATTCAGATGGAATGATGGATGAGTGGTATGACTGAACTTCAAAGGTTTAAAGGATGATCAGTTGATGGGAATGTTGTATAAGGGATCAGGTCATGATTGGACTGTATGACCTGTATGGTGTCTTCCAATTCTGAATTTCTCTGACTTGTTCTCACTTGCAGTAACAGTAGAAGCTTTGGATTTCTTCAATTTGGACCTGTTTTTCTAATATCTGCATGGAACTCAAATGGCTTTTGCTACATTAATTCTTTGCAATCTTGAATCAAGAAAAAAACTTTCTTATATAATTATGCTTCTACCCAAGCCTAGGGAAGTTCTTCTGAAGGATAGCCTTGTGATTTTGTATTTTCTTTATGTAAGGGTACATGACTTCTATGTGACCGAGAGTTCTCTGAAGTTGAGATGCTGTGGATGGCATACACGAAGGAGATATATCTTCAGATTTTTGGAAGAGTTAGAGAAAAGCAAACAATTTTTTTTGGAGGCAATCGAGGTTAAGTGACTTACCCAGGGTCATAGCTAGTAACTATCTGAGGCTAGATTTGAACTCAGGTCCTTCTGACTCCAGGGCCAGTGCTCTATTCACTGTGCCACCTCGTTGCTCCCAAATACAGACTTTCAATAGGAGATTGGAGATCTCCCTGAAGCTATAGACATATGAGGATGCCAGTCTCCACCATGTCCCTGACTTCCAATACTTGCATCCTTAGAGACTGCTAAGAGAGGATTCTTCCCCATGTGTTAGTTACACCACCCTCACCTTGGTTGAGCTGAGGTTTTTTAAATCAAAGAGCTTATTTACTCTGGTCTGTTCTATTGTCTAATTTGTATACCTTCTCCAATTTCTGTTTACTGTTTGCTTTGATAAGGTAGTTGTTTGTGATGCTCTTCTGGGTAACCAGTGTTTGGTGGGAGGGAGCTAAATTGCTCATAGTAAGCTAAGTGTTATCTATCTTCCTCTTGAGAGTGCTCAGGAAAAAATGTCTTTTATTCTAAACCCCTTATTGTACCTTTAAACCATCAATGCTTGATGTGTGGTAAATAGATTTAATTCTAATCAGGTTCCCTTCTTGGAGATAGCAGTATGTTTCACCATTGTAGTAGTCCTAAATCTGGGACAACCCAGATAATGTTCCCCTTCCATGTAAAATATGTGCATAAGTGGTGATCCATATGGGACATACTCATATATCCACAATATTTACAAGGGTAGATATATGGCCCACTCTGTCTTCAAGGGAGAATGTGATTTCTGACTTTGTGAAGAACAAGAAGAGGATTGGGCTTGAACTGCCCCAGGCAGGATCTCCTCGGATCCAAGGGAGGAGATTGCTCTCATCTGTCTCTGTGGTAATCGACACTGGAAATCAGGGGCATTAGGGGGCCCGGCATCCCCATATGTCTATGGTTTAGAGGAGCTCTCTAGGGTAACTTGCCTCTCCTGGCCACCTCTCTTAAAATCCTTCAACAATCTGAGGTCACATCTTCCTCATGTAAACTATATACGCTGTTTCAGGAGAAGTTTCTCAGCCAATCAGGAGTCATATTGCCTTACACCTATGTAGTGTTACAGGGCTGTTCCACAGGAAAACTGAAGGCTTGGGCAAAATCATGGGCTATGTTTATGAAACCTATAGTGCTCATCCCAGAACGGTACTGCCTCACTTAAATCCAATTCACATGCAAGCCAAGATGTCATCCTTGTGATGTCATTGGTCTTCTTTGGGAAAGAAGGACAAACAACAACAGTGCTCATCCTACAAAATGAAATTAGTAGAATTTTTGAGAGCTGACTGTTCATAGTTAGAAAGTTCAAGATTAAGAGGTAGAAGAAGCCTTAGATTCATTTAGTCAAAACAATTCATTTTATAGATGAAGAAGCTTGGACCTAATGAGATGAATTCTGATATGATGAAATGATGGTTTGCCAAAAGTCATACAGGGGGCAGAGTTGGGGGTCATCGCTCAGGCTTGTAAAGTGATGGTATAAAATAAGCCTTTATGACTATAAAAAGCTAAATAGTATAGCCTTTTATGCTGCAGGGATCCCAGGGACTAACGAATACACATGCCAGAGCTGTGACTTGGTCCAGTGATCCTGGAAAACAATTTGGAATTATTCTAAAAAAAAAAAAGTGACTATGATGTATATAACCTCTGTCTTAGAGATTCCACTGCTAAGCATATGACCTAAAGTTAAAAGCAGAAAGAAATGTCCTACATAAATAAAAATATTCATAGCAGCATTTTTTGTGTGTGTGATAGTAAAGAAGTAGATACAAAAATCACTTGAGGATGCCTAATTGAACTGGTGGATAAATATAATGAAATACTTCTGTGCTGTAAGAAATCATGAGTATGAAAGATTTGGAGAAGAAGGGGAAGACTTATAGAAACTGATGCAGTAAAGTAAGCAAAATTAGGATCAAAATTTAACTAATAGTAACAAAAAATACAAATACACAGAACAACAAGAAAAAAGACATTCAACTATAATGACCAAATTTGGACATAGAAAAGAAATGAGGAAATGCATGGTCCTCCCTGCTTTGCAGAGGTGGGTGATTATAGGTTTGGAAAATTGCATATAACATCAGAATCAGTCGATACATTGCTTAGCTTTGTGGATTGTCTTTTTCTCTATTTTTTTCTACTTGTTTGTTACAAAGGATGACTTACTGGGGGAGACTTATATTTAAAAATGAAGGTTATATAAAAACAAAAGATTTCTACATTTTTTAAGAGAAAAAAAGAATATACACACCAACAAAATAATCGTAGGCACAATTATTTATAATGATAACTAATATATCCATTTATTTAAACCAAGAAATTTTAATATGACTATAATTTCTTTTTAAAATTTATAAAAAATAATAGCTCTAGTTTTAATATTCAACAAGCTTATGGAATCCATCAATCCAAAGTGATACCTTAAGATCAATAGTCACTTAGAGCCCATAGTTCCTTAAAAGTTTAAAATTTGGCATTTTTTTGTTTCCAGGAACAACCGAGGAGCTGGCCTTACAGGCAGAAAACTACAGTCCACACAGATCTTTACCTCTTCCTTTTGTGATGCAAGATTCATCATCAACCTTTCCAACATGGCTCCATAGCAAGTAAAATAAATTCACTCAATCATCTAGGCAACCAAGCCAACTAACCAAACCAAAGAAAAGAGAATGGGGAGCAAGGGGCAAGGAGCCCTGTACTGCTTTTCCTTGATGTGTTTTAAATAGTAAGTTGTAGAAAATGGAATAAAACCAGAAGGTGATGACAAAATACTGCTTGAATATACAATGGAAGGACTTGTCTCCTGCTCTCCCTCTCCCCTCCTCTCCCCCCAAGTGAATTACCTAGCACAACAACGCGTATTTTCTAGGTTAGCTGGAATAAGTGGCCTAAAAACCACCCTCCAGGGACCAGAGCTTTTGTAGCCCTAAACCTGATTTATTGGATCAAATGTCTAGTGTTTCTGGCTGATTTTAAAAATGGAAATGAATCGGCAGAGGGTTCCTCTGAGATCTGAAGCTAATTTTTTTGTCCTCTTTTTGCATAAGGATGATATTAGGAGATATTTAAATTAGTTGGGTAATGTGACTTATAGTCAGAGACTTGATTGAAACTTTAAAATTCAAAGCTCTCAGACAGGGAAATCACTGAGCTTTCTGAATGTTATAGGCCCAGATTTAATTTAATATCACACTTTAATTTCCAACTTGTCCTAAGGAGAGGTCGTAGATTAGCAACTCAAGGCATTGGTTTATATTCAACATATAATCCACTCTGTTGGTCTCCTTAGGAAGGGAATCCGTAAATTCTCTAGAAGGCCAATGAAATAAATAGCCTTTTGTCTTTGATGAAATAGTCAAGGGGATAAGTTTTCTAGATTGAAACTTGTAATTAAAGTGCCAAGAGTAGTGGTAAGGAACAGAAGGGGGGAAGCATTTCAAGGAATCTGAGGCAATGAGGATCTAACTTGTATGTGTTAGTCCAGTCATTACTATGTGATATCCTAATCATTAATGAGCAAAAAAGCAAGTATAATGTGATGTATAGTCCAGGTGAATTTCAGAATTAATGCTAAAATTCTGGAACTCTAAAGGAACAGAACTATAGATTTAGAGGTGGAAGGGGATTTAGATGTTAAAGAGCCCAACACTTCCATTTTACAGGAAGAAACTGAAGCCCTGAAAGGTTAAGTGATTTGTTCAAGGTTATGTAGGCAGTGAGTGTTGGGTTTGTGATTCAAACCCAGATCTTCCTGACTCTAAGGCCAGCTCTCTATCCACTACACACTAGATTAAATTTAATTTTTTTGACATTTTTCTTCTTTTGTTTTCTTGGCATTTTTTTTTTCTTAAATTACACTGTTGGTTGATTAAATTTAGTTCAACAGCTGGGCGTGGTCCCACATGCCTGCAATCCCAGTAATTGGGAAGGCTGAAGCTGGGAGTTTTCCTGACCTTGGGTGTTCTAACCTACATTGATTGTACTCATTAAATCTAGAATCAATATGGTGAGCTTCCCAGCAGTAAGGGGCCCCTGAGTTGCCTAAAAAAAAGGGGGGGGGGAGAGATAGGGAATAAGGATTTGTTAAGTTCTTGCTATATGTCAGGCATTGTGTTAAGGGTCTTACAAGTATCTCATTTGAGCCTCACAAAAACCCTGGGAGGTAGGTGCTATTGTTATGTTCAATTTGTAGTTGAGAAAACTGAGGCAGACTTGTCTAGGGTCACCCAGCTAAGGCTGGATTTGAACTCAGGTCTTCCTGAGCCCAAGGAGGGATGAAACAGCTTTGGGTTTGAAATGGACCACGTCAAAGCTCTGGTGTTGATCAGTAGTGGGATCAGGCCTGTGAGTAGCTCTTGTTCTTCTAGCCAGGGTAAGATAAGGAAGTCTAGTATTTAAAACAACAACAAAAACAATTTAATAAAAACTTGTTAAGCGCTTACCTACACTGCATAAGGCACTGTGTTAGGTGCAGCACATCTAAAGACAAAATAGAAAAGAACAGAATGGTATGTTTCCTGAAGGAGCTTTATCATTCATTCCTCCACTAAAATCTAATTTCAAAGTCTCATCATGGGTGGAAGGCACTTTGGGTTGTAGAAGGTTATTGTAAAGAAAGTACTAGTTCTGGCAGGCTTTACTAGGCTGGAAAAACCTCAGGTACAGATCAGTGTTTGAGGGTGGTCACCAATGGGCTGAATACCAGGACATGAACCTTCCTGACTAGCAACTCATGAGACTGTCTCTAAGACATAGAGCATTTTGTGACCCTTTTCTTCAGTGGGGAAGACTTACATCAGTAAAATCATAGATTCCTGAAATATTGAAGGATATAGATGGGCGGTTGAGGAATTACTGTTCATTGTTATTTGATCATTAAGTTATTAAGGAAAACATTTATACATTTTTAAAAAGTATGGATCTAGAAATGAAAGTCATCTGTATGCTTGCGTCTGGGCAGTCCATCCACACCAGGCTTTTATCATTCATTTGCTATGACAGCAGAGACAAACATCCCATTGTGGTGGATGGAAACAGCAGAATTAGGGCCTTTGTCTCTTTCATTAGCCTCATTTCTGTCAGAGCTTGGCCCTTGAAGCTGTATCGAATGACAAGCTTTGGCTTCTCAAGTAAAAATTGCAGCCATTGCTGCTGTGTTCTGTGGAGCCTCCTCTACCACCCACTCCTCTGAAAATTGGCAGGACTGAGAAACTGGAACAGTTCTCCACATCATGTCACAGATTTAGAGGTTCTTAATGCCACAGAAGTAGGAGGAAGAAACCTCAGAGGAAGTGTTGGAGCTGAACATGAAGAGCAAAAAGGGCAGCTGGCCAGTTTGAACAGAAAGGAAACCTCTGCTGAGGGAGCAAGTGGGTACTGCAAGAAGCTTGTTCTTCCACTGATGTGCATCTATGTGGGCATGAAATGTATTCCATAGTAGTCTATAATATTAGTATGCATTATAAAGCGTGTCCCCAAAGTCTAGTACTAATATATACTAATGTACTGTTATAGGATCCTATGGAATATATATTCTACTCACATGTAACTCACAAACAATAGTTTTTAAGCCTAAGACTTTTGGGATACCCCTATGGTATACTTCATTTTATATAATATGTTGTATATGCTAATAATATGTTAGTATATATTATAAACTACATATCCATAGTAGTATGTTTTATATTGTATAATATATGCTATGTAACATTATATTAGTGTATATCATATGATATTGAGGCAGCTATGGAGGAGCATTGGGCCTGGAATCGGGAAAACTTGAGTTCAAATCTGGCATCAGACTCTTATTTGTTGTGTGACCCAAGCAAGTCACTTAACCTCTGTATGTTTTCTCAGCAGTGAAATGAGGATAATAATAGTACCTAGCTCTCAGGGTTTTTGTGAGTATCAAATGAGATAATATTTATAAAGTGCTTAGCATAGTGTCTGGCACATAGAAAGTCCTTAAAAAATACTTGTAAAATTATATATATATATGTATATATATACATACATATACATATATATAAAGCTAACACTAATACTATGTAGCAAACTATACATAGATATTAATATTAGCAAAAATTATATATCAAATAAATTTCAGTGGTGTGCTGGGGCCAGCTTATACTGACATAAGCACTGACTGTTAAATTTTCAGTATGAACATTTACACGTTTGAAATTGACTAATACTACAAACCAGGTTTGATTTATTGTTTTATTGATTATCTAGGCTTCAGAAAGTGATAGAGAAAAGTTTAATAATTCAGATTAAACTTAAAAGTGTGCTGTGTGAACATTTTTTAGAGAGCCAGTTGTTAAAATTTACCATATATTCCTGAATATATTACAAACGATATTGTATTTATAATATATAAACTCTAATAGTATAAAATGTAATGGGTACTT
>CM053587.1:115259550-115296896 GCA_028646515.1 Pseudochirops corinnae
CAAAACCTTAAACCTAGTTCACTCAGAAGTTCCTAGATTGGACCACAGTAGGTCCCTGCCCAAGCTCCACTTAATGCCTATGTTTTATGCCCTTCTGGCTTAGAGTAAATGTCAATGCTAACTGTTTCTCTTTGGAACAGCAACCCTGAGAGTCTTCCCCTCCCAGCTTGATTTATTTTCTTTTTTTCTAATTAAAAGGGCCATCCCTTGACTCACTTCTTAAAGAGTTCTATTCACTGCATGGCCATTATTTCACTCTAAGTGAGTATGTAAGAGGCCTTAGCCTAAAGGCCAGGGTCTCTCATTGCACCCTGGGTCATCTTTAGTCATTGGAATGAATATCTGGTCACTGGATCCAGATGGCTCTGGAGGAGAAAGTGAGGCTGGTGACCTTGCACAGCCCTCCCTCATTCAAATCAAAGTCAAGTATAAGTCATGTCATCATTCCCTGATGTCATGGTCCTCTTCCAAAAAGGAAGGACAAACACAACAACAACAAGAAGTGACACAATTAAATCACAGTTTAGTCAATTTAAAGAAGTTGAGGAACTAGGAATCAAGTGAAACAGTATGAAACTTGAAGGTTTAGAAAGGTTTTACATCAAAGTTTTGTGTTTCAAATGAAGAGCCATATACCTCCATGTATGCATATATATTTGAATGTACAAAATGATAATCCTTCAAAAACTTTGAAAGGGCCTGCTTTTTAAAAAAAATAGATTTATAATTCTCCTGGTTCTTGTGAAAGGTATCACACTGGACTTTAGGTCTTATTGAATTACATCAACTTGCCTAGATCCCAGCTCATCTTCTCTAAGTCTAGGCCCTTTCTTAGAACTGGCCTCAGGGCTTTCATCTTTCATTGTTTTTAAACCTTCCTTGATCACCACATCCCATCTCAAGTTATTGAGTATCCTGACCTTCTGGGTCCCTGAACAACTCTTCGGCTTCAGAGAAATGCTATACCTGATCTCTACCTACCTCTCACCCATCTGGGTCTCTAGTTCTAATACCTACTTCTTTCTTTCCTTGTCTAATCTTGCCACTTTATACTACAGATCACAACAATACATTTGCTAGGGCTTATTGACAAGGGCAAAAAAGAATCCTTGCATTCAAAAGATAATATAAGTGAGAGCCCCTCTGCTTTCAGAGTCTCAGATTCCCAGGATACAGAACATTGGGCGGGTTTTTGAAAACTCCATAGTGTGCGTGTGTGTGTGTGTGTGTGTGAAGGGGCCACTGATTGGTTAGCAGAGATTTCTGGAAGAAAAAAGAAAAAGAAGATAAAGGAGAGAGAAAATGTGAACTTTTGGATGGTGAGTGGAAAATCTCCCTGGAACCACAGAATATGCAATAAGCAAGGTCTTTTGATTCCCAGCACCTACTAAAAACGGACTTCTCCAGTGAATTATTCTCTTCATGACTGAGCTAAGATTTTATATTGCCCTCAAGCTGAAGAGCCTACTCTTGTGTATTCTGTTATCTAATTAAATCTGTATAACTTTCATTTTCAATTTGGACAGAGTGCTATCAGCCCATCAGGAATGCTTCTATTAGCTTGTCAGAATTGTGGATGCTTCGCTCCTAGTCTTAACATCATCATTTGTTTTCTAACTTTTCAAGTATCCAGTAAGATACAAGCAAACAATTAAAATTTAGGTGAATATGGTAATGTTTCTATCATCCCTCAAAATCAAAATAATTCAATCCAACACACAGGTTAGCACCAAAATTCACACGACTCAACACCTTTTTTTACAGGCTCCTAAGTCTATTTTTTTCTGCACATAAAGATAATGATAGTAACATATTTATATGGCACTTCAAAGTGGTATAGCTTTAATCTTTCATCAGATTAAAATTTACAAGTAGAAAATGACCCAGTACCAACTTTATTTGAGTCCAAATGAAGTTTTCCATAAATGCAATACATGGATTTGGGAGGTAATTTTTAAAATGACAGAGCATGATAGCTTAATCATTTTGTCCTGAGAAACAGTATAAATTATGTGAATGATGATCTATCTTTACTGCCTTGAATACAATGAAACAATATCAGTTTAGGAGGTGAGACAGCTTGGTAAGAAGTAGCAGTGAAAATTGCCCTTTTTGTTTATCCTTTCCAATTCTCTTGCACCTTTTTTCTTGAGCTAGCCATGATTTGTTTCACTTTCCATTTGAATAATTTAAAGAAGTTACTGTGATCTCAGTGCATTGGACCAAGATGGAATTCTACATGTGGATCTTTTGTTTGTCTGCTTGCTTACAGTTCTCTGGCATTGACTATGGAAATAATTTATGGGACATGCTCCCATTTCCTTTTTTCTGATTTTTGTTAACCCTTTAACTAAGAGTGTCCAAATATTTTATGCATACGTTTGCATAATGTGGCTGAAATAAATCCAAGTCCTCTCTTTTCTGGTGTTACTCAGGTTCTGAGAAATGAAATAAATTATTATCCAGGATCAAAGGATTATCTAGTTAAGTAGGACAGAGAATTGTACCTCGTGTCACCAAATCTAAATGCTTCATTCCTTTTTCTAGGATATATTGCTTTTAACTGTGAATCACTTTGAAAAATGCTAGTTAACAATTTGATACTGATCATTATTAACATATTGAAAAAATTTGTACCCAAACAAATGCACAGTTGCAAAATGAATTATGTAGGATGTTAAGCTAGAAGTTCATTGAGTCCCACTCAGTACATTTATAAATGAAGAACTAAGACATTGTGAGGTTAAATTACTTGTCCAAAAGTTAGGTTGATTAGGTTGTAATTAGGTTGAGATTTGAACTTCTGTCTTTTGAAATCAAATGCCCTGTCCTTACTATACTACTCTACATTATACTACCTTAAACTATACTACATTATACCATACCACATCATGCCATGCCACACCATGCCATACCATCCCACACCACACTACATGCATGAGTCTTTTGAAGTAGGTACTAAAAAGAGACATACTTGGACTCAGAAGACTTAAATCCAAACTGTGGTTCCAGAACCCATAATTGAAATAAAAAATATATTTTTACCTGGGGTAAGAATAATTGGAAATGAGGATGGGAACTGACACAATTAGTAAATGGTAGGACTGAAATTTGAACAGAAGTCCTGGGATGACAAACGCAATGCTCTTTTTATTCTATTGCATTGTTTTCTTTTATAGATGCAAAAGTTGAGGTTCAGAGAAGGAAATTGACTTGCATGTGAACCAGAATGATCTCTGTCTAGGAATTTGAAGGGCTATTGTGTGCAAGAATAATTATATTTGTTATGTTTGGCACCAGAGGACAGAACAAGGAAGAAATGGAAATTGCAGGAATATAAATTTAAGCTTGATTTAAGGGGAAAAAAAACCCCTTCCTTATGATTTTAACTATCCCAAGGTGAAATGAAATACCATGGGAGATTGTGGATTCCCTCTCACTGAAGGTCTTTAAACTAAGGAGGGCTAGCCACTTGTTGGGTCTATTGTAGAAAGAGTGCTTGTTCCCATATAAGATAGGCTAGATGGCTACTGAGGTTCCTCTCAACCTCCACTTCAGGAAGAGGAATCATGGGAGACCTTTAAAGGAAACCAAGACCTGTACTGTCGAACAGGGATAAGAGAAACAAGTTTAGCAGTTTTGAAGCCCAGGATGGGGTGGCAAAGGTAGAAATGAGGGATAAGTAGTAAGGGTAATCAGACAGTTGGCGCAGTTGCCATAGGACAAGAAGAAGTCTGACCTTTGCTCTTAAAGTATTGAGGAGGAAAGGGGCTTTCAAGAGGTATGCCAAAATGATGGAAACTCTTGGGGAGGGAGACTGGGAACTGCTTGCTCAGCAGGCCACTGAAGGCCCTCAAGACCATAAGACATCACTGTGGGGATGGTTACTTCAGTGAAGAAGCCCTTCTCCCAATATCAGCACCCTGGAACAGAGTACCTCTATCTCTAGTCTAATTATAGCTTTGTCACTAGGCAAGTCACTTCATTTCTAAGCTTCAGTTTACTCAGCTATAAAATGAAGGTAGTAGTACTTGTACTCTCTACCTCACAGAGGTATTTTTTTTTTTAAAAAGCACTCAAAATCTAGTAGAATATTTTTTTTCTTTTAAGAATATAAGTTTTTTGAAGGCAGGTGCTGTTTGGTTTCTGTCTTTGTATCTTTGGAGACTAGCACGGCATGTTTTACATAGTACATATTTAATGAATGTTTGTTGAATTGAGTTGTTTCAAACTGTAAAGTGCTATATAAATTTAATTCAATTGAAAATATTTATTATGCCTAGCGGGTATTAGGCTAGATGCAGTGGATGCAAAGACAAAAGTGGCAGTCCCTTCTCTCAAGAAACTTCCATTCTATAGTAGAAAAACTACATGTACACATGTAAGCAGAGGTGTGCTGGAGTCACCTTGTATAGTACATTGTTAAATTTTCAAGATGAGCATTTTTACCTCAGACATAAGTAAATGCTGCAAAATCAGGACTTGATTTATTATTTTGTTGATTGTCTAATTTTAAGAAAGGGATGGAAAAATGTTAATAATACAGATTAAAATTAAAAGTATGTCACATGTTGGGGTGGCTACATAGTGCAGTGAACAGAGCACTGGCCTTGGAGTCAGGAGGACCTGAGTTAAAATGTGGCCTCAGACACTTAACATTTACTAGCTGTGTGACCTTGGGCAAATCACTTAACCCCAATTGCCCTCCAAAAAGCAAAAAAAAAAGTATATCATGTATTCATTCTCCCATCCCTGCCCCAGAAAGCCAGTTTTTTTTTGAAAGCCAGTTGTTTTCCCCAAAGGGGAAAAACATTTGCTAGCACATCCTAGGCAATAAATCAATAAAATGATATATAAAATAAGTACAAAATGGTTTTTGTTGGTGATGGGGAGGATCAGGAAAAGTCTTTTGTGGAAGATAGTACTTTAGATGAGCATTGAGGAAGTCTCGAGAAGCTAGGGATTCTAAGAGGCAAAGGTAAGAGTCAGTTTAGGCCCAGCAGTAGGAAATGAAATATCATAGACCGGGACTGAAAAGTAGGACAGCTTGACTGTGATTTGGAATGCATGAGGGAGAGTAATAAGAAATTAGTCTAGAAATATAGGTTGGAACCAGATTGTGAAGGGCTTTGAATGTCAAACATTGGAGTTCCCATTTTATTAAGCAGTGGAATGGCATGGTCAGACTTCTGCTTTAAGACTATCAATATGGTGGCTCACTCTGCGGAGGATAGTGTGGGGAGGAAAGACACTGGAGTCAAAGAGACGAATTAGGAAGCTATTGCAACAGTCCATATGAATGTGATCAGGGCCTGGAGCGGTGGTTGTTTGGAAAGAAGGGAAAGGATACAGGTGACCTTAAGGTTAGAATTGATAAGATTAATGATTAGAATTGATAAGACTTGCTAACTGATCAGATGGGGGTCAGGATGAGGAAGAATGAAAAGTAAGTGATGATTCCAAGGTTGTAAACCTGGTGGACAGGTAGAAGGGTGATATCCTCAACAGAAACAGAAGTTAGAAGGAGGGTTGGGTCAAAGGGGAAAGACACTAAGTTCTGTCTTTGAAAATATTGAGTATGAGATGTCCATGGGACTCTGGTGGAAATATGAAACATACATTTTGTGGTGTGGGTTTGTAGGACAGGGAAGAGATGAAGGGTGGAGAGGTAGATTTGGGAATCATCTGCATAGAGATAAAAATGGAACCTATGGAAACTTATAGGATCAGCAAGAAAGAATGTAGAGAGAGAAAAGGGCTCAGATGTAGCCCAGATCTAAGACTGTTTTTAGGCCTTTACTAGTATCTTTACTTTCTTCACATATTTTGCTTGATCCATCAAAATCGTGTTGTCTCCAACACAGACCTCTCCTCTCTGTTCTTGGCCTAATCTAACTGCTTTTTTCATCTTCATAAGAAGAGTAAGAAAAAGTCTTTAGTTGCACAATTCATACTGAGTAGTTCACATGGTAAAAAAGGGAATTCCTGAATAGATTCATATAGAGGTTCAGTAAGTTTGTGAATTCAGTATTTGAGACGTCCTTCTTGCTAAATCAGTAGGGTTTTCCTGTGAAACCTTTGAGATCCCAGATCCAAACAAACATTATAGGTATGATAGCATCTGACCCTGCCTCCCAACAAAAAGAAGAGGTAGACCTCCCTATTACCTTCTGCTCTCTTCTTTTCCAACACATTGTACAGCCCAGAGCAAACCCTGACACCTCGTTGGCTTGACCAGTCAAAAATATGCCTAGAAGGAAAATCCCATATATAATGTACCCTTTGGAAAATAGATGAAAATTTTTTTACCTAGATCATAGGAAAGACTAAATTAAATAGCTTCTGTGCAATGCTATGGGCTTTTTAGTGAGAGGACTATTACACAGGAATAACTTAAACTACAAGTATATAATGGACATTATTTGGAATAAATGTAACCACAGCCAGCAGTGAGTACTTTTTGTTCCTTCAGTGACATGATCTTTTAGTAAAAACTAGTTAACTATTACTTAATGAGCAGGATTAAAATTTAAGGGACTTTCTACCTCCCCCAGGACTTGTTTCAAAATCTTAAAGTAACAAATCTGTTAAGCTAACACCGTATAATTTAGGTCTTTTTCTTATTTCTTTTTAATTTTTTATTTTATTTATTTATTTACTTAGTTATTTTTAATGATGGAGCTATGAGCAATTCCAACTTTGACCTAGAAGACGCAAATTTGAAAAATGATCAAATACTTCTTGGCTATGTTCCAATTTAATTAATAAAAAAGAAAGAATTTTCCTATCTTTTCAGGGCACTCCTTCCTCATCTCAGTGCCCCCACACTCTCCTTAGTTGGACTGATTTTAAAGATGGCAACATACCACTTGAAGAGTGAATGTAAGTGGCTCCTAGGTGTAACTTCAGTGGTTTTGACTGTGGCTAGGAGGGGCTCCCTGAGTATCATTCATTTCTGTCAAGAGTTCTGGAATGAATTTTGCCTGTCAGCTTCTGTATGTACTAATGTTTTATTGAGTTTTATGACTAATCAGGGTGTGGTGTTGAAACACATTTGGAAATCGGCAGAAATCACCCATGGGTCTTGGAATCATCTCCATTCATTGGAATTGCCAAGAACCCAGGGAAATGAGACTCATATGACATTGAAATCAGGTGTAGCAAAATGGAAGCGAACCAAAAGAAGTTACCTAAAGAAAAAAAGTTGAAAATCCTATTTCTTCTTAGTGACAGAATATAATATGGTCATCCCAGTGCAGCATCTTTTCTTTACTGGAATAAATCATAGTATTTGTCTTGAAGGTCTGATATGGAATGATAGGCATGGTAGAAAAAAGATCACCTTAAACTAGGCACCTCCCACAAAACTTAGGGCTCATTCTGTCAAAGAACCAGTATTTGGCGCCAGGTCCACTGGCGGTTTTCTGACTTGATGCTCAGCAGAAGTATATATATGCCTTAGACTAGATGAATATTCATTCACTCACATTTTGTGTATGTGTATGTGTGTGTGTGTGTGTGTGTGTGTATTTTGCATGTGTGTGTGTGTGTGTGTGTGTATTACAAAACCAGTCTTTATAAATTGACTTTCTTGGAAGGGTGGTATCCTTCTTTGGCATATTAATACTGGGTTTCAAGTTGTTTTTGAGGGGCATTTTCATTAAGTTGGTTCCTTTGCTACAGTTGGATAGTAATAGCCAATCATTTCAAGAAACCAATTAGTTATCAATTGATAGCCATATGCTCATTTTCTACACTAGGAAGAAGAAAGGAAGGAAGAGGAAAGGAAGAAAAAAACAAAAGAAGAAAACAAGGATTTATTAAGCACCTATTACATGCCAAGCATTTTACATTTATATTACATCTCATGATCCTCACAATAATCCTGTGAGGTAGGTGCTATGATTATCATCCCCATTTTGTAGAGACTGTTATTATCTTCATTTTACAGGGTACATTGAGGTAGAGTGTGGTTAAGTGACTTGCTCAGGGTCACATAGCTAGTGAGTGTCTGAGATCAGATTTGAATTGAGGCTTCTTGACTCCAGGTCCAGCTCTCCTAGCTGCATTGGTGGAGAGTCAGGAAAGCCCCTAAGGGTCTTACCCTTATAAGCTATGACCATGGCCCAGTCACCTTTCTCAGGTTCCTCATTTGTAAAATGTAAACAAAGGGCTACACAAATATCAGTTATTAGTTTCATTGTTATTCCCATTAACCTGGTTGGTTACTTCTTTACCTCTTTTTCCTAGTCTTGTTCTTTTATTCTTTTTCCTGCTCTCTATTTGAAATGTATTCTTCATTCCCATTCTTCCTCCTTACCACCTCCCTCTTATCTCTGCTTTCCCTTCCTCTCTGCTTCTATCCTGAAACTTGTAAAGGAGGCAATGGAGAATATGGGGGGGAAAACAAAAAGGGTGCGTTCACTCTCTAAACAACATTGATAACTGACTTAAAAAAAGCTTTATTTTTTCCCAATTACATGTAAAAACAATTTTTAACATTCGTTTATTTTTGTTGTGAATTCCAAATTCTATCCCTCCCTCCTTCCTTTCTCTCTTACCCCAGCCCAAGACTGTAAACAATCTTATATAGGTTATATGTATGCAATCATGTGAAACATTTCCACATTAGTCATGTGGACTTTTTAACTTGGTTCTGGATTCTGGGTTCAAATTGCCTCTAATACTTAGTAGCTCTGGCAGCATAAATCACTTCACCTCCTCACAGTAAAAGGGAGATAGTCATACCTTCCTAACAAAGCTGTTTTGCAAAATAATAATAATTCACACACACAAGACACACACTATAGTGTGTGCTATATGTATACAGCACTTTAAGATTTATAAAATCCTTAATATATGTTATCAAATGGAATGATTTATATATGGCACTTTTCAAACCTTGAAGTGCTATATAAATGCCAGTTATTCATAAACTTTACTTCATTTTTAATAAAATGAATTATGATGACTGAAAATTTTCAAGTATTAATAATTGTTCCTCAAACAAGACTCTCCCTCTCCTGACCCTGGGCATTTTCACTGACTGTCTTCCATGCTGACAACATTCTCCCCTTTATCATCACCCTGATTTCTCTGTCTTCCTTTGAGCCTCTGCTAAAATCCCACCAACAGGGTGTTTCTCTGATCCCTCTTCATTTTGTGACCTCCCTCTCTTGATTATGTCTGATTTTTCCTGTATATAGCTTTTTCATACAGAGTTGCTCATATATTGTGAGAGTAGGGATGGCTTTTTGCCTTTCTTTGTCTCCTCAACCCTTATCAAGGTCTCTGGACCAAAGCAGGCACTTAATAAATGTTTATTGACCAACTAATAGCATGTTACAGTTCAGACTGTAGTGTTAAGTAGAGATTCCCAGAATTAGCTTAATAATAATTACTGGCATAATAATTACTGAGCCAGATTAAAATGTAATTGGGAAATATTTAATGAAACAAATACAAATACAATAAAATAATTGATAGTAAAATAAATGTTAATATGTGGTTTTCTAAATATGTGCCCCATAGGGATACAGATAACTTAGTGTCCCCCATTTCTGTTTTAGCATGACACCACTGCTCTACACCATAATATATTCTTAAAAAGGACTTTGAGTAGAAAGGAAATGCTGAAGGCTTATGTAGTCTGTTATACTGATAAGGCAGCAGCCAGTCTCCCCTATAAAATCATCACCATTACCAAAAGAGCCAGAAGTCAAAACTTGCTCCTGGATGCTCTGTAGGGGAGAGGATGAAGCATTTTCCTCCAGCCTAATCCTATTTATTCCCATGCACTGCTATCCACATGGTGAGTCAGACACTCTTGAGAGAATTGTGGTGAATCTTGCAAACCTACACTCTGCAGAGCTGGAGTACAACACCCTCTTCTCTCCTTTTGAAGGGTGTAGTCACCCCTGAACCACACAACTGCTTCCTTGTTCAGACCGGCCACTAACAGCCTCCAGCCACAGAACACAATAGTTTGGGGCAGGAAAGCAGGATGGACACGATGAAAGCCAGCAGTGTGCATTGTTATTTGTAAGGCAAATGTGAACAGGACCTTAAAAGTCTTAAAGGAAGTCAGAGAAAGGAAGTTTGCAGGCAGGGGGCTTAGGATATTTTGGGCACAGATTTTCTCAGTACCTGCAAGATGTATTTGTGTCTGTTGGTAATGTTTACTACAAGAAAAAGAATAGCAACTAAATTGGGATTGTGATGAATTTTTCAGCTGTTTAGAGCTCTTCCAGAGAAATAACATTTGGGTCTTTTTGTTGTTGTTTTTATTGTTCCCTTTCAGAACACTTGCTGATGTTAGGATAAGGAGGTGAGAAATAGCTCCAGGAGATGGAGTCAGCTGGCTCTTCCCTGAGGAATCCAGGCCAGATAATGAGCTTTGAAATATTTGGGTGTTCAACCCACAAGGAAGATGACTGTTTGAAGCACTCAGTCCCTTGACAGCTGTTTCCCCCTTTTTTCTGCTTTCTGCCTACTTAGAAAGTTTTTCCATATGTTTTTCCTGTAATATTCTGTGAGGAGTGGATTTTGTGTTTTAAGATGTATATAAAATAGGAATCTTATAGTCCTTAAGATACCAAGATAATTTTCAATGCGAAGTACTTTTCCTAAACAGGGTGTGGTCCAGTAATGGAGTCTGACCTATGCCCACCACTTTGCCTGTTCTTCCTGTCTTTATGAAATTATTTACCCCCAGAAAGTAGGTGGCTTCTGGAGTTGATAAAGGCCCCCAAGAGTGCATTACACAATAGTTCAGGTAAGAAATACCAGAGAGAGAGGGAGACAGAGAGAGAGAGAGAGAGAGAGAGAACATTTAATGGTGGGGCAAGCCAAAGGGTAATTTAGATGGAATTATCTCTCTATAAAACTATACTTGTGCAAAAAAGAGAATTCTAGAATCTCAGAGGTAGAACAGATTTCAGAGATCATCCAGGCTAACAGGCATCCCTTACTTTTACACTATTTGGGATAAATGGTCATCTAGCCTCCACTTGAAGTCTTTCAGTGTCATGAATCTCTCTATTTCCTGAGTAAATATTCCACTTTTAGATAGCTCTAATTTTTAGATGGTCTTCCTTCTTCAGTTTGATAACTGAAATCTGCCTTTTGCTAAAGTCAATCATTCGATCAACGAGTATTTGTTAAACACCTACAATGTTTTCCTTACTATGTTTAAAGCATTGGGGATACAAGTACAAAAGTGAAACGGCCCCTACTCTCAAAGAACACGCATTCTGCCAGGGAGATGCAAAGTAAATTTATATAGAATAGATAAGGATAAGCAGTAGACATGACTTCATTGCTGTAGGGAACTCCCAGATGAGGTAACTGGGTCAACACCTTTCTTTCATCTTAGCCTCAGAGGGTTGTCTAGAACAGGTGGCTAGGTAGTGCAGTGAATAGAGCACCGGCTCTGGAGTCAGGAGGACCTGAGTTCAAATCTAGCCTCAGACACTTAACACTGACTAGCTGTGTGACCTTGGGCAAGTCACTTAACCTCAATTGCCCTGCCTTCCCCCCTCCAAAAAGCATAAATAAATAAATAGATAGATAGATAAATAGAACAGAACACAGGCAGGTTAAATGTCTTGCCCAGGGTCATATAGTCAATTTGTGTCACAGGTGACATTTGAACTTAGTTCTTCCTGGCTCCTAGTCCCAGTTTCTCATACCATACATCCTTCTCCCCTTCCCCCAAAAAGAACAACCAAACAAATCCACAGTGATAACGCTTGAGATGAGCCTTGAAGGGAATTAGAAGTCCCAAGAAGTGGAGATGAGAAAGGAAAACATTCCAGGCATAGAGGAAATCCAGTGTAAAGTCACGGAAAGATAGAGCATGGGTTTTTTCTCCCATTGCTTCTATGGGCTAAAAAGAACAAATCTAATTAAGTCTGGCATTCATTAAACACTTAGCATATGCCAAGCACTCAGGACATTAAGGCAAAAAACAATGAGGGGAAGTCCCCCCCACCTTGAAGACAGCTGCCATGTTCCTTCCTTCACCTTCTCATTTCCGAATTAAACATTAAGATTTCTTTCAACCTATCCTTTCATGGTTTAGTTTCTGGTTCTCTCTGGTATCCTGATTATTGCCCTCCAAACACTCAACAGCTTAGCCAGAACCTATTCCTTCTAAAAAAAATGATATAGGGATGCAGAGAAGTGGAACAGGAATTTGGAGTAAAGAAGGAATAATCCTTCCTAAAATGTATCACCCATTACCAAATGAATGCATTACTCCTTTGTTCTTAACATTACACTAATACTAATGCAGCCCAAAGTTAGCTTTTTGGTCTGCTGCGTCATACTATTGACTCACGTTGAGGTTGTAACCACTAAAATACTCAGGTCTTTTTCATGTCTGTCCAGTCATGTCTCCCTATAATTAATGTACAGAATGGCAAGAAGGTCTAATTTTGGGAAGCCCCTTGTAATTGTGGGACCTTTTAATGACTCATGATCTGCTTCTTTTTGAAAAGCAGCATGGCATAGTGATCTTGGTATCAGGAAGATGTTAAGTTCATGTCCTAGAACCTGTGAAGCTTATTCCCTGCCATATAATCGTGGACAAATCATTTAATTTATAAGTACCTCAGGCAACTCTCTAAGAGGAATAAAAAACCAAGCATTAATTGAGCACCTACTGTCTACCAGGCATGGTGCTAAGAGATTTATAGGTATTATCTCATTTGATTCTCATAACAACCCTGGGGGGGGGGGGGGGAAGAATGTGCTATTATTATCCCCATCGTATAGTCGAGGAAACTGAGGCAGAGTATGATTAAGTGACTAACCTGAGGTCACACAGGTAGTATCTAAGGCCATATTTGATTTCAGGTCTTCCTGACTCCAGGCCAAGAGCTCTATTCACTGTGCCACCTAGCTGCACAATAATATAAATCTACCAGTCTACATTGGTAAAAGGATTTTCAGCATTTGGCATTTCTTGTGCTAATGAAATTACAGGTAAAGAACAAAAAACAAAGGCGGAAAAAGAGAAAAAGGAGATTCATTTCAAGAGTATACTTTTCTAGTCTTATAGTGCTAAAGACAATTGTTTTTACTATTTCCAACTCTTCAAACAATAGGGCTAAAAGAGTAAAGACTCTTGGGCACAGGTAATGCAAGCAAAATTAAGTTATTTCTCTACTTTTTGGCCTTCATATAAATGCTGATAGGGAAATTAAATGAGGATAAAATTACTCCAGGAATTTATATGTGTGGGAATATTAATTTTTTAATTTATTTTTCGTTCTGAATTTACCAAAATAAGCATTTCCATAACATAGTAGAATAGAAAAAAAGATGACTGCACTTGAAGCTGCAGATCTTTTGTGTACAACTTGCTATTCCTTCTAAATACATAATAAATTATTTTGACAGTTACTTTGGAATATCAAAATAAAATAATACAAAAATTAGAGTAAAAATGAATGTTACCTGCTTCCATTAAAATTATTTTCCTAAAGTGAAGGTTGACTCTGTCACCCCTTTGCTCAATAAATTCTAGTGGTTCCCAGTTAACTTTAGGATCATATATAAAGTACTCTGTTTGGCATTTTTGGGGCCTCATGCTCTGACCTTTTCCTGGCTATCCACTTTTCTCACCTTTCACTCCTCTCCATATACTCTACTATCCATCAATACTAGCCTGTTTTCTATTCCTACTATGATACTTCAGCCCCATTTCCATGCCTTTGCACCAGCTGTCTTTTGTACCTTCAATGCTCTTCATCCACATCTCCACCATTTGATATCTCTGCTTCTTTCAAGACTCAGTTCATACCTTCAGTCACTTGAGCCTTCTCTTTTAAGGCTACCTTCCTTCTACTTAATATGTATCTTGTATGTTAACTATTTGCTTCCATGCTGTTTCCACCATTAGTCTGTAAACTTGTTGCAGGCAAGGATGGTTTTTGTGGTTTTGCCTTTCTTTGTATCTCCCAGCATTTATCATAATGACTGACACATTCTAAGTGCCTAATAAATGCTTGGAAATTTACCTCCTCCTCTCACTGGACCATATTCTAGGACCTGTACCCAAAAATTGTTTACTCCAGTTCCTGTTTTACTTCTCAAAACAAAAACAAGGCATAGCAATTTTTGTCACCCATCATTTATATTAAGGTGCTCAGAAGCCAAGTCTTAGCCTGTTAGAATTTTGCTCTTTAGAAGTGTTTGTAGGTTCATTTTTAGGCCATCCTCTAACTGGGACAGCAAAGGGCTATCTCTGGGGAGAGAAAAGAACCTCATTTGGAAGTCAGAAAAAGCTCTCTACATGCGATTCAGTTGACTGTTCCTAATATAGACTATTCTCAATTATCCACAGTGATGGAGAACAAAAATAGCCTGGATAATTATAAACCCAATACAGTTCTACAACCTTGAGTGAAGAGTTTCAACCTCCTCAATAACGTCACTAAGGAATAAGCAAACAAACCAGAATCACCTTTCTATCTGCCCAAGTATTGGTGAAGTTGCAGAGGTGCACTGAAATAGACAAAGGGCTGGAAGGTGGGCAGGTAAAAACAAGAAGAACCATAAGGGACATAGATAATCTATGTTGTAGAGGTTTAGCCTATGGAATTAACTGTAGAGATGTTCAGCAATACCTTGGTGGACAACCTACTGCCTTAATGAGTACTGTGTGGTATTGAAGTAAACCAACAGAAAACACATCCATGGAGAAAATCTGGAGTACTCTACAGGAAACCACCACTGGAATTAACTGCCAAGTTTACTACTTAGGCATTTGAAAGGAGGAGGGAAAAGTCTTTCTTATGAAAATAGCTGCTGGAACAGATCTGTCTACTCTATAATTTCTTTGGAAAGAGGGAAGGAACTCCAAAGACTTTAGCACTGACACTGGATACAATTGAGAGAAAACGCGTGTGAAAATATCATGATAAAAGGCTTTTATTTAAAGTGTGGTTGAGAGGCCGCTGACTCATTGGATGATTGAAGTTTTTGTGGCTTAGGACATAATTTGAGCCAAGAATCCTGGAATCAGTTAGGCTATTTCTTTCCTGGAAAAAAAAAAGAAATAGGAAGGGTCAGAGTAAATTCTATTCAGTGATGGATATTTTGCACAAATCTGATCCTGTTTAACCCCAAAATTTTCAAATGGAGGATGGGCTTTTTGTGACCTTGGAGATTTATGTTTTGATACCCATATGGTGGCAGAAGGAGAGTAGAAATGGGAATAAACCCTTTGTTCCTGGCCAGATGAAGAAAGAGTAGCGGATGTGGTCAGTACCACATCTGAGCTCATCCTTGGAAAAGGCATTCTTCAATCGGTTGGTTGAACAGTCTCTGATGACTTGTCAGTAATGTACTCAAATGGGAATGGATCTGGAGGGAGTTGGTGGGGGATTTGGCTCATCCAAGCGTCTGAAAGAAGTCTATCTTAAATCATCCTAGTAAATGTGGACAGTTCTTTTTTGCTGCTCATCTATCATCAGGGTGCTGTGTTTGTGTGTGAGGGTTTTATGGCAAGGATAGAAGATTATTTACAAACCAGAACTCCAATCCTATGGCATTGGAGTTAAATTTGTAACTGCTAAACTTGCTGTCCCTTAGTCATTTATTCCTTCAAAGGAACACAACATATGTCAGGACATTTGAAAACAAAAGCTATTCTTGAAGTCTTTTACCTTGGGTTGTTTTGGGGAATGAAGTCACCTAGGATATTTTCCCTATTTCTGCAGGGGGGTCTCTTAGAAATTATGACATTGCTGGTTTCAGGGATCAGAAGGAGACAAAATACTGCCACTATTATTTTCAGTGGGTGATTTGATGCACTGTTCTAAAAATTATGCACCTTCTACACTGGTCACACTGATAAAAAGACTGAATATACTGCTGAGGTGATGTACCAATATAGCTGTTTATAAAGAGATGACCCATCAACTTTAATAAATCTTTGCTCCTGAGCTACCAAGCTTTGAGAATTAAGGAGTCCCTCCAGGGAAAGCAATGGCTGAGAAAAACAGAAAGGATTCCTTTACATCTTCAGCAGCCATGAATGCTACTCCTATTGCCCACCCTACTTTCATCAGCCTGGATCTGGTATTCTTATGATTCTGATGATAGATTTTAAGGGGTCCGTGGCCTGGGATGAAAACTAAAATACAACTTTATTTTCATTAACCTCCAGTTAACATCTAGCATTACCTTCAACTGTTTGAAAACATTATTCTGAGAAAGGATCCTTAGATTGTACCAGATTGCCAAGTCGGTCCACGACACACAAAAAGGTTAACAACCCTTGGCCTGAACTCTGTGTACAAATGGGAAGTTCTTTAAGGTGCAAGGAAGACTAGCTAGGGGGAAATGGGTGGTCTGGGACTATCTTTTTGGCTTTCTTAACTGTCATGCTTTATTCCAGAACATCTCTTAGTCCTTCCAGTCTGGTCTCCTTGCTTGTAGGTCAGTTCTGGAAATTATTAGTGAGAAATGAGCACTATGTGATACAAATTGAGGCCAGTTGTGAGAAGTGGCAGCCCTAGTTAGTTGCCCAATGGGAGAAAAGAGAAAGTAGGTATAAACAGAAGAGATTGCCACAGGCAGCAAGTGTTGTGTTATCTGTGCTCCACTCTTCCCACAATGGGTTACTGACAGGCAAGTGAATGAACAATTTAATACATAAAATAATACAGAAATGTCTTGATTAACTCCACTCTTCAATTAACAGAGTTTTAAGGTAAATAAGGTTTCCTGGTATTTGACTTGAATGAATCAAGTGGCAATAGAATAGTAATTGTATAGCAGGCTTTTTTTAAAAAATAAAGATAGTAATTTCTTTGCCAAAAATTTAATCTAACATCCTATACCAAGGGTCAAAAACCTGCAGTCTTGAGGTCACATACGGCCCTCTAAGTCTTCAAGTGTAGCCCTTTGACTGAAAGGGCTTTGTTCTGTGAAATTTGGATTCAGTCGAAGGGCTGCACTTGAGGACCTAAAGGGCCGCATGTGGCCTCAAGGCCACAGGTTCCCTACCCCTGTCCTATACCATATCCATATAATCATCATACAAAGATCAAACTATATTCGGTTTGTTTTCATTTTAATAGAAAATTGGACTTTCTTTTTTCTCCTTTTTAAATGTTTTATTGACACTCTCTTCTCTTTTCTTATATCACAGTCACCTCCTATGACTCTCACTGATCCTCGCAATAGGACCTTCTCGTATCAAGTAATTATGGTTAAAGAAAATAAATTAATGTATTGGCCATGTCTGCAAATGTATGACTTATTGCACACCTCTAATCCACCACTTCTCTGCTGTGGGCCTGGAGATATGCTTTGCCATCAGTTCTTTGAAGTCATGATTTCAAAAACATGGATTGAAAGTGAAAGGTTTTTCTGCTTACTCCTGAGTTAAGCAGGACACCCTAAACATTTCAGTTAAAAGAGGGTTTTACTGAAACAAGAAGATAATCTTGCTAAACTGAAACTGGGGGATAAATCTCATAGTACTGATTTGACACTGACCTACTTAGTACAGAGCTGGATTTCGTGTTGGGGTTTATTGTTTGTTTTTTTTAATGCTCTCAGTCAGTCTCTAATGTACAGTGACACCATTAACAGTTGTAATTGACCAAATATTAAATCACCATTAAACAGTTCTTTTACTTAAGCCTCGAATACAGATTCTATTTGCTAAAATGAAGAGAAGAGATGAGCTAAAACCACTTTATGTGATATGAGAGGTGTTTAAAAATATTTTTAAAAATCGAATGTAAGAATTAATACAATTCAACATTTACTAAGTACCTTTGGATAAGGGACTGTGTAAGACAGTGAGAATAATATTAATTCATATTTGTTTAGAGCTTAAAGGCTTACAAAGGAATTTTCTCCTAAGAACTTTGGGAGAAAGGTAGAGCAGATAACATTATCCCCATTTCATAGGTGAGAAAAGTGAAGCACAAAGAGAATAAATAACTTTGTTAGAATGAAATTAGTCAAATCAAGTCAACAAGCATTTATTTTTTACTTTTTTTTCAACAAGCATATATTAAATATTTGCTGTGTGCCAGACACTGTGCTGATTGCTGGGAATACAAAGAAAAGCAAAAATAGTTTCATGTCTCAAGGAGCAACCAACTTAATGAGGGAGACAGCTTACAAATTGAATATAAACAGGATAAATCAGAGATAATCTCCTGAAGGAAGACACTAGAATGAAGTGGGTTGGTTGGGGAAGGCTTCTTATCAGGTGAGTTTTTAGCTGGAACTTGCAGGGAGCCAGGGAAGGCAGGAGCTGGAGATGAAAATAGAGAGAGTTCCAGATATAGGGGTCAGCCAGTGAAATGCCCAGTTAATAAGAATCCAAGGCAGGATTCAAACTCGGCTTTTCTGGACTCCCAGCTCAGCACCTTATCCACTTACCTACCTGCCTCTGACACTTATCAACTACATGACTATCTATGGTCAAGTCACTTGACCTGTACAAGCCTCACCTGTTAAATGAGGATAATGAAAATTACTTTACTTAACTCAGAAAGTTGCTATGAGAAAATTGCTTTGTTATCCTGAAAGCTCTAGTCTAAACAAGTGTCAATTCTTGTTGCTGCTATATATTCTCAGTGTCTAACATAGGTGCCTTATACATAGGCACTTACCTATCCATAAGGTTGTTATGAGGATCAGACAAGACACTATATGTAAAATGCTTTGTAAATCTTTTTTTTTTTTGCACTTTTTTGGAGAGGGGGAGGCAGGACAGTTGGGGTTAAGTGACTTGCCCAAGGTCACATGGCTAGTAAGTGTTATGTGTCTGAGGTCGGATTTGAACTCAAGTCCTCCTGACTCCAGGGTTGGTGCTCTATTCACTGTACCACCTAGCCACCCCTATGCTTTGTAAATCTTAAAGCACTATTTAAATTTATTCATATTGTTGTTATTATTACTATTATTTTACTCCAAGACTTCTAAAGATACTTGATTTCGTCAGTATGGATACTCTCTCCATTGACACAAATCAAAAACCCTTCATGAATTCATCCCATATGATTCTCATTCTTGTTTTTCCATCAGTGCTCCATAGAGGATCAATCCAGTTGTGTTAGAGGCTTTCTTCTGTTTGGCTGTTGTCTTGTTTATTTTGGTGTATCTCAGAGGTAATAATAATAATGACAACTGGCATTTATATAGTAATTTGATGTTTACAAAAGTGCTTTGCAAATTTTATTTCATTTGAACCTCACAAAAACCCTAGAAGATAGATAGATACTATTATGATTCCCATTTTATGGAAGAGGAAACTGAGGCAGACAGAGATGAAGTGATTTCCCCAGAGCCACACAGCTAGTAAAGGTCTGAGGCCAGATGTGACCTCAGGTCTTCCCAACTCCAGGTCCAGTCCTCCATCCAGCATACCACCTGGCTGCTCAGAGTCTGTCTCAGGTTACCCACCTGTTGTCTTATTCTCCCAATATATCCTTTTCTAATCATACATAATCCTTGATTATGTCTTTCATGTTACTTTTTGTACAAAAGTCAATCACATTACAGCAATCCAAACTTATCACATATCTTTTTCATTGTTTTTTGGGTTATTATTTTAATTCTTTAGAGATCATGAGATTCCATGATGCTCAGCCATATAGGGTACAGCACTAGAGGAGCTAGAAGGGACCCTGGAGGCCCTCTGATCCAATCCCTTTGTCATTGTGCAGATGATGGAGCTGAGCCCCAAGGATGGAGGTGACTGGATCAAGGTCACACAGTTAATATCAAAGGCTGGATCTGAACCCAGGTCATCTGTTTCCAGAGACTGTCCTTTCTCTTCTGAACCACAGGAGAATAATGATGTTAAATCAATCGGCTTCAGTAATCATTGAAAACATTACAATTCCCAATCTGATCCAGGCCGGCCTCCTCTGACTCAGTTCCCAGTTCATCTGATTATTTGTCTGTAGTGCTTGTCCAAGGCATACACATTAATTTTATGGGCTGCCCAACATGAAAATAATAACACTTCATATTCAGAAGGCATTTTACAGTTTCCAAAGTATTTTCACATTAATTCAGGAATGACCTTTGCCTCTGGACCACATTTCTTGCTTAGTTTTTTTCAGATCTTTAAATGTGCTTAATATATAATACTGCATTTTGCATTGATCAGTACTGGTATCTTATTCCCCTACTGGATTGTAATCTCAGCAAAGGTAACGACTATGCTTTATGTAAACTTTGTGCCTTGCTCAGGATCTCCTTCACATAGTGGTATTAATAACTATTTATTTAGTGAATTTGATCTTAGCACAACTCTCTCTGACACTCGGGATAGGTATTCTTATCCCTGTTTTGCAACTATGAAAAATGAAGCAAAACTGAGGAAAAGTTCAGCTGGGGTGAAGTTGCCAGCATCATATATCAACTAAGTGGCTTTGCCAGCATTCAAACCCGGGTCTTGTGGGTTCAAGTCTCTTGTTCTTTCTGTAATACTAAATACCTGATTTTTTCCTCCCAAGTGAAAACATATGTTACGGTTTGGTTAAAGTTTAACAGAAAGATCAACATGAAATCAGAACACCAAGATTGATGTTTTGCCCTTGGTCAGTGACCTTAAATTACCCCAGGGCCCTAGTGTATGATGCTACAAACTCTGAGCGAGCTTTCCTTCCACTCTCCTCTTTCCTCAAATTCATTTACATCTTTTGTCTCCAATGACATTAGATCTATTGAGGGTTTTCCTTTTTAATGCCTACACAATTTCTAAATACCCACAAAGAGAGAATTGAATTTTTTTTCTTCAAGGATATGCCAGCAGGAAACAGGGTGCAGACAGAATTGTTCTCAGTTTGGGGAATTGGCAACAAAGAGAATATTGTCTTTTCTTTAAAGCATTTTTCTTTCAGACCTCAGGACAGATTGTATATTACTTTTAACGGCAAAAACGTTCAATTGCCCAAGCTGCATTGGTGGTTTTATGTGCTTGTAATGGGATAATCCCAGAGGATCTTCTACAGTCACTTTTTACTTTTAGCCTAATTATGTCTCTTTTACCCAGACACAAATGGAGGCATTCCATAGCACAGAAATATTAATGAAAACAAAAAATTTTGCTTTTCTTTATGACCCACTTGAAATGTACAGGAATGGGGGCATTTGCTAAATTTTTTTTCTTAACAGAGATGTCTGAAGTGAGGTCTTTTAAGAATGTGTCATGCCACATGCATGCTAGAAATGCCCTGCTACTTAAAATAACCTCCCCTCGTTACACCTGTGGCATGAACAAAATGAGTCTCTAAACAATGTAAATGCATATTGAGTTGGAAAGCATCTGAACCAGTTTTCTATTTTTAAGATCACAGGAGCAGAGGACTAATTTAATTCTCAATGCAAAGAGGTCTCTTTCTACTAGTAGGGGACTTGGAAATGTTTTCCTAGTTGGATGGTTGACTTGAATCTACCTCAAATTGCCAATATTCTGACATGAGCTCTTAACTTCTGGGAACTGCTTAATGAAGTAGAAGAATGTGGAAAGAATCCCGGGTTTTCATTGAGAGACTTGACTTCAAATCCTGATAAAGTTTCAGCTGTGTGACCTTGGGCAAGTCACTTGTTTTATTCAGTTTTTTCAATTGTGTCCAACTCCTCATGACCCCATTTAGAGTTTTCTTGGCAAAGATATTAGAGTGGTTTGCCATTTCTTCCTCCAGCTCATTTTACAGATGAGGAAACTGAGGTAAATAGAGTTAATTGATTTGTCCAGGGTCACGTCACTAGTAAGTGTCTGAGGCCAGATTTGAACTCAGAAGATGAGTCTTCCTGACTATCCACTGCTCCCCAACCAACTGCCCTTAGTCACTTACACTGTTCCATAAAAATTAAGGGATTAGATAGGCAGATTTCTAAAGTCTGTTTTCGCTTTAAATCCTATGACCTCTAGTAGTGGTGGAATGAGAATGGGAAAGAGGCAAAGAAATATTAAATTCTGTAGGTTTTTGTTTTGTTTTGTTTTTGGTCCAGACATGATTTGTTTAATCACTCTAAAGAACTCTCAGCAAGGAAACTCCCTCTGCTTATGCAGATCAGCAATTATATTTATAGGCTTAAAAGTTGAGTGGGGTGTTGAGAAGAGCTGTAAGAGTCACCAGACTGTGTTATATGAAAGACTTGAACCTAATCAGGCCTTCCTGACCCTGAGGGCAGCCCTCTTGTTCCTCGCTACACTACCTCTCATCTGGTTCTCACTATATAATCTTAGTCTTCAACCAAGCCAGGACATTTGGCACTTCTTGCCTCTTTTTGCAAAGCAGGCTGAACTACTATAGTATTTTACTTTTAGAGACAGTCCAGTTGAGAATGATGTGTGGGATAGTATGACTATCCCAAGCTGGAGCTCACGTTTCAGATGAGTGCTTCTTTTACATTTCAAGTGAGCAAAAGAAACAAAATATTCCTGTCTTCCAATGTAAACCCCAGACAGCCTCTAATGTAGTAAATATAATCTGCTGATACCAAATCTTGCTGTTTTTTTTTTTTAAAGGGTTTTCCTAATATTCTTTGGAGAATTTCTAAAATTCAGCTATGAGGAAGAAAAGGTTCCAACCCCTATATACCCCATATCCCTTCTGGGCTTTTGGTGACATTTCAAATGAAACTCACAAACTCTAAGTAACAGAGATACTTTTTGAGGAAAATCAAAGACACCCATAGACAAAGATTTTATAGTTGCTTTGACTTATACTTCTATTTTGGAATAGATGATAGATAGATAGACGGATAGACAGATAGATAGATAGATAGAAGACAGATAGATAGTTAGAAGACAGATAGATGTAGATCTATGTGTGATATACATATATGTATATATGCATATAATATTGTTATTCAGTGGTTCAGTCAAATCCAACACTTTGTGACCCTGTGGACCATAACATTCCAACACAGTCCATGGGGTTTTCTTGGCAAAAATACCAGAGTGGTTTATTATTTCCTTCTCTGGTGGATTAAGACAAACAGAAGTTAAGTGACTTGTCCAGGGTCACACAGTAGTGTCTAAAACTGGATTTGAACTCAGGTCTTCCTGACTTCAGGCTCAGTTCTCTATCGGCTGAGCCATTATTAAAAGTGTTGTTTGAGAAAGTGGTAGGGACAGAAGGAGCCAAATACATTGTCTCTTGTCTTGTTATGTTTTGAATAACAGAAGGTCCTGTTTCTAGGATTTTTAATATTTTCAAAGTAATATTTCATAATAATCCTGTAGAGCAGGCAGAACAAGGGTTATTCCCTCTACCCTCCATTTTACAAAAGAGAAAACAGAGGTTCTGAGAGGTGAAGCAACCTGCTCAGGGTCATGTAACCAGGAAGTGTCAGAGGCGAGTTTTGAACTCCTGACAAGGGCAGTATTCTTTCCATTGTCCCACACATCTTTCTATAACTTAGATAAGCATCTCTTCTAGATATATTAAGGAAGTAGGTTGCCAGATAGCAAGTAGTTGCCAATAATCAGATCTTGTCTTTAATTAATAAATTCTCTCTGGAAACCCATTGATGCCAGGAAGATAATAAAGCCTGATATAAAATTTCCCTAATCCTATTAACCAGATTGTCAGTGTTTTTTTATTTAAAGTTCTTTGTATCAAGAAATTTTCTTGCTATGTTAATTATGATGAATACAAAATTAATGATTCTGATAATCATCATAATTGTGGATGGGAGAAGCTAACTAAGAGCCTGATAATGATTCACCAGTGAAGTTAACAGAAGATGAAGCTGCTGACAAGCCTCAGGATTTATGCTTTAGGTGTAAGTGATGGCTTTAGCTATAGCATGGTTCAAGCAAAGGTCTAGTCATAGGCATAAATACTGTTCAAGGAAGATCTACATTGAAAAGAAGAGAGAGAGAAAGGAAGAACTCTTTTCCTAGAGATCTAGTTATTTGCCAGATAGTAAAAAAGAAATTTTCTTAAATACTTTGGTTGGGGGCTCAGAATTTAAGAATTGACACCAGTCTGGTGAGGTATTTGGAAAAAAGTTTAGACGTGATTGGGAGATAAAATAAGCAATAAATTGATATTTTGAGAGGAATGTTCTTCCATAGGTTAACAACACAATTTACACAGTCAAGGCACTAAATAAAAGGCAATTGGAGATCATTTAAAACAGGTGTTCTTAACCTGGGGTAGATGAAATTGTATTTAGAAATTGTTTTGAGGGGCAAGGAGGAGGACATAGGAGAGAGCAGATTGGGGGAGGAGTTGTACAGTGGGATCGCTGTTTTGAGGTGCTGGGTAGGAGAAAGATGGGGAGAAAATTTGTAACTCAAAATCTCGTGGAAACGAATGATGTAAACAAGAAAATAAAATAAAAAATAAAAGAACATGCAATGTTCAAAGTCTCTCTGAAAAAAAAAAGAAATTGTTTTGATCATTTTTCAGTGTAATTGATTTCTTTGGCAAGCCTATGAATTTCATTTTATGCATTTAAAAGCATTATTCTGAGAAGAGTTTTTACCAGATTTACCAAAGATATCTATGTATGGTACATTATATTTTCTAAGACAATTATCGGATAGGATGAAATGGAGAGGCTGGGATTTTTCAAGAACAAGAAGAAAATTTCTCTATACACATGAAGAAAAACACCACAATGTAGAAGACCTTGTTTGTTAGCCCTTGTTGGCCTGAAGGTAGGAAGATCTTTATTTGAATTTCAGTTCTCTTGGCTCTGACTTCATTTTTTTGCATGTTGCTGCCTGTGAGCTCAGGCTCAATGGTGGGAACTTCTGTGATACTGGAAAAATCATTTAATTTTTATTCCTACATTGGTAAAATGGGGATAATGATTTTTGCTACCTGACTCCCAGGAGTGTTGTCAAACTCAATAAGATGATGATTTAATTCTATGATCTAAGAGATGTCCAGGAACATTGAGAACCCTCTAGAGACTAACAGCTGGTTTACTTGTTACTATGAAGCTGTCAGAGAGATATAGGCCAAGAAGGCAACCTATTGTCTGTTAAGTTCAGCCTTTTCCCAGCCAGGAAATTTCCATTTTCAATTCCATAATTTATTGCCTAACAACACAGACTTGTCTCATGTTTAATTACATAAGTGAGGCTATTAAAAACACATTTATTGCCCATCAATGGGTCTAATACATAGATGTACAATTTGCCTTTATGCTACTGAATTAAATGATTATTTCAATTTTGTATCCTAGACTGTAAAGTGTTTGTGTGGGGGTGACGAGATATATCTGCAATCTCAGGATCAACTTCTAACTGACCTTATGCTTTAAATGAATTGTGTGAATGGATGTGAGATTAAAAAGGACCAAAATCCTCTTCTCTTTCTTTTCAATCATTCATAATTTTTCACTCTTTTTCATCTGTGGTCTTGCTAGGACTCTCACAGTCAGCTCCCTTCCTCCTGTCTCCTTCCAAATCAAATTTACCTTTCTCAGCCACTGGGCTCTGATGTTCTCTCTTTTTCACCTCTCAAATCCTAAACCACTCTTGTGTAACTGGAGTGAGAGGGCAGTGGCTGAGGCAACATCTTTTGCCCCTTCCCAGGGCTCGGTATTGTCTGGGATTGAGAAAGGGGGAAGAACCCTGGGGAAGCACCAAACCATTAATGGATTCAGGGCCAGAGAGAAGTTTGTAAAAGTTCACAAATCTCACATAGACTCCTTAGAAAACCAATGTTGATTCTAGACCTGAAACATGACCACAGGATTGGAGTGACAATGATAACAATTGCTAACATTTATATATCACTTTGAGACTGTTAATACACTTTCTATTTGTAATCTTGTTTGGTCCTCACAACTTCATTGGGTAGGTACTATTATTTTCTCTATTTTAATGAGGAGGACCCAAGAGAGATGAACTCACTGGTCCAGAGTAGTCTGACTAGTGTTTGAAGGATTCAAAGTTGGGTCTTCCTGACTCTAAACTCAGTATTCTACCCACTAAGTCAACTAGCTGCCCCAAGTAGATACCTTACCTTGATTGTGTTTCCTAATCTGTAAAAAGAGGAGATTGGATGAGATATCTTTTAGGTTCAAAATTCTATGTTCCTCTATGCCCAAAGGACAATCAAACTGTGCATACCCTTTGATCCACTTACTATAGATCTGTGTGCCAAAGAAATAATAAAAAAGGGAAAAGGACCTACTTGTGCAAAAATATTTATAGCAACTCTTTTTATGGTGACAGGGAATTGAAAATTAAGGGGATGCCCATCAATTTGTGAATGGTTGAATAAGCTGTGGTATACGATTGTCATGGAATATTACTTGCTATAAGAAATGATGAGCAGATTTCGGAAAAACCTGGAAAGACTTACATGAACTGATGCTGAGTGAAGTGAGCAGAACCAGGAGAACATCATACACAGTAACAGCAACATTGTACAATGATCAACTATGAATAATTTAGCTCTTCTTAGCAATGCAACGATCTAAGACAATTCCAAAGGACTCATGATGGAAATGCTATCCCCATCCAGAGAAAGAACTGATGGAATATGAATGCAGCATACTATTTTTACTTTCTTTATCTTTTTTATTATTTCATCTTTTTGGTCTGTTTCTGCTTTCACAATATGATTAATATGGAAATGTGTGTTACATGATTGCTCATATATAAACTACATAAAACTTACTTTTCAAAGCATGTCTCTTGCCTCTTGTCAGAGAAGTGGTAGACTAGAGGGGCAGAATAAGACATACATTTTCAGCTATGATCAACATATAAATTAGTTTTGCTTGACTACTTATTTGTTACAAGGTAGTGTTCTTTGGAAGTGGTAAAAAGTTAGTGGAAAATGTTAGTAATGTTTTGAAAAAAGAAAATAGCACTAATAAAACATTCAAAAAATTAAAAAAAAATTCTTACCTTTTTAGAGAATGGGGAAGGAAGGGAGGGAGGTGAAAATCTGGAATTCAAAAGTTTTTTTAAATGAATGTTAAAAAAATGTCTTTACATGTAATTGGAAAAAAAAATACTATTTTAAAAAAGATCCTACGGTTAAGTTAAAAAACAAAAACAGCAAAATCCTACATTCCTGTGATTTTCTTTATTTGGGGGAGGGGAGTCAACTAACTCCAAAATATCTACACCAGACACTACAGATAGCACATGAAATTCTACCATTATTGATTAATTCTTTGAGGATAATTATTTCTTTCTTCAGGCATCTTCTTTAAAAGCCAATTTATGTCAATTTATACTTGGGACAGATAGTACTTTATTCTAATACCTATCCCACATACCTTAGCATGAATTGGTTTATCAGCTCTTGTGACAGAATGGACTAGACAAGGGGTGGGAAACCTGTGGCCTCAAGTTTACATGGAGCCCTCTAGGTCCTCAACTGCAGCCCTTTGACTGAATCCAAACTTCACAGAACAAATCCCCTTAATAAAAGGATTTGTTCTGTAAAATTTGGAGTCATTCAAAAGGTCATATCCAGGGACCTAGAAGGTCACATGTGGCCTTGAGGCTACAGGTTCTCCACCTCCAGACTAGACTCTAATGACACTGAGGTTAGGCCTGTGGTGAGGTGTTGGGTGCTAAAAGAGAGAGAAAGAGCACAGAAAGGGGAGGGGGATGTACTGAAGACAAATATCACCTACTTCATCATGTAGATGAGGACCATACCTAGGCGCCTAGGACCAACCATATGCTTGACCACATTGATGATAAATAGCTTCACAGTAAACATCTGCTGAGGAATGTAGGTTCTAAAGCAGTTGTGGTCAAAGTTTGCTAGATAACGGGTCATTTCCTTATCCACCTATACATTGACTCCTTTGATTTCTACCTGAGAAAAGCTTCAGGCCAATACAAATTCAAGTGTGGACATTCAATAGCAATTTCACTGCCAGACTAAGACAGATTCAGAAGAGTTTTTTAGAGACTTGATTGTTTGGCCCTTGGTGTAAATCTCAATCACGGAGGGATACTTGCAGAATTAAAATCACCCCAGAATAATTTAAGAATTGCTGATGGGAGTTAGAAGGAGATAACAGAGTAGAGAAAATTGCAGATTTGTTGAACTTCCCTTGGCTAGCCTACATTCGTCTGGCTCACAAACTTCGTGCTTTTGTGGGCATTCTTGTAGAGCGAGATAAAATTAGTGCGATAGAAATTCTAGGCTACTAAGTAGTTTCCTGGCTATGGAAATACATACTGCTCCAGCTTTTGGAATTCCATAACTGAAAGAGAGGCTTAGGCGGGTGAAGACTTAGAGCAGCTGCTCACAGACCACACCAGAGGAAGAATTAATGGCAAATTCCTCTTAACTTTCAGGCATCTACACAAAACTAGGGTGGGACAGTTAGCACTTTGCCTCAGTGCACCAAATTGAGAATAAGACTGATTCCTTTAAAGAAACAACTGAACTTATCAAGTATTTATTTGCCGAATGTTTCATTAAAAATTTAACATCAGACATGATCACAATTAAAGTAGCTTAATGACCACTTGCACTTAAATTAATAATTTTCAATAAATAAAGTATCATTAAATCATACAAATGAAATCATTTAGACTTCAATGTGGACCTCTGCTATTGTAATTGGCAAATATTCACCTTTCTTTGTTCTGTGAAGGTACTAAGGCCATGTAGTCTAGTGGAGTATGGGAGGAGAGAAGGGGTAACAAAAAGAGAAATTCTGGGTAACTGGATCCAGCATTATCCTGTGTCCCTCCAACATTTTAAAGAAATCAAATGCAATTTAAATGAAAACTAAGGACAGCCTTGGAGGGGACAAGAAATTGCCAAAAGGTTATACATACTCCTGGGCTCACGACAAGAGGGAAGGGCAATCCCCATTGGTTTGTCTTGAGGGTTGGTTGCTGTTGCTGTTGCTAATTTTGTGTATTATATGGGCCTTAAGTCTTCTACAACACTAGCTGCTACTGGTCCTCCCAACTCAACACTGCTTCATGGCCAAGTGTCCTAATTTAAACTCATGCTGGTCTGCTCTGGGAGATAGAAACTGAACTTCAGTGATTGCAAAGACTGAATCACCCTAAATTAAACTAAGTTGTGTCCTAACCCCTAGCTAAGGTGATCGTTTATTTATTTCGACGTGACAAACTGCAACCAACAGAGAAAGATTCCTACCAAGCAGGAAACTTACGGGCCATAACATCCTATGATCACCCTCCAAGCCAGCTCAGCTCCTCCCATGAGGCTTCCAAATCCAAGCCTTCTTCCCTTACCCTTTACAGAGGAAACCATCATGTAACTCCTCCAAGTCTATTTTTAATGCCCTGGGACTGTTTTGTTAAGAGAATGACATAAAAACTGAACTCAAATTTTATGTGTGGACACAGAGTTAATTTTTTTTGTGTGTTTTGTCCTCACTTTCTTAATTTCAAATGATACTTTAAAAAAACATTTTTATTGATATCTTGTGTTTTTACATCACCTTCGTTTCTAAATATCTCCCCATCCTTCGACTTCCTGTCAAGTCAGTCTTTTTTTTTTTTTTGCCTTTTTGGAGGGGGGAAGGCAGGGCAATTGGGGTTAAGTGACTTGCCCAAGGGAACTCAGGTCCTCCTGACTCCAGGGACGGTGCTCTATTCACTGTGCCACCTAGCCGTCCCTAAGCCATTCTTTTTAACAAAATTTTTTTTTTTAAGACAGAAAAATGGAAACTCAATAAAAGCAGCCAACATATCAACAAAACCTGGGGTAATTAGAACACTGGTCTTGAAATCAAAAAGATCTGGGTTCAAATCCACTCTCCTATGCTTACTAGATGTATAACTCTTGGCAAGTCACTTAACCCCAGTTTCCTCATCTGGAAAATGAGGCTAATAGTGCACCTACTCACAGAGTTATTGTCAGGATTAAATGAGATAATTACATATAAAGTGCTTTATAAATCTTAACAGTGAAATATAAATGTCAACTATTATTATTAATACTCCACACCTAAGAGCCTTTAGCTCTTCAAAGAAGCGAAGCAGGTACACTTATTTACTCAACTCTTTTCCAAGGTCAAACTTTGACATTATAATTCCTGTGTTCATTTTCAGTTTTTTTTGTATTGTAGTTTACATGAGTTAAAAGGTTCATTATCTAGGCTCCCATTCCCATTAATGAGTCAGGTCCTAGAGCTTAAATACATCCCATCTTGCAGGTTCTAGGGGTACCCCTGAGGGGCTAGAGATGATTCTCTAATTTCATTGGCTAACCCTCCCCTTTGCCTGCCATCCCAACCATGGTATGTTTTCCTTACTTTTGTTACCAAAGAATCATTTAGTCAGTCAGTCTTAAGTAGATTTTAGAAAAGGGTATTTTCTAATGTTGTACAACAAGAATATTTGGTATAAAAATCCTGCCAAAATTCTGTGTCATGTTCTCTCCCACAGATACGTATAGAGTCTGAGAATGTAAGTAAAATATTCTACGCATCAGCAGAAAGATGAGTCCTGGGTCCAAACAAACCTGGATCCAAATGCAGCCTCTGACACTAACCGTGGAACAAGGGTAGGGCACTGAAACTCTAACCCTCAACTCACATCTGTAAAATGAGTTAGTAATGACTGTGGTGTCTGTCTCAGTGGGTTGGTATGAGTTTCAAATAAGATGATGTAGAGAAAGTGCTTTGCAGATAGTGAAGTCCTGTGTAAAGCATTATTATAGTCACCATTTGAGTTTAGGAACATCTTAGGCTTGAGGCATAACTCTCCCTACACTTTAGACCCCACCCTCTCCCAGTCCAGTGCTCTTGGACCCAGCCATTTTACTTGCCTCTCAGACAAGCAGAAAAGCAGTGGATTGGAGAACAAAGGGCTCTAAGTGAGGTCTGTATCACCAGCTTAAAATTCTTCCTCGGTCCCTCCTGGGTCCCTGAAACAATGCTAAAAGTCCTCTTCAATTCATTCCATTTTAATTCAGTTCAGTTTACAAAAGCATGGATTTAGAGCTGAAAGAGGACTTAGAGGCCAATTGATACAAGTCTTTCATTTTATAGATTAGGAAACTGAGTCACAGAGAGGTTAAATCAACACGCCCAGGGTCACACAGGTAGTGACAAAGGTCATCTGACTCCAAAGAGCTACTCAATTATCTATAACTCTCATTTAGATAATGCTTCGACCTCAACAAACCCACCCGTGAGGGAGATAGTGCAAGTATTATTACCCTCACTTTGCAAATGAGTAAACTGAGGTTCAGACAGATTAAATAATGATAACTGCTAACATTTATATAGTGCCTACGATGTGCCAGGCCCTGTGCTAAGCACGTCACAAATATTAGGTCTTTTAATTCTCACAACAACCCTGAGAGGTGGTTGCTATTCCCATTTTCCCCATGAGGAGATGGAGGCAAGTGGAGGTTGTGACACCCAGGGCAAGTATACAAAGCTGCATTTGAATTCAGGTCTTCCTGACTCCAGGCTATCCACTGTACAACCTAAATGACTTACCCAGACATTACCGGGTCAGTAAAAGTTCAAGCCAAGATTTGAACACACACACACACACACACACACACACACACACACACACACACACACACACACACACACACATACACAGTCACCCTGCTGTAACTTTTTTTGTTCCTTGAAACTAGCCTTGATGTTTGGCTTAATCTGATTTTCCCAGGAAAAATGTTGAGGATGCATAGGGGACCACACAGCATGAACTGTCCCTGGCCTAAATCTACTGGAAAAGAGGCAGCTCTGGCTCAAGGCAGGCAGGAATGCACCCCAAAATTGGCCTTGGTACAAATTCTCCATCTAAACTTATCCCTCCCTGCTGACCATTAAACTGTCAATCTTATCAGAGAAGCTGACATACCCAATTCCAGGAGCCTAGCGAAGACCTTAGAAACTGTAAATTTGAGAAAAGCGCCTATGTTAGCTACCAGTTTATAGCAAAGTGTGGTGGTGGGGACGGGGAATGTACCCAGCTTGTCAGAACTTGTAGATGTTGTCATTAGTCATTACGAGAAGAGTCTGCCTGAAACCTTAACCTTTTGCTCCATGACTGGAGACTCTAACAATTGATAAAACTCCTGGAAGCAGGAAGTCTTTGGGTACACTGTAGCCTCAGGCATTTGTTCCTCTGAGCAGTTTGGTGATGGCCAGTCTTGGGTTGCCAAAAAGGAAAGTAATTTTTTGGGGAGCATGAGATAGAATATTTGGAATTAACTGGCCATAGGCCAAGGGAAATGAAAATTCCCAGAACTGATATTGTTACTGGCTGTGTGTAAACAGCAGATCTCCAGGAGGATGTCTGGCTATGAAACTAGGAGAATGACTGAAGGCGGAAAGCTTAGGCCGGTGAATAGCCTTGTTGATGAGGTACAGGCTCTGGGAGCCCCCTTGAGCTCTTCTTGAATCTTTGAGGTGCACCTCAAAAATCAAAAGATGCAAGAAGAGCTCAAGGGGGCTCCCAGAGCCTGCATCTCATCATTGTGGGGGTTCGAGGGACGGAGTTTGGCCGGGTGGGCCATTGTAAAAGTCATAAAGAACAAATAGATGCCGGGTAAAATGGGTAGATTTATGGGGAGATAGCCATTTTGGTCATATAGGAAGTAAAAAGAATTTACATGTATATACTTTTTAAAAAATTAAATTTATTTACTTTTAGTTTACAACATACAGTTCCACAATCCCTTGATTCCAAATTTTATCACCTTCCTTCTCCTTAAAAAAAACTTAAAAAAAAATACTTTCCCATGTACGTCTACCTTGGTTGTACTGTAATAATAGTAACAACAACAACAACAACTAGCATTTATATAGTGCTTTAAAGTTTACAAAGTACTTTACAAATATTACCTCATTTGATGCTCATAATGGCCCTGGGAGGAAGAACTTTAATTATCCTCATTTTCCAGATGAGGAAACTGAGGCCAGTAGCAGTTAAGTGACTTGCCCAGCATCATACAACCAGAAATGTCTGGCACCTGATTCTATTTACCTACAACAACTCTGTAAGTATTTAAGTAATGTTTTTACATAAGAGAAAGGATAGCTCATAGAGACTGGACCTATGATTTACTTCATTCACAAAGGGAGTTGGTGTGGAAGCTCCCTCTACCAGGACAGGTCAGGGATCTGAGAGGTTCAGTAGCTGGCCCAGATGAGAAAATGAAGGCTAAATAAAAGTTGACAAGCTCATACAGCTAATGAGCCGTGAGGTGGGGACCTGGGACCAGCTCTCCTGACTCAGATCTATGATTTTTTCCACCAAAGTGCCCTCCAGTAGGGAAGAACAAAGAACCTTAGAAGGCAAGGTTTAAGTTATCCTTTGGGGAAAAAAGTAGTGAAAAGGGTGGTTTTGTTTGTTAATTTTTGCATTACTGGTGTTAAATCTGTGTGGATTTAAAAGTCAAATTAGAGAGGCAGCCAGGCATGGTGGACTTGGAGTTGGGAAAGAATGAGTGAGATACACTCTCTGCACCTTGAGAACGGAGAGAAACTATCTGGAAAGCAGAGAGAGACTTTTCTAAGACTGGACAGGCCTGAGTCCTCGGTTTACACAATCTAGGACCCTTCCCCCCTTCCCTTGCTGTCATCAGCATTAGGCCCCTTTCAGGAGTTTTAGACCTCCACCCTCATATACCACACCCTTAAAAGGATTAGGCCCTTTTTCAGGACTTTTTGACCTCCACCCTTGCTTATGACCTTTTCCCCATCCTTGTTTGGCATTTACCAAATAAGGCCATGGATGATACCTTGGGTCCCTGTCCCACCTCCCTGCCAATAGGAGATAGTGGTGGCCTTCTTTGTTATCTGCCATTGGGTTAGATTTCACACCAAGACTGAGAGACCGCCTCCCAGTCAATGGTAGAAGGGACAGCCAGGGGGAGGGGTTTGACTGCATTAGGGTATAAATTCTTGTTCTGTCTTTTGTAACATGCCACCCCTCTCCTAGATCCTTGCCATGGAGAGGACTGCCCTCTTCCTGTGGGGGAAGAGAATAAAACTTCTTGTTCCTTCCTCAAGATACCTCTGACTTTTGATTTTTCTTGGGTAGGGGATTTTTGGGGTCCTTGTACCCCACATGGGAAGAATTGGTTGGTTACGAATCCTGATTCAGCCACATACTGACCAATGAGTCTGTCCAGGATGCTTAACCTCTCAGGGTACCAGGCAACTCATTAAAACTGTAATTTTCCGGGAAGGGTCAGACTGCCCTAACTGCTTAAGTGGAACTGGAGTGCTAATCAACAGCAGTTAATGGTGGAGAAAACACACTGGAATGGAGGCTGGAGTTGATAACATTAGAGGAAGTTACTGCCCCTCAGTGTCCCTGGTCCTTTCATTCATATCCCCAATCACTGATCATGGTTGGGGGAGTTAGATACTCCTGGTTTCTCAGTGCTATTTCCAGACTCTGGAATGGTTCCCACCATTACTCAATAACCAGTCCATTTTTGAGGTTCCATTCAATCCGTATTTATCATCCAATCAATATTCTATTACTTACCAACCTCCATAATACTCCCTTCTTTGAAGAGCTCAGTGCATCGTTTATGATCTTTTTCTTCTCATCTCCTCCCCACATATTAGAGAATTTCGTTGTTCATTCATGTATAATTCCTCATATCCTATAAGACAAACAGAGGTTAAGTGACTTGCCCAGGGTCACATAGCTAGTAAGTGTCTGAGGTCAGTTTTAAACTCAGGTCTTCCTGACTCCATTCCCAGTGCTCTAATTATGGAGCTGCCTAGCTGACTCCTATTAGGAAACTACAACATACATATTGATCCTCTCTCAAATGCCCTAACTTCAAAGTTAAATAAATGAATCTAAACAAATAAATAAAATTAAATAAATTAAAATTAAATAAATCTACTCAGTTATCATGACCTCTACTCTGCTGCAACTACACACAGAGCTGGTCATATCCCTGATGATGCCATTATCCATAAATGTTCCACTTTCTTGTTCATGAACTCTTAAATTCCTTAAGATTGGGATTTATCTGATAATATTATTTTTATTATTCAATCTTTCCCCTAGCCTTATTCTTCATCTTCACTATGAAACCATCCCTCAGTTCATTCTTCAGCCATCAAACCTGTATCAGCTACACATATCCTCCTCCCTTCCCTATCTTGACTCCTTGGTAAAACAATTCAGCTTTGCTCTATCTTCTACCATGAATCTTACTCTTGGCATATCTCTGATCATGTCTTGTCAAGTCCTGTCCCTGGATTATTTCCACAATCTCCTGCCTTTATATCTAATCACATGCTGCTGAATGGAGCTAGGGAAAAATCAAAACCATGCTGATTGATTCCAATACAAATTTATGTTACTTAATCTTAACCAGGCCATCAAGGGAAATAGTCTATCATCCCTAATTGATTTCCTATGTTAGTCCATTAAACAGTTGTTCTAAACCTTCTGGTTTCTCCTTAAGCCCTCCATAACACTTCTTCTGACTTTTAGTTAAGGGCCTTGATTCATATTTTGTTAAAAAAAACAAACGAGGCCATTCACTAAGAACTCTTCTTTCTACTTTTACTTCCTCCTCATCTCACATCATTCCAACATCTTTCTCTACTACTTTCTCCTTAACTCTTGTTCTTGAAGTGGTCATTCTTTTTGATGAAGCCAACCTCTGCACGTCCTCTTCCAGCTTCACCAGAAGATTGACTTACAATCTTCCCCATTCTCTCTTTTATCTTTAATCTTTCTCTGTTGACTGGTTTCTTTCCCGCTGCTTGCAAGCACATTCTTTTCTCCCCTCATCCTTAAAAAACTCTCACTTGATCCTACTATCTCTGATAATTATTGTGCTGTATCTTCACTCCCTTGGCTCAGCTTGATTTCTTAAGAAAGCTGCTTCTACTTTATTTCCTTTCAGTTGTCATTGTGGTTGTTGTTCAGTTGTATCTGACTCTTTGTGACTCCATTTGGGGTTTTCTTGGCAAAGATAGTGGAATGTTTGCTATTTTCTAGCTCATTTTATAGATTAGGAAACTGAGGCAAACAGGGTTGAGTGATTTGCTCAGGTTCACAAAGCTAGTAAGTGTCTGAGGCCAGATGTGAACTCAGAAAGATGAATCTTCCTGACTTCCAGGCACAGCACTCTAGCCACTGAGCTACTCTCTTCTTTTTTTTTTTTTAAACTTTTGTTTATTTTTAGTTTACATCATTCATTTCCATGAGATTTTGATTTACAAATTTTCTCCCTGTCTTTCTCCTACCCACCACCCCAAAACAGCAATCCCACTGTATACTCCCTCCCCCAATCTGCTCTCTCCTGTATCCTCCCCCATCACCCCTCTGACTTTGTGGTAGGGCAAGATGGATCTCCCTACCCCAGTACCTGTGTATTTCCCTCCTTCCTATACCACCCTCCCCTTGTTCTATTCTCCACTTTGTCCCTGTCCTTTTACAGAAATATGTGCTTCTAACAATCCTCCTCCCCAACCTGCCCTCCCCTCCATCCTCTCCCCTCTCATCCCCTTTCCACCTACTCTCCTATAGGCCAAGATATTCAATTTAGAGTGTATGTCATTCCTTCCCTAAGCCAACTTCAATGAGAGTATGGTTGACCCATTCCTTTTTGCCTTTCTGTTCTTCCCCTCCATGGTAACAATTATCCCTTGCTTCTTCTATATGAGAGGATTAACCCTGTCTCTCCCTGTCTCCTCTCATACTATTCCTCTCCCACCTCTCAATTTCTCCTTTTAAAATATTATCCCAACCTACTCAATCGATCCTGTGCCCTCTGTCTATATACACATATATACACACACTCACATATGTATTTATATGCATGTATACCCTTTTATATAGACATATGTGTATGTATACATATATATATATTTATATGCCCTTCAACTATCCTCATACTGAGAAAAGTTTTGTAAGTTACAATTATCATTTTTCCATGTTAGCATGTAAATAGTTCAACTTTGATAAGTTCCCTATGAATTCTTTTCCGTGTTTACCTTCTTATGCTTCTTGTATTTGAATGTCAAATTTTCTATTCAGTTCTGGGTTTTTCATCAAGAATGCTTGGAAGTCTTCCACCTCATTGAATGACCATTTTTTCCCCTGGAACATTATACTCAGTTTTGCTGGGTAGGTGATTCTTGGTTTTAATCCTAGCTTGCTTGATCTCTGGAATATCATATTCCAGGCCCTTCAATCCCTTAATGTAGAAGCTGCTAGATCCTGGGTTATCCTGATTGTGTTTCCACAGTATTCAAATTGTTTCTTCTTGGCAGCTTGTAGTATTTTCTCCTTGATCTGGGGACTCCAGAATATATATATAACATTCCTAGGAGTTTTCTTTTTGGGATCTTTTTCAAGAGGTGATTGGTGAATTTTTTCAAGTTCTATTTTGCCCTCTGATTCTAAAATATCA
>CM053587.1:115304020-115328555 GCA_028646515.1 Pseudochirops corinnae
TAGAGTGTATGTCATTCCTTTCCTAAGCCAACTTCAATGAGAGTAAGGTTGACCCATTCATTCCCTTTTGCCTTCCTGTTCTTCCCTCAATTGTAACAGTTATCCCTTGCCTCTTCTATATGAGAGGATTAACCCCATTCTGTCTCTCCCTGTCTCTTCTCATACTACTCTTCTTCCACCTCTCAATTTCACCTTTTAAAATATTATCCCATCCTATTCAATTGATCCTGTGCCCTCTGTCTATGTACACATATATACAGACTCACATATGTATTCATATGCATATATACTCTCCTATATAGACATATGTGTATGTATACATATAACTACCTGAATATCTTGTATATGTCATTTCATTTCTCTAGCCCTCAATTTTCTCATTTGAGAAATGAGGGTGCTGAATTAGTCAAACTCTAAAGTACCTTCTGAAATAATGATCCTATATCCTTGAAGGCAGAAAGAAACATAGACTATACCACCTCATATTTTTTTAAAAGTCAGTTTTCAAAGTTCTAAGAAATTCATCTTTATTTGATTATTTTCTTTTGAACTCTGTGCTTCCTGAACATTGTATGGGAATAAAACCAATAAATATTTCTAACTACTTTTATATTATTGTTGTGTCTAAAGGTGCAGCATGATATCATGGGAGAAAACCCTGAATTTGGAATCAGAAGACGTGGTGTTGAATTCTGGTTCTCCTACTTAATCATTGGGAAAGAATTGATTGATCTTGAACAAGGATTCATCGATCAAGGATTGATCTTGAACAAGTCATCTAACTTTCTGTGTGATTCATTTTTCTTGTCTGTAAAATGATGGGTCATGCTAGATTATCTCATCCTATACATCAGCCTTATGTGGTATAATTTAATATTTAACTCAATTTTTTCAGTTTCTACTAGAATTTAAAGCTGATTTTATGAAATTGCTCAAAAAATATAAAGGAGTCTTAACATCATCATTAACATCGTTCATCATCCATCATTCATTATTTTCCTCTTTAAAAAGCAACTAGCCAAATCCATTTTTAGTAACCAAGATGCCTGGAAACATTCTGCAATGCATGCATTTGCTTTTCTGCTGACTTCTCAAAATTGGCCACACTGATTTAGCTCAGATTATTTTAGGAGTTTATTTTGCACTTGGCCCAAGCATCACAAGCTTATAATTTAAAGATGAGACTAAGTAAGAATATAGGTGGCTTAAACAAAAACTGCCAAGTCACCTGGGTTGTTTTGTTGCCTTGAGTGTTTTAACACACACAAATAAATGTTCTAATGTTGACAAGAGGATCATTGTCACAGAATTTTGGTTTCAACTGTAACAATGTAAATGAAGATCACACCAAAAGGCAACAAAAGTCAGGACAGAGCCAACAATGTTGGTACCATAGAGTCAAAACAAAAGCATATGTTCTTTTTTTTCTGTTAACAATCAGTAAACTACAGAAGAAGAGAATGGCCCGTTCTATCATTGTAATCATTGCATTAGGTTGATTGGCTTAGCTCCTTTCTGGAAAATATATTATAGTACAATACTTGGTAAGGGAGTTTGGGTGTTTGTTGAGAAGTGTATGTTGCTATCAAAAGGAAATGTATCAATAAAAAATAAATGAACACAGAGTCCCAGGAGACTACAGAATGTGGCAACTTTTATTTGCAACAAATGGCTCTAGCACTCCGAGACTAGAATATTTGAATAGCACAGTCATCTGCTGTCATTTACAAGTCAGTGATAACAGTCAAGGCAATTTGCTATTAACACATAAGGTACCAACCCTTGCAAGACTAGATCTCCTGCTGAGCATTTCTTATATTTGCAGATAAGGATAGTGGCACCTCCAAATCACCAGGAAGCGACTTTTGGCAAGGCAGAAAATGTGATCTAATCACCTGAGAGACAATTGACCCCATGGGTCTTAATGGAAGTTGCTGGTGACTATGAACTATTCATCTTTATGGGTAGGGGGTGGGAATTTTCCCTTCTAGCAGAAGATTTGTATGCCTGTTGGTAGTGCCCCCCCAACAAGGTTTAGTGTGAGAGGAAGGAAATAATTAAATGGCACCCCTCTTTCTGCCCTGCCTCCCAGAGCCAGAAATATGTGAAGCCTCTGATGAGGTAAAGACATAGGAATTTTCCTGCTATAAAAAATTCTCACTCTGCCTTTGACCCTCTGGCATTAGGAGAAATTTGAAATTTCCTTCTGACTGCTAAAAAATCTAGATCATCATAGGAGCATATGCAGATATTTCACATCTGTATGTGTACCACTTGGAGGGGAGGAATCTGTTCTGATTTAGAGGCAACACAACCATCTAAGTATTCATGTTTAGTACATGGGTCCTTCAAAACACATACTCCAATAACTTTTATTAACAAGCTTGCCATTTCTCCCCATATACCACCCCTCCATCTCAATTTCCATCTGTGAAAGGTAGTTAGTTAATGTTGTCTAGTCTTTTCTTCCAATTCATCAAATGAAAGCAAAAAAAACAAACCAAACCAAAAACAAAATAATTTTTTAATGAATTTTTTAATGGCATCAAGGGACCCAAGGAAGGGCTGTGTCTATTTTTTGAAGACCAACCTAGCTAAGTTGAGAAAGTTTCTTCACTAAACTGGTTATATAGTGATGATTTTTTTGGTTATATTAATTCTCAAAGACCATTTAGTAAGTCATAGAGTAATACTGATGCATTCTGGTAGGAGAGAGAATGCAAACACGGGCACGCGGGCACGTGCGTGCAGCGCACACACACACACACAATGCATCTCAGGTATTTCTTTCTAAAAAGATTAGCTCCAGAAATGGGAGCAATGGGAGAAGTGTGTGAAAAAGTTTATGGTCTCCCAAAGGGCCTACTTTGAAAGGGACCATATATGAAAAAAAAAATGGTACTGAGGACCTCCATAATTCTGGATAGAGAATATTCTTTCATTGTTCCTTGATACAACTTCTTTTGGTCAATGTTTGTAATCTTACTATTGATAATGTTTCTCCAGAAAAGGCTAGAACTTTCTCTTCTTTCACCTTCTGAGAGGAAGGCAGCAAAGACTAGGATGATTTCCATTTGCCCCCGTCCAGCATCCCTCTGTACATGACACTTCCAACTCTTGCTGCACTCCCTAACCTCCAGCCTCAGTTAAGAAGAGAACTGAGAACTTCTTCTGATTTTGCCCTTTTTATCTATGCCCCTTCTCCTAAGCAAAGGCAGCAAAGGGCCTGCAGCAGTACCAGAGAAAGACAGCTTTCACCTCCTGCTGCTATCCTGATTTCCCACCTACACAGGCACATCTTGGAGATATTTTGGGTTTGGTTTCCAGACCACCACAACAAAGTGAATATCACAATAAAGCAAGTCACACAAAATTTTTTGGATTCCCAAGGCATATAACAGTTACGTTTACACTACACTGTAGTCTATTAAGTGTGCAAAAGGATTATGTCTTTAAAAAGCCCCAACAAGGTACATGCCTTAATTAAAAAATACTTTATTGCTAAAAAATGCTAACCATCATCTAAACCTTGAGTAAGTTGTAATCTTTTTGCTGGTGGAGGGTCCTGCCTCGATGTTGATGGTTGTTGACTGATCACAGTGGTTGTTGCTAAAGGTTGGGCTGACTGCCAATTTTTTAAAATAAGACAACAATGAAATTGCAGCACTGATTAATTCTTCCTTTCACTTGAACACTTAGAGGTCATTGTAGGGCTATTAATTGGCCTAATCTTAATATTGTTGTGTCTCAGGAAATAAGAAGGCCCAAGGAGAGGGAGAGAGATGGGGAACAGCTGGTTGGTAGAGCAGTCAGAACACATACAACCTTTATTAAGTTTGACATCTTAAATGGGCACAGTTCATGTTCATGGCATCTCAAAACAATTATAATAGTAACATCAAAGATCACTGGTCACAGATCACCATAACTAATACAGTAATAATGAAAAAGTTTGAAATATTGCAAGAATTACCAAAATGTGTCACAGAGACACAATATGAGCACATGCTCTTGGAAAAATGATGCCAAAAGATTTTCTTGATGTAGAGTTGCCACAAACCTTAAATTTGTAAAAAATGCAATATCTGCGATATGCAATAAAATCAGGTATGCCTATATGGGGAGAGTTTCTGGTACAAAGAGAGGCAGCCTTTCTTTGGGCCTTAGGCCTCCCATCTCCTACTGAGCCTGTCACTTGAGAGAAGAAGAAGAAAGTAAGTGGGGAATAGGACTTTTATCTCCTCCTGTGCAGATCCGACTCTCATCTCCTGCTATATGGTATTCTGTCTAATCATCAACCTTCAGAGAGGAGTGGAAAAAAAGGCCCTCTTGTCTGACCACCTGTCCATGTGCTTTCCATCTCATGCTGCTCTTGCTTCCTGCCTGACCTCCAATCTCTTCTGGGAAAAGGAGTAGTGCCTTCCACTCAAAGATGAATCATCTCACATGGAGGGCATACCCTACACATTCCTGTGGTTCTTACTCTTGGTAGCTGTTGTCTATAGGTCTCCAATTCATTTTCTTTCCTTCTTCAATGAGTTTGGACATTGGTTCACAATTTTTCCCTCCTCCCTGTCTCTTGCCCTCATATTAGTAGATTTTAGGGTACATATTAACTCTCCTTCAAACACTATAACTACTCAGTTCTTCAACCTACTTGCTTCTCATGACCTACTCCTCCACTCCGCCTTAACTACAAAGATGGCCATACCCTTGATCTTGCCATTTCCCAGAAATGCAATACTGCCATGTTCAAAAATTCTGAAATCCCCTTATCTGACCATAATCTATTGTCTTTCTACTTCTCTCTTCTGCCTTTCCTTATTGAATCCTACTTTTCTTCCACACCATGGCCTTCAATCCTTAGACTCTTCAGGTCTCTCCCAAGCCATCTTCCCTGAACCTCTCACCTCTCTCCTTTTTTCCCCATAATGAACCATTTGATGAAACAGTTCAGCTCCATGTTTTCTTCTTTTCAGTCCCTGGTCCCCTTATTACATCACTGATAGTACTGACTGCCAATCCTCAGCCTTAGATCATTCCTACCATTCACAACCTTTACTCCTACATATGAACTTCTGAACAAAAGTGAAGGAAATCTTTTGTAACCATTTTCATTGAATCCATAAGAAATTTATGTTATATAACTGCAAGTGGGCCCTCACTTCTGCTAGGCAATCCTGCTATACCTCCCTTATCAATTTACAATCCCACTCTCCAAAGTAACTCTTCCAAGCCTTTCAATCCCCTCCTTAAACTTACAATTCCCCCTCCCCTACTTTCTCAGATGGGAACTTTGCCTCATATTTTATAGGAAAAAAATTAAGTTCATTCTCTATGACTCTCTCTTCTCCCCTCTTCCTCATTTTATATCACTTGGTTGCCTTCTGCTACTATCTCTGCTTTCACCCCTGCCTCACATGAAGAGGTGGCTTTACTCTTTAACAAGGCTAACACCTTTATTTGTACAAGTGATCTCATTCTATCTCGTCTCCTCCAACAGATAGTCTCTTCTGTCATCCCCACTCTGTCACTTATCTTCAATCTTTCCTTGTCTACAGGCTTCTTCTTCAATGTTTATGTACCCACACCCACCCACATACACACTCTTTTCTCTCTTTCTCTGTTTCTCTCTGTCTCTGTCTCTCTCTGTCTCTCTGTCTCTCTCTCTCTCCAGATAGATAAATCTATATCTCCATGTCTACCCTATCCTCAAAAGACCTCACCTTTTATCCTTTCATCCCCACTAACTCTTGTGCTATATCTCTTCTGCCCTTTGTGGCTTAATTCTATGAAAAGACCATCTACAATAAATAGGTGCCTACACTTTCTCTCCTCCCACTGTCTTCTTAGTCTCTTAGAATCTAGCTTCTAACTTCATCATTCCACTAAAACTGCTCCCTCCAAGGTTACCAATGAGTTTTTATTTGCCAAATCAAATTCAATGACTGTTTCTCCCCATGTTCATTGTTTTTGATCTCTCAATAGCCTTTGACACTATTGATCACCCTCTTCTTGATTCTCTCTTCTCTCATGGTTTTCAGAAAACCACTCTCTATTTGTTCTCCTCCTACCTATCTGACCACTCTTTTTCATTTGTCTTTGCTAGACCCTGATCCAGGTCACACCTAAGTGTAGTTGTTCCCCAGGATTCTATCCTGGATCTCCTCCTTTATACTTTCACTTGGTGATCTCATCACTTCCCATGGATCTAATCACCACCTCTACATTGATATTCCCAAATCTACCTATCCTGTCCTAACCTCCCTGCTGACCACCATGAAATTTCACATCTCCAACTACCTTTCAGATAACTCAAACTAGATATCCAATAGTCATCTTAAACTCTCCATGTCCCAAACTGAACTCATTATCTCTTCTCCTAAACTCTTCTTCTAAACTCCCCCTTTTATTTTCCCTATTACTGGTAAAGGCAGCACCATCTTCCCAGTCCTTGAAGCTCAAAATCTAGGTGTCATCTTCAACTTCTCATTATCTTTCACCAACCCTCCCCCTTCCAATCTATTGCCAAGGCCTGTTAATTTTACCTTTGCAACATCTCTAGAATACACTCCCTTCTCTCATCTGATCTTGCCATTACCGTGGTAGAAGATTTCATCACTCACTTCACATTTGGACTATTGAAATCACATTTGCTTACTGAAAAATCACTTGTACTAAATGATCACTATCTTCATCTTATATAATAGAGTAATAGTTTGACCCACTGCTGTCATCTTCTAGCTCTTTATGAGTGTAAGGATATTTTAAAGTTCCTCCATCATGATTGGATATCAAGTCATGTCAGATTTGGTAAATTCTAGTGTAATGAGAGTCTGGAGCATGTCCAGGCCATCAAAAAATGGCATAAAAATGTGAAAGAGTTAGGGACCTGCTTCTTAGAGAATTGTGAGAATGAAGAGGACATGGTCATCCTGTGTTATCCTATTCTATAGTTATTAGGAACCTTTTTCCATTTACTAAATGGCTAGAACTGTCAGCATCTTCAAAATGGCCTGACAGCACCAATCAGAGCCTGGCTATATTCGTGTCTGAAGGAATGAAGTAACCACTCCACTTGACTCACAGCCTGTAAGGTCATATGGTGAGGGAGAAAGACTATAGAGTCTCTTTCTTTCCAATCCTCCCTTAAGGTCATATGACAGTAAGAAACAGCCCTAGGTCTTTGGCATTTTTCTTTGTTCCTTTTAGATTCTAAGAACAAAGAATGGAGTTTTCAATCTGGGATAGGAGCTTGAGTTATGGGGATTAGGGTTTCTAGGAAGCCAGCCTTGGTGTTGTAGCCAGTTCAACAATGACACTCTGAGAAACAACAGAAGCAGGCAATGATGCTGGCTTTGGACGTAAACTTGGAAGGACCAAGGCTATATAAGAACTGAGCTAAGATGTCAATCTGATCTTCCCCATTCCCACTGATGAGGTGCAGGCTCTGGGAGCCCCCTTGAGCTTTCCTTGAATCTTTGAGGTACAGTCTGTGGGAAACCCCTTGAAGTCTTATTAAATCTTCCCACTTGATGAGGCATTTGCAGAGGCCATAAGCTTTCTTTGTAGCTGATCCCAAACCTCTGTTACTAGCCCAGCCCTCTATTGTCCATCTACTTCCCACCCTTGAGCTTGTCAAAATATCAATCCACCCTTGCATTAATCTCATTAACTCCTCCTGAAGACCCTCTCCAAACTCATTACTGGAGTCTGACCTCATTGATTCCTCCTGAAGAACCACCCCAAACTCCTCCTCTAGACCACCCTTAGAAGTTAAGGTTACTCACTTTATTATGGCTAAGTTCTCTGTTTTAACCAATTGGTTCTACCCTCCCCTTGACCAGTCAGATCAGAGGCATGGAAAGGGAAACTAAGGGATTGTCTCCAGACATACCCAGTGGCCTGTCTACTTGAGGATCTGTTGTTTGAACACTCTTTCCTTATGCTCTCCTCTTATCCTGTCCCCTTGTTGGGAAGGGACCTGTTGGTGAAATTGGGAAGCCAATTTTCTCTAGTTGGGCCTCCCAGATCTCCCCATGCTCCCTCAGGAGTGTGGGAGATAGTTGAGTCAATTGTTTGGGATCAGGAAATTCCTGGGTGAGCTATTTCTGCCATCCCAGTATTTGTTTTTGACTCCTAGGTCCTAAAGTGTCCCCCCACCATGGTCTATATCCAATTAAATCCAAGTCCTGGGAGGGACTGCAACCATCAATTGCTACTCAAGGCCCTATCTCACTGTTCAAGAGTGAGGCCCAGAACAGGTGAAAGCTTTTGAGATTTTGAAGACTAAATTGACCAACACTCCAGCTTTACCCAATCTAGGAAAAACCTGTTAGTCTCTGTGATGATGGAAGGAGAGAACAGGCTTTGGGAGTTGTTGCCTGTTTTTGAAAAGCTTCTATTGCTTTCCATGTGCTAAATGTCCATGGAGCAATTTGGAAAGAAAAGGGATATCTGACAGCTTTTCAGCCTTGCCATAGTCATGTTTAATTCTAACCAGGCCAGGGAAATTGTCTTTTCTCATTTTTTTTGGTGCCTGTTTAGTTTTCTTTTGCTTAACCTTCTTGCCAGGTTTGTCTCCTCCAGGGTTCAAGCCATCAACCTCTGGATGGCCATTAAGGCTATGAAAATCTCCCAAGTTCTCCAGCCCACTGGACTTGGCATCATCCATGTTCCAGAGTCTGACCCTTTGAATGTGAAGTCTGACCCCCTTGAACAGGACCTAGAGAGGCAGGAACAGCTCTACACCCCTTCCCAGTAGGAAACACTTTCAGAAGCTGAGACCTTCATCCTTTACCCCAAAGGAATTTGGATCCCATTTGTTTGAGGGGGCAATTATGAGGTGCAGGCTCTGAGAACCCCCTTAAGCTTTCTTTGAATCTTTGAGGTACAGGCTCTGGGAAACCCCTTGAACTCTGATTAAATCTTCCCACTTGATGAAGCATTTGCAGAGGCCATAAGTTTTTCATTGTGGCTGGGCCCAAACCTCTGTTACTAGCCTAGCCCTCCATTGTCCATCTACTTCCCACCCTTGAGCCTGTCAAAATATCAATCCACCCTTGCATTGACCTCATTGACTCCTCCTGAAGACCCTCCCCAAACTCCTCCTCTGGACCACTCCTAGATTCCTCTGTACAGAAGACCCCATCTTCCCTCCATGTGGTGTGAGAGCTCCATAGAATGACCTAGCACAGACTTACTCTGTGTCAGATTTATTCTGGCCTGCCTGCCCAATGCAAGCATCATAGATACTTAGGCTCCCTAAGAGTCTACCCCATATGGCAAACTTTTAATGAACTATTAATAATCTTTACTTTTCTTTGGCTGAGAAGACTTGAGTCGAATTTATTTGGCAGGATTTGGAGTGTTGGTATTTTGGGGTCTCCAGAACAACCCTTACTCTCTTTATGGGTAACCACATCACCACCTCCTCTGAGACCAAAATGATGTAGAGGGAATTATGTTCTTGAAGTAGTGGGGGAAAATTATTCCCTTTGCTCTGGTTACATCTTTGAAGTAAATAATTAAGTCATAAAAGCTTTCTGATGTTGTGCTTTTGTAGGTATGGGAAACTGCCAGAACAGGAAACTCCCTCTACCAATGAAGATCAGTATTTTTTTTTTTCCAATTTATATTATTAGAGTTGTCAAGAACATTAAATGGTTAAGTGACTTGGCCAGGGTCACACAGCCATTATGTGCCAGAAGCAGGACTTGAACCTAGTTTTTCTTCCTCCCTATCCAGTCATTTTACTGGCTCTACTTTTTTCACTCTGCATCATCTCATACAAATCTCCCTATGTTCCACTAAATTTTGCCCACACCCAACATTTTTTACTGCACAATAATCTTCCCTTGCATTGATATACAATGTTTCTTCATCCACTTCCAAATTCATGGATAAGTTGCTTTTTTTTTTTTTTTTTTGGACAATTGGGATTAAATGACTTGCTCAGGGTCGTAGAGCTAGTGTCTGAGGCTAGATTTGAAGCCAGGTCCTCCTGACTCCAGGGCCAGTGCTCTATCCATTACATCACCTAGCTGCCCCAGAGAAGGTACTGTTATTATTTGGAGATGGCACAGGAATGAAGACAGGTAAACCTGGAAATAAGAACAGATATTTCTGATGAGACTGAAAGGATTGAATGATAATATGGACAGTTCATATTGGACACGACCTGGATAGGTGAGATCTTTTCAGTACAGTAGAAGATAAGATAATCAAAGCGTGGTCTTTGATTAAAGTATTAGATTAATAAATTATCTTGAAGTAAAGAGACCCTAACCCTCAGAAGATGAGGTAGTTAATTTGAGTGAGAGGGGAGGGAAAGTAAGGTGATTAAAGCCCTTGGAAATAGGAAGGTAGGAAAGAAAAAGGGTAGCCTGGGGTTGTAGTGTGGTGGAAAGAACACTCTTGGAAATAGGAAGGTAGGAAAGAAAAAGGGTAGCCTGGGGTTGTAGTATGGTGGAAAGAACACTGGATTGAGATAAATAAGACGGGTTCGAGGTCTGGCTAATAGCATGTAACTTCTTTTAATCTCACTTTGTTTAGCTCTAAAGGGAAAGAATGAGTATAGATGATGTGCTGTCTCTGAAAGCTGAATCCTGTTTCTAAGATTCTGTAGGTGCTAGACAAGGGAGAAGAGGCCCCCGGGTAGGCCTCAGGCACCAAAAGGAGAAGGCACTGAGGTAAAAGAATATGGAAAAGGGTAAAATGATCCAAGGACAAACAGCTGACTTTCCAATTTTCTTCATGGCTGGCTTGGAATGCAAAATATGGGTTTTACCAGAATGGAACTAGCAAAGCCAGTGACAGAAGGGCAGGGGGAGAATCCTGTACACAGCTGTGGGGCTGGAGTTTTACTTCCATGACAGCATTAAAACTACTGAGAAGTTCTTCTCAATTTTGTCCATTTGGGTTTTGGTCACTTTCCTTTATTGAAGATAGACCCATTAGTGCTTAAACTGGGTTTCCCTTTCTGAGATTGCCTGTTGCTTCTCTTTTGACTTCTGTGTACAGCTTCCTTTTTCAAATTCCTTTGATCTGCTCCCTTTCCTAGCACAGAGAAAGGACCTTAAAGAGACAGCATTGTACTGGCAGAAGTCAAAGGAAACTTTGTCTTTGATTTATAGATTCAATAAACCAATCAGTAAGTATTTATCATGTGCCTACTGGGTGCTAGACACTATGATGGAAATATAAAGACAGAAATGAGACAGTCTCTGGAAGATAGCTTACATACCAATATTTAGATCTGAAAGGGATCTTAGACGTCATCAAAAAAATTTTACAACACCCCACTTTACAGATGATTAGTATCAGTCAGTCAATAAATGTTTATTAAGGTACCTACTATGTGCCAGACACTGTGCTAAGTGCTGGGAATACAAATAAAGAGTCCCTGCCTTCAAGGAGCTTACAATTTAATAAGGAGCTTAAAATCCAATAGGGAAAGACCACCCACAAAAGGATGCTGAAAAGGACTGTAGTCCAAGGGGGAAGGTAGTCCAAGATCGTTATAGCTGGAAGGAAACGAGAAGAAAAGTTACGTTGAGTTCCCACTTTAAATAAAGATTCTTGGAGCCCATGGGGGCCCTGTCCTCCAGGCAGAGTCCAATTTGAGGTGCATCAGTACTGATGAGATGAGAGTACTAAGCAGATTCAATTTTGCAGCAAAATTTCCCACTGATGAGTTTCCTAGGAAGAAATGCAACTGATCTATTGACCAACCTTGCCTAATTTCTTTGTTCCACAAGGGAACCAGGGTAATATAATCAGGTATGATATCCCTTTCCCTGCTCTGAGGATTATTTGAGGTTGTTGTTGTTCACTTGTTTCAGTTACATCTGTCTCTTCACTACCCCATTAGGGTTTTTCTTCTCAAAGACACGGGAGTGGTTTGCCATTTCCTTCTCCAGCTCATTTTACAGATGAGGAAACTGAGGCAAACAGGGTTAAGTGACTTGCCTAGGGTCACATAGGTAGTATCTGAGGCAGAATTTGAAGTCTGGAAGATGTCTTCCTCACTCCTGCTATAGTGCTCTATCCTCTGTACCTTCTAGCTGCCCTGAGGGCTCTACTATAAGTACCCTCTTCTCCACCTAGTGAACTCCCTACCTAGTGATTATAAGATTTGGAGGAAATGGGGAGAAGTTATTTCTGAAAGTGTCCAGAGGCCCTAACTCCCAAGTAAAAGGATTTTCATGTAAATAACAATGGAAAAGCCAGATCCTGCCTAAAGCAAAACAGACCTTGACCAAACATCAGAAGCCAAGCAGGATGGGCTTTAGGAGTCTTGACTCTTAATCTGTTTCTCTCATATTTACTACAGTGTTAGTGTCATGGGGTATGTGGGCTGATCAGGAAAAAAGAACTAGCCCCTCTGATGTGAAGGCTGCTGGACCCTTTTCAGGGCTGCTTTCCTACCTTTGGGGTCTACCTGTGACTTCAAGAAGTTGTAACCTGCATAGTGGCTGCATCCTGGTAAACAGTCTTGGGAGATGGGCTAACCCAGATTGAGGGTAATGGATGGATGAGCTTCAAATCTGTCAATGAGTTAGCAGGGTGTCTACCTGAAGCATATAAATATGTCCCCTTTTGGAATGGGCAGATGAGAACAATTTGTTCCAACAGTCATGAAGGTGGCTGAAGCAGGCATTGTGGAGCACTTAGATCTTGATCAGACACAGAAAACACCAAAATTACCCACTGCATCCTGGGCTATGGCTAGTCATCCTGACTTCTGTCCTGCCACTGGACTTCAATGACTCAGGAAGAAAGAGTGAGGTCAACAACTTTGTGCAATTCTGCCTCACTTAAATCTGATTTATCCACCAGTCAAGACATTAACCCGTGACGTTATCAGTCCTGTTTGAAAAAGAAGGACAAACAACAACAGCGATAGTGTTGTTAAGGCAGCTAGGTGGCATAATGGATAGAACACAGGGCCTGGGATCAGGAAGACCTGAGTTCAAATTCAGCCTCACATACTTACTAGCTCTGTGAACACGTCACTGAACCCTATTTGCCTCAGTTTCCTTATCTATAAAATGAGCTGAAGAAGGAAATGGCAAACCACTCCAGTATCTTTGCCAAGAAAACCTCAAATGTTGTGAAGAGTCACACACGACCGAAATGACTAAACAGCAAATATTGTTAAAGGCATTTAGGTGGGATTGCACCCATGGTTTAAGAAGTGCTGAAGGGGTTATGAGTAGAAAAAATTTTAGAAGCCACAGTATAGTGGGTAGACTGCTGGACTTGGGAGTTGGGAAGTCCTCTCTTTAAATCCTGCCTTAGACACTTACTAGTTGGGTGACCCTGAGCAAGTCACTTAACTTCTTTCTTCTTTAGTTTCTCCCTCTGTAAAGTAGGGATAATTATAGTACCTACGTCACAGGGTTGTGAGGATCAAATGAGATAACACAAGTAAAATAGTTTTATAACCCTTAACATATTACACAAATGTACAAATTTATTCCTATATTCTTCATATTTGATTTTTCATCATTTCTTCATCTATCCATCGTTATCACTGAGTACCAACAAACAACAACACTGTCTTCATGGATAACACAGTACAGCAGTCTTTGGTGCTAATTGTAGGGAGAAAGAGAGCAAAGAAGTGGGTTGCTGTGAAATGTATAGATTATTTTATGAAGGGTGTAGTCAACCATGATTTCATATAGGAATGCTTCTCAGAGAGATGGAACAGAGATAAAAGAAATTTAGGGATTAGTTTCACATATAAGATATACAGCTTTCAGGATTCTTTTAATCTGAAAAACTGAGCTTATAATGTAGTGGAGGAAAATTATAAATAAAAAGAAGCAGAAAAAGAGTTGGGGCAGGTGAAGTCTAAAAGCAGTGTCACTGGTGGGAAATGAGGAGGAAAAATCGTGTTGAGCTCCCCACTTTAACTAGAGGTCAGAGCCCATGGCCCTGCCCTCCAAGCAGAGTTTGATCAGTGGGGCACGGATAGCAATGAAATATGAGTACCAGGCAGATTCAGTTTTGCAGCATAATAGAATTCTCCCTGATGAGTGGGAAGAATGAGAGAAGACCCAAGTGAAATGGACAGTATGAACTTTGACCTAAATTGAGTGTGGGCATTTTATGATCACATAAATAATTGACAGAAAAATGTATTGATAGACATATAAATAATATATAGAAATTACAACAGTCCCATGTTTGTGTTATCTTTGGATCTAAAAATAGCAGGCATAACCTTCATTAAAATAGATATAAGTGGGTACTGCCATTCCAATTTACTAGTTAGTGCATATATTTTAAAATTTTTTATCCCTTTGAGATTCTCTAAAATTAAATATTTTAACCTAAATTTAAGTAAAGGAGAGAACCAAAAATGTGCTATTTTGAAATGTTACCATGAGGAACAAAATAGGAACCACTGTAAAAGTTAACTTTTTTAAAAAGGTGCTCTAAAGTTACCTTCACAATGTGTTAAATTCCTGGCTGTGGGGCACACAAACCCCTCTCTTTAAATATGCCCTTAAATTGCAAGCAGAGATTCCAGCTCCCTGGTGAGAGAGAATTGGAAGAGTGTGTGATTTCCCAAGTTTCCTCACTGACCTACAGCTTTGCGTTTCCTCTGTCAGTCAAGACAGCTGAGAGAGTATTCCATGTGGAAGTAGAACAAAATGTGTCTGCTTCTGTCTTTACAGCAATGTCATTTGTCAGGGAGAGAAAATTGAAGGAACAGCAGAGGAATGCAATCTTGCATTTTGATGGAATTTGCTGCTAAATTTTCAAGATACTATGTCATCTTGGTGTCATACTTAACTCATTGTGACTCCTGAGACCATAGGAATGAAAAAGAGGGGATTTTATGTTCTACTAGCCAAGTCCTCCCTCTTTATCCTCCACTCTCCAGTAAAAAGAGCAGAAAATGTTGGTCTTTAATTCCTCATATCTTCAAAGACCTCACACAATGAGTTGCATATTTCCCACTTCTAGACCTTATTAAGGTAATGTAATTAATTCATTTGGGTCTTATATACTCTGATTCTAAAATATGTTCATAGATTTAGAGCTTAGAGATCATCTACTCCAAATTCCTCATTATACAGATGAGGAAACAAGTCTATAAAGATTAAGTGACACCTGGAGTAAGGGACAGAACTGAGATTTTAACTCAGGTTCTCTGAGTCTAAAGTCAATCCTCTGGTCAAGAATCTGGGAACAGATTAGAACCAGAGTTAAACAAAGATGGGCCTTGTTCCCTCCATATCTCAACTACATTTTTGCTCTATGGTAAAAATTGCTCTATAGTAAAAATCCAGATCACTTAGGAAACTAAAAAGTAACAGGACTGACATCAATGTCTACCAAAATTTCACAATGAATCATTAGATAGTAATGAGTACAGGAAGTGATGATTGCTAGGAGCCATCATGAGTTCACTAAATAAATCACAACAAAATAAAGACTGTTTTTCTTTTTTCTTTTGATAGGTTTCCTAAATAAGTAGATTATAAGAATACCATAGACACAGTCTATCTTAATTCCAGAAAAAAACAACAACATTTGATACAATTTCTTCTGAAATCTTGTTGTGGTTCCATATTTTCTTAATGAATGCACAGGGTCTCCCACCTCTTCAGGTATTGATTCATTTTTTTTTTTGGCTTGAAATATTTATTCATAGATGTCTGGACTTGTTTAGCTGATCTGGAGGCCATATTTCTTTCTGTAATTAATATCTTCCTTGTTGGTTTATGTGCTTATACTCAAAGTCTATAATTTAGTTTTTTCCTTCTGAGATCTTTGGTAATTTCAGTCTTTTTTCCTCATATTTCTTCTGACTACTTTAATAGCAATTTCTCTGGGGTTTGGACCTTAAGACTGCCTTAGCCATCTCCGAGGCTGTGAAATTCGTGTTACACTGGTTTCTAATATTGTTGATATTTGTCATACAAAAAAGAAAATTAAAATTAAAAAAGAAAATATAAATCATTATAAATTATATTTATAATTATATAAATTATATAATTTAAATTATTTTACAGAAAAGATACAAAATAATAATTGGTATAAAAGAAAGCACACAGGACTTAAGAGTTAAGAGACCTGGGCATAAATCCTGGCTCTGACATTTAATAGCTTTGTGCCCACAAGTAAAGCATTTAACCTCTGTGACCCATTTTTTTCCATCTGTAACATGAATATAATAATGTTTATATCATATTTTTTATGGTGCCGTTCTGAAGAAACTACTCTGTAAACTTTTGAGAGCTTTATAAATGAAAGTTAATGTCATTATTATTATATTTTGGTTACATTTACATTATATATATATATATATACATTATATAACTTGGTTCCATTTAAATCCTTCAATTTCACAAATATTTGTCAAGTATCTACTATGAATAAAGACACTGTTGGGGAGGAAAGAGATCCATATAAATAATCCACAGTCTCTGCTCTCAAGGACTTTCCACCCTAGTAGATACCACTTCCTTTAGTCTCCTCTCCCCTCTGACTGGAGGGGTAGAAGGGTAGACTACCAAAGTCCTCCCAATGCCTTCCTTTATAAAGGACAGTAACTTCATTCTCAGCCCACTGCACTTTACATTTGTTGCTCTGCCAGGTTCCAGATATTTGGAACAAGATGCCCCTTTGTAATGCTAATGGAACATGAAGATTCCCCACTCATTAATGTGAGCACATGTGTTCAGTCATGGATGTCTTGTTGCTTTGAACTCCAACCCAGCTGTGATACATCCTGAGTCACATAGAGATCATTGGGAAAGGAACTTACCTAAGGAGGAGCTTGCTTAGGGGAAAGTTTGCTTAGGGGTAGGCTTGCTTGTAGGAAGATTTTCATACTTTTTGATACTAAGCTAATTAGGCACACATGAGGGCTGTGTTGCCTTCTGGCTCTGAGTCTATTAGTCAAAAACTATGTATACTGGGAGGTTGGTATTTTACTTAGGGGACTTGCTCATGAGAAGGATCTTCTGATTCCCTGGACAGGACTCTGGGTAGCCATTAGTTAAGAGCCCCTCACACCCACACCCACACCCCCAACTACTCAGATATTTGTGCTTTCCTGTTCTGGTTTTATATGTAGGTGGTGTATTTATTACTTTGTTCAGACAGTTGGAATTCTTTCTTGGATACTCACTTCTTTCTACTTATCTGTACTTACCTATCTGTTGATTAAAGTAAAGTCATTAATGCCTTTAAAGCTGACTTTCCTTTAGAATAGCAGATCAAAGAAGCTGTGCCAGTTACCCACCCTGGGTGTGCTGGGATGCTTGCTGATACACCCTCCCAGGCTAAACTAATTAATTGTAATCCCATCACCATGCTGCTTGATACCACCTACCTCAGACTCCTCTCTACCTCTGATTAGAGGGCTGATCTACAAGAAATGAGAGATCTGTCAGATGCTGTGCTAAAATCTATGTCATCTACATATACAGAATATCCAGGATCTACCTATTAAACTTTTCAAAAAGGGAAATGATGTTAGCACAGTACAATCTGTTCTTGATGAAATTCTGCTGGTTCTTTATGAACTCTGCTGTCTTTCTTAGATGTTAAGTAGCCATTACTTTAATAATGATTTTTTACCATGAATTAAGCTCACTGGTTGAAAGTTTGAAGACTCTATTCATTCTCTTGCCTTTCTTGAACATTGGGACATTTGCCCTTTCATTAAGGAACAGGCTTAGTCATGAAATTCAACCTTATCTTTATACATAACTGATATCTGTAAAGGTTGTGTATAGAAAAGCTGATGGTGTAGATACATAGTATAGGAAAGGAAGGAAGGAAAGAAGGAAGGAAGGAAGGAAGAAAGAAAGAAATCTAACCAGTAAATCTCAAGGTAAGTGGGCAGTTTCTGGTTATCAAAATTTACCTTCCTTTGGAGAGAAGGAGAGAGTTTGGAGGGGAGGAGAAGTCTCTCGATTCATTTTTTTTTTTTTGCCTTTTTTGGAGGGGGGAAGGTAGAGCAATTGGAGTTAAGTGACTTGCCCAAGGTCATACAGCTAGTTTTATGTTAAGTGTCTGAGGCTGGATTTGAACTCAGGTCCTCCTGACTGCAGGGCCAGTGCTCTGTTCACTGCACCACCTACCCACCCCTTGATTTAACTTCTTAAGGAGATGTATTCACTGAATTGGTATTACCTCACTCTAAGTGAGTATGTGAAAAGGCCTTACCCTAAAAGGGCCAGGGTCTCCCATTGCATCCTGCATCATCTTCAGTCATCATGATGAATATCTGGTCACTGGATCCACATGGCTCTGGAGGAGAAAGTGAGACTGGTGACTTTGCACTGCTCTCTCTCACTCAAATCAAAGTCAACTGCAAGTCATGTCATCATTTCCTTGACGCCATGGTGCTCTTCAAAAATGAAAGACAAACACAACACAGCTTAGCTTCTGGTCATCCTGAGCTATAATACTCCTAACACTATTCCTGAAGGATTATGCCACATTTTTGATTTATAAATATATGTAAATCCATACTATATGTACTTCTACTTATCAGTTCTTTCTCTGGAGATGGATAGAATCTTCCTTCATAGGTCCTTTATGGTTGATGTGACTGTTTATAGTACTCAGAATAATTTGGCTATTCATAATGATTCTTCAAATAATTTCGCTATTACTGTATACAACATTCTCCTAGTTCTGTTCACTTCACTTTTCATTATTTCATGCAAATCTTTCCATGTTTTTCTAAAATCAACCAGCTCATCATTTCTTACAGCGCAGTTATATTCCATCACAATCATATCCCACAACTTGTCTAACTATTCCCCAATTGATGGACATCCCCTCAATTTCCAGTTCTTTTGCCACCACAAAGAGAACTACTAAAAATATTTCAGAACATATAGATTCTTTTCCTTCTCCCCTGATTGCCTTGAGAAACAGATGTAGTAGTGGTATTGCTGGGTCAAAGAGTATACACAGTTTTACAACTCTTTGGGCATGATTACAGATTGCGCTCCAAAATGGTTGGGACATTTTGTGGTTCCACCAACAGTGTATTAATGTCCCAACTTTTCCACATCCCTTTCAACATTTGTCATTTTTTCTTTCTGTCGTTTTGGCCAATCTGATAGGTGTGAGATATTTCAAAGTTGTTTTAATTTGCATTTCTCTAATCAATAATGATTTAGAGCAGCTTTTTATATGATAATATGTAGTTTTGATTTCTCCATTGAAAAACTGCCTGTTCATCTCATTTGACCATTTATCAATTGGGAAATGACTCATATTCTTATAAATTTCACAAAATTATCTATATATTTGACATATGAGACCTTTATTTGAGAAACTGTCTATAAAAAACTTTCCCTAATTTTCTGCTTTCCTTCTAATACTGACTACTTTTTTTTGCACAAAAACCTTTTAATTTAATGTAATCAAAACTACCCATCTTACATCTTACAGTGCTCTCTCTTTTGTATTCATGAATTCTCCTATCCATAAGTATGATAGGGAATGTGTTCCATGTTCTAGGTTTTTTATCTCTCCCTTTATATCTAGATCATGAATCCATTTTGACCTTATCTTGGTAAATGGTATAAGATATTGATGTATACCCAATTTCTGTCAGACTGCTTTCCAGTTTTCCCAATAATTTTTTTTTTTTTACCAAAAAATGCATTCTTATCCCCAAAATTTAAATCTTTATATTTGCCAAACACAAGGTTACTATAATCACTTACTATTGTATATTGTACATCTGCTTAGTTCCACTGATCCACCTATATCTTAACCAGTACCAGATGATTTCGATAATTACTGCCTCATAATATAGTTTAAAATTTGGTACTGCTTAGCCTCTTTTACATTTAAAAAAAATTAATCCCTTTAATACTCTTGACTGTTCTTCTAAATAAATTTTATTATTATTTTTCTAGATCAATAAAATAATGTTTTGGTAGTTTAGGATGGCATTGAATAAGTAGATTAGTTTAGGTAGAATTATCGTTTTTATTATATTGGCTCTGTTCACTCAGGAACAATTAATATTTCTCCAATTATTTAAATCTGACTTTATTAGTATAAAAGTGTTTTAAAATATGTTCTTGTAGTTCCCATGTTTATCTCGGCAGTTATACTCTTGGGTATTTTATACAATCTATAGTTACTTTAAATGGGGTATCTTTTACCATCTTTTCTTACAGGGTTTTGTTGATGATATTGTTGTACCTAACCCTGAATCACCCTCCATCTTGTCCCATCCCCACCATTTTGTGCTCCCTTCTTCACAGAAGTGAAATCCCACCATCACCCAAGGCATATTCCTGGGAAAATTGCCCAACGCATAGTCACCCACTCTGTTTTGGGAAATCGAAATTTAACCGTATTTCATATTCCACATGAGGCCCTAAGCCGAGTATTAACCAATTGCTTTTTTCTGCTTCTGTAAGGTCCTACTTATCCATAGATCAGACCATTACTTTGTGGTTTTTGTCTTTAAATACTCTGGCTCAGCCCCTGCTTGGAGCTGTTGGATTTGAGTCTATACTCCAAACAGTCTCCCGCTTGAATAAATCCACTTTTAAATTTATACCTGGGAATCGCTCACTCTTTTCTGTACAACAATATGTACAAATGCTGATGCTTAATGTGGGTTTATTTTACATCCTTCTGCTTTGTTAAAATTATTAATTCTTTCAACTAACTTTTCAGTTGAATCTCTAGGATTTACCAAGTATATCATCATATCATCTGCAAAGAGAGATAATTTTATTACTTCAATACCCATTCTGATTCCTTCAATTTTTTTTCATTTGTTATTGTTAACATTTCTAATACAATATTGAATAATATTGGTAATAATGGGCATCTGTTTCACTCATCTTATTGGTTAGACTTCTAACTTATTCCCATTACAAATAATTCTTGATGATGGCTTTAGGTAGCTGCTTCTTATCATTTTAAGGAAAAATCCATTTATGCCTATGCCTTCAAGTGTTTTTAATAGGAATGAGTATTATATTTTGTTAAAAGCTTTTTCTGCATCTTTTGATAGAATCATATAATTTTTGTTATTTTGTTATTGATATAAACAGTTATGTTAATCATTTTACTTATGTTAAACCATCCCTGCGTTCCTGGTACAAATCCCACTTGTGATATATAATGTATAATCTTTGTGATATATTGTTGTAATTTCCTGGCTAGTATTTTATTTAGAATTTTTGCAACCATATTCATTAATTAAATTGATCTGTAATTTTCTTTCTCTGTTTTTGCTCTTCCTGGTTTAGGTATTAGCACCATATTTGTTTCATAAAAGCAGTTTGGTAGGACTTCTTTTTGTCTTTTATTCCAAATAACTTATTTAATATTGAAATTATCTGTTTGTTAAATGTTTGGTAGAATTCACTTGTAAATCCATATTGTTCTGATTTTTTTTTGCCCCCTTAGGAAGCTCATTTATGGCCTGTTCAATTTCTTTTTCTAAAATAGGGTTTTTTAGATATTCTATTTCATCTTCTGTTGATCTAGACAGTTTATATTTTTTGTAAATATTCTTTCATTTTACTTAAATTGTTAAATTTGTCGGCAAAACATTCAGCAAAATAACTCCTAATAGTTGTTTTCATTTCATCTTCATTAGTGATACATTTGATGAGGTGCAGGCCCTGGGAGCTCATTTGAGCTCTCCTTTAATCTTTGAGGTACAGGCTCTGAGAAACCCCTTGAACTCTGATTAAATCTTCCCACTTGATAAAGCATTTGCAGAGGCCATAAGTTTTTCATTGTGGCTGGGCCCAAACCTCTGTTACTAGCCTAGCCCTCCATTGTCCATCTACTTCCCACCCTTGAGCCTGTCAAAATATCAATCCACCCTTGCATTGACCTCATTGACTCCTCCTGAAGATCCTCCCCAAACTCCTCCTCTGGACCACCCCTAGATTCCTCTGTACAGAAGACCCCATCTTCCCTCCATGTGGTGTGAGAGTATTATAGAATGACCTAGCACAGACTAACTCTGTGTCAGACTTATTCTGGCCTGCTTGCCCAATGCAAGCATCACAGATACCTAGGCTCTCTAAGAGTCTACCCAATATGGCAAACTTTTAATGAACTATTAATAAACTTTTCTTTGGCTGAGAAGACTTGAGTAAAATTTATTAGGCAGGACTTGGGTTGTTGGTATTTTGGGGTCTCCATAGCAACCCTAACCCTCTTTATGGGCAACCTCTTCATATTCACCCTTTTCATTTTTGATACTAGTAATTTGGTTTTATTTCTTTTTCTTATCATATTAACCAATGGTTCACCTATTTTATTGGGGTTTTTCATAAAATCAACTTCTAGTTTTATTAATTCCACCTTTAATTTTTTAGGATTTCCAATTTGGTACTAAATTGGGAATTTTTCATTTGTTCTTTTTCTAGTTTTAAAAAATTGCATAGTTATAATTTCATTGCAATCAGTTTCTGTTGTTACTGTTCTTTCTAGTTACATTGCTATAGCCATCATGTATATTGTTTTTCTAGTTCTGTTTCCTTCATTTTGCATCATTTATGTATGCCTTCCTATGCTTCTCTGCATTCCTCATATTCCTCTTTTGTTGCAGCACAATAAGATTTTACTTTCATTTACCATAATGCTTTCAACCATTCCCCAATCAATGTGTACATGCTTTGTTTCTACTTCTTTCTCTGAACCCTTTAGAATATGAGGTGCATATCAAACTATATTTAGCTTCTTTTTAAATAGTATTTTATTTTTTCCAATTATGTATAAAGACAAAATTTAACATCTATTTTCATATAAAATTTCAAGTTCCAAATTTTCCACTTCCCTTTTCCCCCTCCCATAAGATGGTAAGCAATTTGATATAGGTTCTATATGTGCAATAACGTAAAACAAATTTCCATATTAGTCACGTTGTATAAGAAGAAATGAGAAAAAAATAAAGTGCAAATAATATGCTTTGATTTGCATTCAGCTTTGCCATGAATTCTAAGGTGGAATGGTTACTTGCCAACACATTTCCTTCCCCTTCTCCAAAGAACCCATTACATCTCCTTTAACATGCAGCTCATTTTGGTTAGACTCATGCTCAGTTTCATGGTTTTCCTTGTTGCTTCCACCACCTTCTAAAGATTCAAAAACAATCTTAAGATGCATTAAAAGTTGCATAGGGTCCACACAAAAGGAAATAATAGACTGGTCTTCACTTCTGTGAAGCACATTTTAAGATAGCTATCAACAAATTCTCTGTTGTCCAGAGAAGAGGAACCAAGATGGTGAGAGGATGGAGTCTATGTCATATAAATATTTGCTGGAAGAACTGGAAATGGTTAGCCTGGAGAAGAGAGGAGTGAGGGAGGATAGGACAGCCATCTTCAAGTTTCTGAAAGGCTGTGATGAAACAAAGATTAGATTTGTTAATTGGCTCCAGAGGGCAGAACTGGGAGAGTCAGAGACTGTCAATAAATATTAAGTGCCAGGCACTGTTCTAAACTCTTAAATATTAAGTGCCAGGCACTGTTCTAAACTCTAAGTATACAAAGGAAGGCATAAGACAGTCCTTGTCCTCTGAGAGCTCACATTCCACTGGGGAAAGGCAACAAATAAAAAGAATATAATGGGCACTTAATGAATGCTTGTTAGACTGGATTGGATTGAATTGGATTAGAGGCTGATTGGGAATGTACTGAAGAGGATGCTCCATAAAGGGTGAGTCAGAGTAGATGGCATCTGAAGACTCAAGGAAGAGCCATTGTGGAACAAGGAAAGGGCAATGGATTTAGGGTCAGAAGACCTTTGCTCAAGTCCCATCTTTGTTACTTATGACATGTGGGACCTCAGGCAAACCTCTTCATCTCTCTGGTCCTCAGCTTCATTAATAAAATGAGGGGGTTGCACTGGATGACCTCTGAGGTCTGCTCTAGACCTAGATCTATGATTCTTCCAACTCTGAGATTCTGTCATTTGCACATGGCTCTAAATATGGAATATTGAATGAAATACATTAACGAGGTAAAACAACTGAATTCAAACCAGAAAATGAGGCCAGCATTTGTATGGGTATTTTTTAAAAAATCATATCCTATATTGGGAATGACAGAAACTCACTTGAAATTTGCTACTCATTAATCTTGTCTTGGGGGGGGGGGGCGGAGCCAAGATGGCGGCGTAGCAGCAGCAACATATCACAGCTCTCACATAGCCACCCCAAAATACCCATAAAATAGGACTCTAAACCAATCCTAGAACTCCAAAACGCACACAAAGATACTTCCCACTAAAGTCAGCTTGGCTACGAGGAACCATATCAGCACTGCGAACCGGAACCAGCCTGGCCTGAAGCCGAGGCTGTGCCCCGGGGGCGGCTGGTCGGGAAAAGCAGAGAAAGCTCTCTGGTGAGTGGATTAGCAACAGCTGCACGGGGATTGCAAAAGGGGGAGATAAGCAGTGCCGCGGAAAGGTCTCCAGAGCGGAAAAGCGAAAGGCAGAGGTTTTGCACCCGCCTCTGCGTTGTAGCTTCCCGCCCGCGGCCTGCAGACAGCAGGGG
>CM053587.1:115329055-115340716 GCA_028646515.1 Pseudochirops corinnae
TCTTTGGAAGTCAGTTAACATTTTACAGGATGAGAGCAGATTTCAAAGCGTTTAGATTTGTATAGCACAAATCTATGCCAAAACCGCATCTCCTGGGCATCTGTATGAGAACTGACCACCAAGATCAAATATGTTGGCTTGCTACAATGAAGACACTCACTGAATGAACAAGTCCTTTACTGCTGGACATTGCTAACAGAGGGCAAGAGACTATCCCACTCTGGTAGTTTAAAAGATGCAGTCAGTTCCTTCTATGTAGCCGATGGAAAGAAGTTGCTGCCACCCATGTGGTAGGCAAGCATAGAAAGTCTTCTCCCAGAAGCAGGTCTCTGCCATTTCCCACATGGTTGCCTTGTAGGTGATCTGGGAATGCCTCAAAGCCCTGTAATAAAGATATCTAAAAAATAAAACATGTAACTTGATTTTGAGGATAGAAAGATTTGAAGGGAGTGACCTGACCATTAGATAGAGACATAAAGGGGCTCGCCGCTAAGGAACATGGATGTTGAACCACCAGGAAGAAGGAGAGATTGAAGTCGTCATGAATGACAGGCAAAGGAAAGAGAGCTGATTGCAAGCAGAATATAGAGCTTTAGAGAATAAATACTAAAGTCTAGCCAACACAAGAGTCAGTGACCACAGTGGTTTGTGCTAGGATGGATAGATCAAGAAACCCATGAGGCATTCCTGCAGAGAGGAAGTCAAGTTTCCCTGTGGGCTGTTTGCTTACTTTAACTTCTTTGCTTACTTCTAGGCTGGGGAAACTTAGTCTTTTGTTTTAAATGTATGCTTTGATTAAAAAAAAATGTTGGCTGACACACCCCAGCTGTTGTACTTACTACTTATTACTCTTGAGTACAGGGCAGAGATTCTTCTCTTTTTGCATGTGTTATAGACTCTTTTGGCAATCTGATGAAGCCCATGAACCATTGCTCAGAATCATTTGTTTAAAAAAATTAATAATTGGAGAAAATACTAAATTTCAGTTAAAGATTACTGAAAATAAAGGTGTAATTTTTTTTTCCTCATAGAGTTCACAGATTTCCTGAACTCTGTCCACCAAAGCCTTGAGGGGGTCTATGAAACTCAGGTTAAGAATCACTGGTGTAGTGGAAGGAGAGAAAAAAAAAATATTCCTTATTTGGGTGCAATGGAGTATCTGGTCAATGGATGCTTACTTGATGGCTTGGACACCCCGATAGGACATCCCAATCAAAATATCTAATTCCAATGCAGAATCACTGGGTAACATAGGGGAGGTTAGTATTATATTTTACAGGCCTGGAAAGAATTCAAATATACTACCCCTCCCCCCCAATATATCCCACAAGCCATAAGGGAAGAAAAGTTTTCCTCTGTCTTTTTGTTGGACACTGCCATCTTGGTCAAACAGTGGTTTGAAAAAAAAAAGTCATATTCCTATAAAGGGAAGGAAAATAAGTTGCTTGGAAGGAGAAAGTCATGTCTTTGAAGAGAAGTGGGATGCCAGGGAAGCTCAATTTATATTGGGAGACTGAGAGCAAATTATTCAAGTTCAGATAGGTCTGCTGGCCCCACATTTAATTTTTCTTTTGAATGGAAAAAGCATTTATTAAGCATTTACTATGGTGGATAATTAATAATAACTGAAGAAACAATCCTAGTTATATGATTTATTAGCAAAACAGGCATAATAAATGGGTCAGTGGACTCCCCAGTCAGTCCAAAGACCCTGAACACAGAGTGAGACAGATTTGTATGTATTAAGAACATTTAATCAAATAAGACCATTTAATTAAAAGAACACAACTAACAGGATATAAACCAGAATACAAAATTAGGTCATCTTATTTCTAATCGGAGGAAAGATTAGGGACTTTCTAAATTGGGAGGGGGAGAGCAAAGAAATGCAGTTCCCTGAAATCAGAAAAAGAGATATCTCACTCCTCCCAAGTGTCTGTCTTTAATCAAAGGAACATGGAAACAATAACTGTTCAGTACGGGGCCAGTTTTCAAATAAGACATATGGGCTGTTTAATATGTATAATTGTGAGAAAACTCCTTGCATCAATCTTCAGATCTGAATGAGTTTCTGGTCAGCATAACCTAAGTCTTTAGATAAAGGTCTCAAAGCAACAGGTGGAGGTGATCTAGCTTGCCAGCCACACAAGGATGAACAACAAAATAAAGTTTTCTCTCAATTCCCATAATTGAATCAAGTTTTCTCACGACAGAAATTGGACTAGATCCATAATTGAATAAAAAGGGGAACTGAGCTAGATCCAGAAATGAGTCAGTGTGGTTCCCTCAGTTCCCACAATTCCCTCATTACTATGTGCCAAACACCGTGACAAGTTCTTAGGATACAAATTTTTTAAAATGAGATATTTCTTATTCTCAAGAAGCTTACATTCTAATATATCTGGGGAGATAATACATTGAGAGGAATAGTATCCAGAAGGATATTTTGGTTTAGGAAGTAATGGGGTGGAGTGATAGATCGACACCCCATTTCCAATAGAAACAGTAGTATTGCTTTGTTGTCCGTGTTGTTTGTCCTTCATTCTCAAAGAGGACCATGATGTCAGGGAGGTGATGCCACAACATGCAAGTGAATTGGATTTAAGTGAGGTAGTGCTGTGCAAAATCACCAGCCACACTTTCTCCTCCAGAGCCATCTGAGTCCAGTGGCATGATATAGATCAGGGTGGCTGAAGTTGGCACTACACACAGTGGGAGACTGTGGCCTTTTCAGTATTGCTTTGATTATGATTCCAAATCTAGAAAACTTAGGGTGGGAGGAATGGCCAAATCTAGGCAGATATAGAGGGCTGGGAAAGGCATTCATCAATTAGGAACTACAAGTCCCATGGCAGGAGTGTTAGAAATAAAAAATGTTTAATCATCCAGAGTGTGGTCTCTGGTGCATCAGGGAGGGGCAGCAGGCAAAAAGTCAACTGTGATATGAATAAAATTCTGGCTCTGGTTCACTTACAGAACTGAATTTTTTCTCTCAAAGGTCATTAATGGCTTCTTAATCACCAAATCCAGTGCTCTCTCTTCTTCTTTTTTTTTTTTTTTAAGTCCTTCTTGGCCATCCTGAAGCAGTAGGATTGGCTATGGCAGAGTAGAGAGGTGAGGAAGACCTGAATTTAAATCTTGTGTCAGATATTCACCAGTTGTGTGACCCTGGGCAAGTCACCCAACCTCTGTGTCAATTTCCTCAAATGCAAAATGGGGACAGCAATAGCATCTACCCTGCTGGCGTGTGGTAGGAAGCAAATGAGCTAATATTTGTTCAAAAAAAAAAAAGACAGAAAATGTGCTTAGTACAGTGCCTGGCACATAGGCACTGCATAAAGGTTTATTCCCTTTTCCCTTGCCTTCTCATTTGAAATCGTTGAGTGCCACGGACTATTTGAATCTTGTTTTTTTGTTTTTGTTCATGTGGTTCTGTGAGTCCTTTCCTTCTCATGTGTTTTCTCTGGGAGCGAACGATATTTCCTATTTCAGATACCCATCTTCTACACTGAATACCTTTATGGAAGGAAACTATAACCTACAAGTGGGGAAGCCCTAGATACAAGCATATCTAAGTTTTATTTTAAGGATGGGGTACTTGAAGAACTAAGAAATAATGGGATTAAGACTGCGAGTGACGTCAGCATTTAACAAGGATACCTGTGAGAAAGTAGGAAGAAGAGGAGAATAGAAGATTCAAAGTATTTTAGAAGAATGGGAGAAGATGTAAGAGCCCTCCAGTGTGGGGAAGAAGGGGAAGAGAGGCAAGGAGGTTAGACCACAGGACACTCCTTCAGTTGGAGAGACCAGGTATTATCTAAGGACAACCCATCAAGTGCTTGCTTTCTCTAGAGCTGGAAGTCTTTTCCTCGGATTTGGCAATGTCTTTTTCACCCAAGGGCCTCTGGCTTTTTGCTAGGTGAGCCCATTCTTATTCAAAATAGACTATTCTACTGAGAGATCTGTGCTCACATCTTGCTTATTTCTTGTTTATTTTACACATAATACCTCACACTCTTGCTCTAGAGATCAAGAAAAAAAAATTTTAATTTGGTAGCTATTAAGGTACCAAAGACCCTAGTCATCTGAGGAACAGATGATTTCTAATCTCTTTCTGGCATCACTAAAGACTCCATGAGCTCTCAGCTCTAGAGATCACAAGATCTACTCCACCCTTATCTCTAGCAACCTGATCCTTATAATCTGTCATCAGCATAGCATTCCAAAGTCGAGGGACTTGGAATCAGGGGACCTGAGCTGAACTCCCAATGCTTATTTATACTTTTGTGACCCTGGAAAATTCACTTAACTTTTTCGGGACCCAGTGTCCTCATCTCTAAGAGCTGGGAGTTGGAGGCTCAACATATTGTTGACAGCTGTGTGTCCCGCTCATCTGGACCACAAAAAATATTCTGATTTTGGGGAGAAGGTACTAGTACCTAGAGGGATCAGAAAAGCACCCGTGAAGCAAGTAACACCTGAGCTAAGCTCTGAATAAAACTAAGGATTCTAAGAGAAGGAAGTGATGAGAGAATATTACAGAATCTTTCTGGGTTTTTGTGACACTTTCTTTTGGTTCTTCTCTTCTGTACCTGAGTGCTCCTCAGTTTCCCTTGCTGGCCTATCATCTACATCCTACTCTCCCCACGCTCTACCTGGGGTGGGAAGAGGCAGGGAGGTTAGGAGAAAGTGGCGAGGGATTGTGCTGCTGTGGTGCTAGGAATACCAAAATGAAAAACAATATGGCACCTGCCTTCCAGAGAATGGCAATCTAAGGAGCAGTAGGCAGAAAGAATGCAAGATAGATGCATAAATAAATATGATGTCAGTGTAAAGTTTCACAATTTGAAGGTGCAAAGTTTACTTTGTGGAATTTCCCACTGCTCTGAGCCAGAATATCTGGGAGAATCATTACCAGACACTACCCAGTGGATTTCCTGTGTAATCACATGATTTACAAAACTAAAGCAGGAAAAAAATTTATTGAAAAATTGAAAGAAAAGAATTCACAACATAATTTTTCAAAAAATAAAAAACACTAAAAATTTAAATTTACTTATAAATCATAACCAGGTGGGGCTCCCAGCATTTAGTCATCTCCTATATATGTGTGAAGCTTCCAGCAGGTGGCGGTGGGTATCACTCCCCCCACAGCAACAGCTCAGCAGCACCTAGTCTGAGGGGGGGAATCTTCATCTTTCCCTCTAGTTGAGGGAAATGCCTTGAAGATATTACTGGTTTGTTAGGGGGACCAGTCAGCCCTCTTTATGTCACAACTTTAGTGATGCCAGAAAGAGATTAGAAATCATCTGTTCCTCAGGCTATGCCCTTTTGCTATAAACCCTCCTGAAACTGGAAACAAAACTCCCATCATTCTCTGTCTCCAGGGGGAGTCCAAGTCAGCAAAATCAGTTTCAGGTATGGTGAGTCCAAATCTTAATAGTTTTTCTCCATCAAATACCTGGAAGGAATGTCCTCTTAGCCTAGAAAAGACTTCCTACTTGTTCAGAGTTGACAAAACACTGCAGTTTCTTGCAAAGCATTTCTCTCTAAGCATCAAAGAATCTTTTTTTTTTTACGATAGGGTAAAATTATTCAAATCACTTTTAGGATTTTAACTATCCCTATTAATGGTTGGAAGGGCAACTAGGTGGCACAACGCATAGAGTTCCTGGTCTGGAGTCAGGAAAACTCACCTTTTTTAGTTAAAATCTGGCCTCAGAAGCTGTGTGATCCTGGGCAAGTCACTTAACCTTGTTTGCATTAGTCTCCTCATATGTAAATTGAGCTGGAGAACAAAATGGCAAACTACTTCAGTATGTTTGCCAAGAAAACCCTAAAGGGGTCACAAACAATTGGACATGACTGAATAACAACAACAAAATGAGAGAGGGGAAAAAAATACATATAGACTTTAGTCACTTAGATAAAGGATAAAGCAACAGATTGTAGACAGAGAGAAAGTGGGAAGAGGAGTAAGGATGGGAGGCTAAGAAGCACTCACATTTCAGAGGCAAAAGAAGGATGTACCAGGAAAGGAGACAAAAAAGGTAGTGATCAGACATATAGGAGATAAGTCAAGAGAGAGTTAAGGTAGGAAATGAGCAACTTCTAAGAAAAAGGAATGGCCAGTTTGGCCAAATTCTGGGGAAAGGTCAAGGAAAATAAAGACTGAATAAAAAAACAAGCCTGGTAATCTGGCAGTTAAAAGATTATTGGTGAATTTGGAGAGAGTAGTTTCAGTAGAGTGCTGGGAACAAAACATGAATTACAAGAAATTAAGGAGAGTTAAGGAAAAGTGGATGGCAAATCAGAAGATGGTAAGTACAATTATAATAACTATATTCTACCTAGTACCTTAAGGTTGGCACAGCATTTCACATCCATTATCTTTACAACTACCTTATGTTGTACCTACATTAGTGACTTGGCCAGGGATCACATAGGTAGGAAACATGAGGCAGGATTCAAACTCATGTCTTCATGACACAATGTCCCATACTTTACTACCCCACTTAACTGACTTGATTTTATTTTAAATTTAGCATAAGAGGACGAGAAATATGAGAGAACAGTTTGATGAGATGGTAGGTTTAATGGAAGATTCTTTATGGATAGCAGTTGTATTTGTATTGTAGCTAATTGTATTTGTTGGCAAAAAAGGGAAAACAAAGTTAGGGAGAAAGAACGATGGTAAAAAAAATAGAGAGAAAAAGGGGAGGGTGGGCTCAAGATCATTGTATAGTATTCATTTTTGTTCTTCTCTTCATCTTCAGAGGATGGAAAATTCTCTTGCAAAAGGACAGGTAGAAAGAAAATTAATCACAAACAAAGAGGAGATTTAGTGGAAAGAGCCCTGGTTTTGCAGTTAGGGAACCTGGCTTTGATGATTACTATTTGTGCTGCCTTTGACAAGTCACTTAACCTCACTGGGCCTCAGTTTCCTCATCTATAAAATGAAGAGGTTATGTTAGCTGACCTCTGATAATACTGCAAGCGTTAGAGCTATGGTCTTAATATGGGGGTTCATCAATTGAATGTTTTCTGGATAGAGGCCTCCCCCTTGTGGCTGACTGGGAAAATAGCCTGGCAACCAGAAATCGTGCCACATTTTAATCTGTTACACTTATTTTTAGACTTAGGCTATTCCTCACTGTATAGGTTTGTTTATGACTCAAAATCAAATTGAGTTTCATATAAATTAATGTAGCCTTCGGGGCACAGGTATAGGGATGCATTTTTGCTCACAGTCAGTTTCTGTTGAAAACCATAGAATTTTGGAGAAAGAAGTACTTGCTTAATGGACCAGAGTTCTCAACTAGCTGTGTGACCTCAGACAAGTCATTTAACACTCTGCAGGCCACATGGTCCTCATTTAGTTGTTGCTTGTCCTTTGTTATCAAAGATGAACAAGACATCAGGAAGGTGATGCCATGACTTGCAAGTGAATTGGATTTAAGTGAGGCAGGGCTGTGCAGAGTTACCAGCCCCACTCTCCCCTCTGGAGCCATCTGGGTCCAGTGGCCAGATACTGATCAGGACAACTGGAGATGCCTCCACCTACCTCATTTATTAAGGGAATCCTGGACTGACTGATCCTTACGGTCCCTTCTATTGCTAAGTCTATGAGTTCTGAACCTTAGAACTTGACAGTTTTCACTGAGTTTTGGGTTTGAATCTCTGGATATTTGGAGGGTCATCATCCTCTTGAAATGGAAATACCCATCAAGTCCAACATCAGAACCACTAGCTGCCGTCACTAGAGAATAAACATCATTTAAGGTAAACTTATGGCTTGCATTTATTTATTTTTATTGGTTCTTTTCTGGCATTCTACTTCTAAAATGGAAAGTATCTTTTATTATATATCAAGGAAATGGATTACTTTTAAAATGTCAAGAAATGGTTATATGAGTTCATTAGACATTTATTTTATGCAGTATTGTATTTCACAGAATCTGTGAATCAGAATAGATCCCAGAAGCCTTCCTTCAAAGTACCTGGCAGGTGACCAGCTGTCAGATCTTCACTGGCTTTTGACTTTAACTCCTCATTAGCCATTTCAGATCTTGTCTTCCAGATCTTTCAGCTTACTCTCTATTCTGGAGAATATCAGAAAGCTCTGACTCTATTTGTTCTCTCTGCTTTTTTATGCTTCTACGGGTAATGAAATACTCAATAGGGAGAATTTATAAGTTATGTGATTTTCCCTGCCAAAGAAAGTTCAAACTCCTTGGACTGTCGTTTAAAATCCTTTACAACTTGACTCCAAACCTATTTTTCCAACTTTTTTTTCCTCCCTCCAACCTATTTTTTTAGGGACAACTAGGTGGCTCAGTGGATAGAGTGCTAGGCCTGGAGTCAAAGAAGACTTGAGTTAAACCTGAACTCAGAACCCTTGCTAGCTCTGTGGTCACTTTACTGACTTTGTTTGCTTCAGTTTCTTAACTATAGAATGGGGATAGCAACAGTGCCTACCTCTCAGGATCGTTGTGAGATAAAAATTATATTGATATAAGAGGTACAAAATTTGACCAATCAACTCTCTGAAAATTAGAATGGGCCAAATAAAGACTAAGGACTCCATGAGACAGGAAATATTAAAAGAAAATTAAAAGATTGAAAAAAATTGAAGAAAATATAATGTATCTCATAGGAAAAGAAAAGAAGAGAAAACAAATTTCCTCAAGATAATTTGTATGACTTGGTATCTCTCACCAGCAGAGAAAAGAGTTGAAATAAAAAGAAGTATACATTCTTGTTTTTAGTCTCAGAGCCATCCACTGAGAGTGACTCATCATATTCTTAACCTGGGGGGAGAGGGTGTCTATGAACTTGTTTATATACACACACACACACACACACACACACACACACACATATATCTTTGTGTGTGTGTGTGTACAGAGAGAGATTAGCTATGTCATTATATTTGGTTTCCTTTATAATCCTGTGTACTTTATTTTGTACACTTAAAAATATTATTCTGAAATGAGATGAGGCTCATAGGCTTCACTAGACTGCCCAAGAACTCCAAGACACACAAAAAAGTTAAGAACCCTTTTTAGTATAGAGTTACTTAAAAGGGGATAAAGAGTAGTCTTAATCCCAGGGTTGTATTGTAAATCAGAGATAGCTATTTAAATCCCTGGGGAAGAAATTGATTCTGTAAATGCGTGTGTGATTCCCTCAGAGCTCTGAGTTCCCTCTCTACTTGGGGTTTTGGGATAGGGAGTCGGGGAGTGGAGATAATCCCGGGGTGGAGTCTAGGTCCTTGGGGAAGACCATGAGATTTTCTGTGACACAGTAAACATGTTTACTTAGCAAGTGACCCATGTGAGACTTGGGACACTGCACTAGTGTGAATACCGATGCAGATACTGGACTACCTTACAGAAATGCATCACTTTATTAACGACCTAAAAAAAGAGTGCAATATCGGATTTGACCAGCAGGTGGTAGACTCAAGTCATCAGTCAATCGGCCCCATCAGTTATTTTGCAGTATGAGTGTTAGAGAATAGCCTTCCTCAAACAAGGACTGCATCTTCCCTGTCCCCCAGCAGTAATCAGTCATCAAAAACCCAGATCACCACCCCACACCCCCGTTGCTACTTCTGAGTTGCACATTTTCAATACCAGCAAACAAGAGACAAATAAAGCCCATGCTGACCATACTACTTAAAATTTTAAAGTAAAACTTAAAAAAGAACTTAAAAGGAGAGCATTTATACCCCCACAGAGCTTGAAAGATGTGAACTGTGAACGTCGATTTCATATGTTTTGCTTATCTTTTTTTTTTTTTTAAAGTATGTAATTCCACATGTTACTTTTAAAACTCTTGGTTGGTCATGCTTCCTTCTGAATTTTTTTCTGTTCCCTTCTAGGCATTTAAGCAAAATATCTCAATAGCCTTCTTTATCTTTTGGCATCATCAATGCTAACATGTCCCCTTCTTCCTTCATTAGACTGAGAGAATGGGGGGAAATAACCCTAGTAACAAATGAGTATAGGCAATAAAAACGAATACATATGGTAGCAATGTCCAAAAATGTGTTTCTTTTTTTACCTTGAGCCCATCACCTCTTTGTCATGAGGTGGGTAACACATTTTGTCATCTCTCTTCTGAAGACATGACCCTTTGTTGCATTGCTCAGAGTTCTTAAGTCTTTCAGAGGGGTTATTATTATTTTTAAAAATATATATATGTTGTAGAGGCAGCTAGATGGCACAGTGAATAGAGCACTGGCCCTGGAGTCAGGAGGACCTGAGTTCAAATTTGACCTCAGACACATAACACTTACTTAACACACAAGTGACCTTGGGCAAGTCACTTAACCCCAAGTACCCTGCCTTCCTCCCTCCAAAAAAAAGCAAAAAAAATATATATATAGTGTTGTTTTCCTTGTATCACTTGTTCTAATTCTGCTCACTCCACTCTACATCACTTCATACAAAGAAGGATTTTCTGATCTTTTGTTGATTTCATATGTTGACATTTCTCATGGTACAATAATATACATTCCTCATTCATATGCCATAATTTGTTTAACTACTTCCAATTAATTCTTTCTCTCCCCTTCCATGAATACAATCCTTCCAATCCTCCCTCAAGAAATTTGTTTTGCTTTCAGCTATTCCCTCCCCTGGGACAGGTAGGTAGGGCAATGGGTACAGGAACAGGCCTGGAGTCAGGATGACTCATCTTTGTGAGTTCAAATCTGACCTCAGATACATACTAGCTGTGTGACCCTGGGCAAGTCACTTAACTCTGTTTGTCTCAGTGTCCTCATCTGTAAATTGAGCGAAGAAGGACATGGCAAGTCACTCCAGTATCTCTGCCAAGAAAACCCCAAATAGGATCATGAAGAGTAGGATGTGACTTAGACAGCTAAACATAAGCATTCCTTCCCCAGTATTATTATTCCTCTTGACTTCCCAACCCCCAATCTGTTTATTTCTCTATTTAGTATGATTTATTCCTACATCAAATTGTGTGTGTTCAAGCTGACTTTGTCCATCTGAGATTGAGGTTTATCTGATGCCCATTCTCCCATATCTTCCTTCATGTTTTTACTCTTCTTCTCATATTAAATGTCTATTTCCCTGTAAGATTATACTTAGCCAGGTAAGTTATTCTTATCTGTAAACCTATTTCTTTTTGACTTATGAAATGTTGTATTCCAAGATCTCCTTTCATTTATAGTAGGAGCTGCCAGGTCTGGTAGGATCCTGACTGTGTTTCCTTGGTACTTGAATTGCTTCTTTATGATATGTGCATTATTTCTTTTTCTTTACTGTGGGAGCTCTGGATTTTGGCTATGACATTCCTAGGGCTTTTCTCTTAGGGATTTCTTTCAGGAGGTAATCCTTCTCTCTTCACATTGCTCTCTGGTTCTAATACAATTGGACAGTTTTCAGTTATGATTTTAAATTTAGTGTCCAGATTTTTTAAAAATCATGGTTTTCAGATACTCTAATGATTATTTAATTATTACTTTTTAACTTGTTCTCCAAATTAGCTGTCCTATCATTCTGATCCAGTGAAACTGAAGAGGTTACCCATAAAGAGGGTTAGGGTTGCCTGAAACTCCGAAATACCAACAAGCCAGGTCCTGCTGAAAGAATTTGACTTAAGTCTTCTCAGCCAAAGAAATGCAGA
>CM053587.1:115340816-115364442 GCA_028646515.1 Pseudochirops corinnae
GAGCAAGTCTGTGCTAGAAAACTCTATGGTGCTCTCACAGAACAAGTCTGTGCTAGGGCCTTCTGTGGCGCTCTCACACACATGGAAGGGAGATGGGATTCTTATATAAAGAGGAATCTAGGGGTGTTCTAGAGGAGGAGTTTGGGGAGGGTCTTCAGGAGGAGTTAATGAGGTCAATGAAAGAGTGGATTGGTATTTTGATAGGCTCAAGGGTGGGAAGCAGATGGACAATGGAGGGCCAGGCTAGTAACAGAGGTTTGGGTCCAGCCACAATGAAAAACTTATGGCCTCTGCAAATGCCTCAAGTGGGAAGATTTAATCAGACTTCAAGGGGTTTCCCAGAGCCTGTACCTCAAATATTAAAGGAGAGGTCAAGGGGGGTCCCAGAGCCTACACCTCATCAAAACTACCTAGAGCCTGAGTTTAGCAGCAGTCTACTGTTGCTCAGAGCTAAATCCTGGTAAGGAATTAGCAAACCTCAGACAAAGAGGGCAGAATTTAGGTTTTTCTTGAGTTAGACACTTTGAGAACACTGAAAACTTACAGGTCCTCAGCCTGAGCTGTCTTTGAGGTCCTTAAATAACCCAATAATCAATTCCTAAAAAAAACAACAGCAGGATCAGTCCAGATACTCCCTCTGGAAGTGCACAGAGCCTGATCCTAAGACAAAATACAAAGGCAAAAAGAAGTCTGAAAAAAATGAGAAGACAAAAAAATGAGTCCCATCATAAAGAAACTATTGAGTTAATCCAAAAGAAGAGAATAACTCCAAAATATCCAAAAGCAAAGACTTAAAGAAAAACATAGCTTGTATACAAACTAGAATTTCTGAAAGAGATGAAGCATGAGTTTAAAAATTAGCTAAAGATGTTTTTATAAGTGAAATGAGAGCTATAAAGGAAGAAATGAGGAAAAAGAGGAGATCTGTGGAAGAAAGAATTGGAAAGGGAATTAACAGCTTGGCATAAGAGGTATAAAACCTTGCCTAAGCAAAAAACTCCCTGAAAACTAGAATGAACTAAATAGAGGCTAATGACTTCACAAGACAATAAGAAATATTAAAACAAAATCAAAATATTGAGAAAATTAGAAAGAAGGTATTTTATAGCAAAAACAAATAAAATTTTATTTGGGAAACAGATCAAAGAGAGGTGAATTAAGAATCATTGGCCTACCTGAATGCTGTGATCAAAAAAGATCCTAGACATTATATTTACAGAAATCAAAAAAACTTCCCAGATTTCTTAGAATCCCACAAGCAAAATGAGTATTGAAAGAATCCATCAGCCATATGCTGAAAGAAACTCCAAAATGAAAGTTCCCCAGAAGATTATAGCCAAAACCAGAGTTTCCAGGTCAAAGAAAAAAATACTGCAAGTAGCCAAAAAGAAAGAATTCAAGTATTCAAAGTTAGAATCAGAGATGATTTAGCAGAGAATCACAGAAAGGTAAAAATGAGTGCTCAATCATAAGAAACAAACAAGGATAAACTGTTTACATTCTAATATGGGGAGATGATACATATCACCCCTAAGAATCCTTTCATGATTGGGGCTTATAGAGGAATCTAATTAGACAGAGGATCTATGAATGTTTTGATGTTATTATTTGTTATGTTTTGATGATATTAAAAGAATAATGGAAAGGAAGAAAATGAGGAATACACTGGGAATGGAAGGAAGGGAGAAAAGGGATGGAGAAAATTATCTTTCATGATCAGGGTACATAAGTAGAAGTCTAGTCAAATAAGGAGTAAGGCATTTGGGAGAGTGATTGACACTTGAACCCTCTCATCTAAAGTGAGCAAAGAGGGAGTAATATACACACATACACACAGAGTTGGTTACAGTTTATATTTTACTCCATAGGAAAAGGGAGGGAAGACAGGTAGAAACAAAGAGGGTAGGTTAGAGAGAGAGTAAGCAAAACAGATTCTAAGGATATACAAAACTATTTAAAGCAGCTCTTTTTGTAGAGGTGAAGAATTGGAAATTGAGAGGATTCCCATCAATCAGGAACAGTCAAGCAAGTTATGGTATATAAATGTGAAGGAATGCAATTGTGCTTTGAGAAATGATGAGGGGGTTGGTTTCAGAGAAACCTTAAAAAGACATATGATAATTATTGCAAAAAAAAAAATCTAACTAGGTAAGAAATATTATCAGAATAAGCACCATGATTTAGTTAAAAGAATAAATGGCATTGTAGAAAAAAAAATATGGAAGAAATTATGTAAACATTTCAGTATAGTCAGAAATATCTATACTATTAAAATAATTTTATGTTGATTTAGAATTTTTTTTTTCCTATAAAAGCTTTTTGTGATTGAAAAAAACAAGACCCTAGTATATATACAAAGTTTCATAAATGCTAACTTAGATTTTAAATTTGTGGAGGTTCTTTCTTGGGGGGTATGATGGGGTGGAGGAAGTATACTTGTGACATAATGAGTGTAGGAAATTCCCATACAAGAAATTCTATCAATTCAGATTAGCAACTAATCTGAAAATTTCAATTTGAGAGAATTTTCTGAGGGCAGTGAGAGGTTAAGTGACTTATTCAAGGTCATGCAGCATTTACATGTGAGAGATACAAATTGAATTCAGGTGTTTTGACTCTGAGCCTGATTCCCATCTACCACATCATGTTCCCTCTCCAGGTTTTTAATACTTCCAAATTTTTTTTTCATGTCACTTATATAGCATCTTAAGTAGAATTGTACCTTGCAAGAATTTTGTATTTGAGAGGGCAGCTAGGTGGTGTAGTGAATAGAGCACCAGCCCTGGAGTCAGGAGGACCTGAGTTCAAATCCAGCCTCAAACATTAAGACACAAGTGACTCAATCTCAATTGCCCTCCAAAAAGCAAAAAAAAAAAAAAAAAAAAAAGAATTTTGTATTTGAGCTCTAAGAATTCTAGCTCATTGAGTAACCATAGAGACCATGGACCTCTGAGAGGTACTGGCAAAGGAGCTAAATGTTAACTGCATTGAAACAAACATCCAGGAGTTATAAGTATTACTGGGGCTATTTTCATGTCCATATGACTCCAAATATGAATACACATTTCCTGTCCCTATGGGTTGACACTGAAGTTAACTGCAGATTAAGCATCTTAACCTTACTTACCATTATTTTAGAGATGATATAGTTCAACCAGAGCCATTTCCTAATAGATACAAGCTCAAAGGATATTAACTGATTTAAAAAAGATTTATTAATTCTTAACAAAGATAAGTAGAAATCTTACAAATCACTAATCAAAAGACATTCAGATTAAAACAATTTTAAGGATTTATCTTATAGCCATCAAATTGGCAAAGATGGAAAGTGTTGGAGTAGCTATAAGAACACAAACACTATTGGTGGAAACTAATTTGGAATTTATGAAAGAAAAGCTATTAACCTATTCATAATTTTTGACCTAGCAATTCCGCTATTGGCATGTACCTCGAAGAAGACAGAAAGAAAAGTTCTTTTGTGTGAATGCATGGTAGCAAATAACTGGAAAGAAAATACATGTCATTTGATTTAGGAATGAATGTCTGAACAAATTGGTTCATGAATAAAATGGAATACTATCATGTCATAAAGAATGAAAAATATGAAGAGTTCAGAGAGACATGGAAATATTTGTAGGAAATAATGCAGAACAAAGAAAACCAAAATAGGAGAATAATAGATGCAATCACTACAATATTGTAATTGAAAACTATTAAAATGCAGCTAAATTCAGATTTAAAGAAAATGAGTAGGCTTGGTTCTAAAGAACTCAAGATCAAACACCCCTTCCTCCTCTTGGTAGAGAAGTTGGAGACAATCAGTGTGGAATGTTATATATGCTGTCAAATACACTGCCCATTGGTTTGGTTTCATGTTTTATTTGTGACAAGGGATAGTTACATGAAGGGGATGTTTTATCAGGAAATGTCTGTGGGGGGGGAAATGGTATATTTTGCTAACACTTTTGTTGAAAATATCACAATAAAAGCCATATAAAACATCATAAGCATAAAAATGTTGTAATGCAGGATTATAATAATGTGGTAGAAAAGAGTGCTTGAGGCAGATGGAGAAAGTGAGACGTAGGATGCAAGATATGAGATAAGATGCAGGGTGTGACCAGACAGAAATGTGATCAAAGAAGACTATGCTTGTCTGTGTGCTTTCACAAAGCACCCCAATTCCAGAACAACTCTTCCCCTCCCCTGTCCTATTCTCTTTGCTTATCTGTATGATAAAGGCACCTCCTGGTGCCTGATATCCCAGGCATTTTGGAGCTATGTTTACTCCTCCCATTCTCTTGTCCCCTTTCCCCCTATTCCATAAAATTGTATTTAAACTAGGCACCTAACCCCAATAACAGCCTTTGCTTCCTATGGGGAGCTGGACCTGCTGCCTATGCTCTGCCTCCCAAATGGAATAGAGCCTGTGGGGGTTCTACCTCACTGGGAGCAGGCCCAGTTGGATGCATCTCCCCCATAAGTGCCTTTTTTTTTTTAACTTGGAGACTGTTCAAATGAATTCTTTCAGGACTATGGGACCCTCATGTCTATCCATCATCATTTCAGGTAGCACCCCAACATTCTTAGGGTGCACTTTGTACTTATCACTACTATCACAGGACTATAATACAGTGCTTTAAATTATTTATACTGCCAGTGGATGATGGAAATGACGTTGATATAGTGTTTTAAAATATATACATTTTTATAGACATCATACTTCTTATTTTTCAGACTTAAAAACCATATGGAAGCTGCAATTTCACACTAAAACCTCCTTCAGTGCCTGGAACCTCCTCACCTTGGAACAACAATCTTTTCCTGTAGGCTTCTCTATGGAAGATCCTTTTCCTACATCAGACCCTTTTACCCATTAGTGAGTTCCTTCAGGGTCTCCATTTTGGTGAGGGGCCCAGACCTGCCAACCTTCATTCCTCTTCCAGCTGTGTTTCTGAGTTTCTGAACTTTAATGAGATAATATCTAGTCAATCTCAAACAATCCATGGGTCTGGGAACTGGGACAAAGTCTCAATCTACTTCCTTCCCCAATTTTCAGCTCCTTTTTTAGTGTTTTCTTCCTCCATTGAATTTAAGCACCTTGAGGATAAGAATTGTCAGACTTTTATTTGAAATAGTGGATGCAGAAATTTTCCCCAATCGATAGTTTCCTTTCTTCTAGTTGCATTTATTTTGTTTATGCAAAAGCTTCAAAACGCTAATATATTAAAAATTGTCTTTTTTGGTTTCCTCTATTCCTTGCTTGTTTATGGATTCATCTTTAAAATACCTCTGCAAGGTGTTTCCTTTAATTACTCTTTAACTCCTTCATTTTATGACCTTTTATATTTAGACCAGTTACCCATTTGATACTTATTGTGGTCTAAAGTTTAAGATATTCATCTAAACCCTTGTTTGCCAGCAAACTACTTTGTAGTTTTCCAGAATTTCTTGTCAGATATGGAGTTTTCCCTTTAGAAAATTTGTATAACATCAAACCACATACTCTTGTGATTCTAGGTCCCACCAGGGGTGGGGAGTTTGCCTGAAGGCACATGTGACCTTCTACATCTTCAGCCTTTTGACTGAATCCAAATTTTATAGAACAAATCCTTGCGGCCTCAAATACCATGGGTTCCTCACCCCTATGGCCCATTCTAATCACTAATCTACCTTTTTATGTTTTGAACCAGAAATTCAATTCAATTCATGAAACATTTATTAAATGCCTACTATGAACAATGCCTATGTAGTAGACCAGACTTTCATGCTCCCCCTCTTTATGAGGCAGATACGCAGAAAGAGTATAATCTTGTTGGGTGGATGCTTTCACTGGATCTATGAACGACTAAAGAAAGTTTCTGGGTAGTTAATCTGCAAGTCTTGTTTGAGACTCCCAGTTTGTTTGTGCCTCCGGACATGGTTCTAGGATTAAATTTTAATGTATAAATAGCCTTGGGCTAGGGTAAGGAGTGGTCAGGACTAAAGAAGGGTCCTGGTATTTCAATTACCTCAGAGTCTCTGCTATAAGGTATATAAACCCTGTGATTTTCTTGTACTTTGGCTCTGTTTGAAATGGCTCTGTAATAAACAGACTATCGAATACATCCCCGTCTCTCTCCTTTTATTCAGCTGGTTGCTGGGCCATATTACTGTGCTGGTCACAGCATGCCTATATGTGCATGTGTGTATAAATATAAAAACAATAACAAGAAGAAAAAAGTCTGCTCTGGAGGAGTTTATATTCTCCTGGGGTGAGAAATAACATGGGCAGAGATAAACATAATGGGGTGATGGACCTGGATCCCTCAAAGGAAAAGACCATGTCTTCCAAAGCAAACTAGTCCCTGAACTTTCCTATACATTCCAGCAGCTCAGATCACTGGCCCACCCCAGACTAGTTGATCACCTAATTAGCTAAAGTGACATTCCTTTCTTTACAGCTCTGGGCCCACCCCAGACTACCAGCATATACAGACCACCCCTTAATCCCATCTAGATTACCTAATTAGCCTACTTGACATTCCTTTCACCATGGCACCTGGGGTACCTCAGACTATTCACCACTCCTTCATCTCATTCAGATCCTTTCCTGGTACCTTTTTGTATAGAAGGGTCAGACTCACCTCCATTAAATTGCAGATTCACTAGGAGCTTTGCCAAGTTTGTATAGGCTTTACAATAAACTGCTCCTTAACTGGAAGAAGGTTTGAGTGTGTGAAGGTAGTCCTATACCCTGACATTTCAGGGTTCCCAGTAACCTCAAACCGCATCAAAATTATATATACACACAAATTGTAAAATTTATATATTTATATAAAATTTATAATTTATATAAACAAAATCTAATTTTAGGTGATTGTAGTTTGATAACTGCTAATTCAGGTCCTTTTGTTTTTACAACATTCCATCATTTCCTTTGAAATTCTTTATCTTTTCTTCAATTGCTTATTATTTTTGTCTAATTCTATAAAGTATCCCTTTGGTAACTTGATTATTTTTATTTTAACACTAAATTTGTAAATTATAAAAGCATCATTGTTTTCAATGTATTGTCATGGCTCAGGCATGAAAAATGAACCTTTCTCTAATTCCAATATTTGTTTCTGTGAAGACTGCTTGGGAGTTGTATTATGATTTGAATGTGTCTTGGTAGGCCAACTCCCAGACATTTCATTCATTTTGTAGTTATTTTAAATGGAATTTCTTCCTTTTCTCCCTCTTCCTCTCCCTCTCCTTTCCTCTCCCCCTCCTCTTTCCTGACCGAGGCTTTGTCCCAGAGTAGGGAGAGGGTGACTAGTCTTGCCTCTACCTCTTGCTCTCCTCCCTGAGTCCTATTGATGTGGTTATGGTTAGAGTTGCTCTAGAGCCCAAAATACCAACATGCAGGCTCCTGCCGAATGAATTCTACTCATATCAGCCAAAGAAAAGCAAAGTTTATTAAAAGTTTGCCTGTATTAGACACAAGAGCAAGTCTGTGCTAGAAAATTCTATGGCGCTCTCACACACATGGGGGCAAGATGAGATCTTATAGACAGAAAAGTTGTGGGAGGAATCTAGGGATGTTGTAGAAGAGGAGTTTTAGGACAGCCTTCAGGAGGAGTTAATGAGGTATATGAGTGATTAAGGGCGGGAAGTTGCTGGAAGCTACCTGGAGCCACAGACAATGGTGGGCTAAGCCAGTTCAAGGGTGAATTGGTATTTTGATAGGCTCAAGGGTGGGAAGTAGATAGCAATGGAGAGCTAGGCTAGTAACAGAGGTCTGGGCCCAGCCACCATGAAAGGCTCATGGCCTCATGGAAATGTTTCATCAAGTGGGAAGATTCAGTCAGAGTTCAAGGGGTTTCCCAGATCCTGTACCTCATCACTATTGCCCTGGGTCTGCTTTTAGTTTCAACCCCCAGGAGAGAGGGGAGAACTTTGAGACCTTTAGCTTTCTTCTGGACTGTCTAGTCCAGAGGTTGAATTATCACCTATGTTCTAACACACCCCCACCTCCCCTGCAGACACTGTTCTCTCCATAAAACCTGCTGCTTCTCCCTCAAATTCTTTTGCTTCTGCTGAAACAATACCTAGCCATGGTTTTGCTGTTGTATATGAAATGTCATTATAAAAACTTGTCCAAGTTAGTGTTTATTCCCAAGAGTCTACCTAATTCCCGGTTGTGTCATGTTTTTAATAATTTATGCAGGAAACTCTAGATTTGCAGACTCAAAAGTCTTGATTTCAAATATTCTTGGTGCACCTTGACACAAACTCAACCAGCTCATGCTCCTTGGTGGTCTTCTCTGGCTCCAACCCTATTCTCCCATCCCCCTTCTCCCCATACCAACATGTGACTGACTGACAATTGCCTTCACAAAACTCTGAAGGAACGAGGCAAATCTGTCTTCTTAAATGTTGCAGTTATATTAACAGGCACTCTCACAGTTGTAAGCACAAGACTTTTAATAACACTGAAAAAGGGAGAGCTTTGAAGAGAAAGAAAATAGCTGTTTGCCACATTTGGTGGAAAGCCTCTCATGACTTTGCTTTTCCCAGGTATTGCTAGGATTTTTTTCTTATGGGAAATGGAGAATGCATTCATCCTAGCTTCAGAAGGCAAATCACAACTTGTTCAGTTTAGTAGCATGTGAATTTTAAAGCAAAAAGCTTATTCTAGATGGTGTTTGTAGCCTAAAGAATTAGAGTACAATAGATCTAAAAGATTATACACACACATACACACATTTAAATCAACATTTTTCACCAATAGCCTTATGCTCCAGGGAAAGGCATTATGGTAGCCAGTCAAGCATTTATAAGTCACCTACTATGTGCCAGGGGATACAAAGAAAAGACAAAAGACAGTGTCTGCCATCAAGGGGCTCATGGGTGACAAACAGCTGAATGGATGGCACCTTTGATGGCACAGCTGCCCCTCATCTAGCAAGTCCTGGCTAGCACTGCTCACTCTAAGGCAGGAGGGGCATTGGTATGTTACAACTAACTAAATTGAACAAATTTCTCCTCGGTTACTAATATTCACTATAAACCTGCTTTGGATCAATATGCTTACCTTTATTCATCCATTACTCAGTACTGCCTGAATAACCTCTTCCTTCACCCCTTCTGGACATGATTAGCCAAGCTGATATTGAGCTGACTCCTATGCCTGACTAATAAGCCTTTGGCTCTCGTACTCAGACATAGGGCCTATGAACCATGGCTCCACACACAGATAAATCCTTGAGTAAGTGCCTGTCATCATCAGCCAGACATATGCCTCTCCCTTCCCAGGCACTGAGCAGGTCAAGACAATGAGATGCAGACAACCTATAAATCCTTCTTGTATAAAAAGTAAAAGGTAAGCTAGCTTGTTAACTCTAACAACTCAGCTCATCTAATTTCAGGATCTGTATCTATAGAAATATGCTCATTCATATAGTTGAGAAAATAGCTATTTCCATTTAAAGGTCTGATAGAATAACTCTTAACCCTCATTAGCCCGCATTCAAGTCCTCAAAAAAATAAACTATAGATATTTGAGGACAAAATTATAAACCAGGTCTTTAATCATAAAGAAATACAGTTATTTAAAAATAATTCATATTAGACAGAGTTACAAGATACAGTATTCCTTTTAAAAAATTCAAGTAATTGTTAGAATTACTGTTGTAACACCTGAGTAGATAGACTGTCATTTAGAAATTGCAGTTATACCGCCTATGGCATCATCAATACCCTATACTCCAAACCCGGAGCTTCAAAGTCAGGAGAACCTGGTTTCCAGCTTTACCTCTGACATAGAAAGGCTTTGTGATCCTGGGTTGAGTTCACCTTTACCTCTCAGAATGTTCCCCACCCTCACCCCCAGTAATTCTCTGAGAATAAGGTATAGAGCAGGTGACTCATTTGTAGAGTGAGTTTCTTCATCAGGAATTTATTATACAATGGAAATCGCCAGTCCATTCCCAAACAAAATAAAAACAAAATCCCAAACAAATCAACCCTAATTCCACCCTATTAAGAAAACCTTTATAATGTGACTCTGACCTGAGGCTGGCTAGGGTTCCATCAGTTGCCGATTTTAGTCTTTGTTCTTTGCCCCTACAACTTTTACCTGCAAGGTCACAGCTTCTAATTTCTACAAACACCTACTGAAACAAAAACCCCTATACTACTTCCCACACGGAAAAAAAAACCACCCAGGATTCAGCCAAGTCAAAAACTAAAGAGAGCCATAATGATGGGGTTGTTTAAAAATCACAGAGTTTGAAAATGGGGAAGGGAAATTTGTTTTCTGAACCCAGACACCAGTTCTAATCCATTAGACTCCCCCAGCCACCACAGGTTGGATGGACTGAGCCTAAAGACTTTTGCTTTGGTCTGTTTGTCTAAGCAGGGATAGATTTTTCTTTTCTGGCTGTGGAAATAGCTTAAAAAATTGTTACTGCTGTTATTGGTTTTTTAAAAACAACAACAACAAAAACCAAAAAAACAACAGGCTCCTGTAAGAATCGCCATCTACACTTAGATCTTAAACTAGAGACTACCAGATTCCTGAAGAGGAAACAATTAGCTCCTCTTTCTATCCCCCTTCCAGGATGTAGTGAATTATTTAGCTCTCCATTCAGTCTCAGAAAATGTCTTCACTAGCCCCCAGGGAAGCTCCATTCATGTCTGCTTTTTTTCATGTATAGCAGTAGATCCACACCTCCTTCACCCCATCCTCTGGCCAATTTTTTATAAGCTATATAATTGTTGGTCTTTCCATTCCATCTTTACAAACTCCATCATTCAGATGGAACTCTGGCTCTCTGGCCCTTCTCTACTGGCTGCTTATCAGCTGAAAACCTGGGGGAGAAGGGAAGGGATACATGCTTACTTTGACTTAGGTTGGTCAGACCTTGTAACTATTAATGTATTCTAGCATATTCCCCATGAATACTCATCATACTTGAAGAGGGTCAGGAAACCATAAAATGTTGAGGTTAGGGTCAGGGGTGCTCGATACCCCAACCAACACGCTGAGTCCTGCCAAATGAATTCGAGTCCTGCCAAATGAATTTGACTCAAGTCTTCTCTCAGCCAAAGAAAAGTTTATTAGAAGCTCGCCATAATGGGTAGACTCTTAAGAAGCCTTGGTATCTGTGAGGCTTGCATTGGACAAGTGGGCCAGAATAATCTGACACAGAGGGAATCTGTGCTAGATCATTCTCAGGCCTTCTCTCTCGTCTTGGAGGCAAGATGGGGTCTTATATACAGAAAGGTTGTGGGAGGAATCTAGATGTGGACTAGAGGAGTTTGGGGAGGGTCTTCAGGAGGAGTCAAATGAGGTTAGACTCCAGTGATGAGAGATTAAGAGTGGGAAGTAGCTGGAGGCTTCTTGGATATGAGACAATGGAGGGCCCAACTAATTTAAGGGTGTATAGATATTTTGGGATGATCAAGGGTGGGAAGTAACTGGACTAAGGAGGGGTAGGCTAATCTATAATGAAAGGCTTATGGCCTCAGACAAATGTCTCATCAAATGGGAAGATTCAAAGTTCAAGGGGGTTGCCAGAGCCTGTACCTCATCAATACTTTTGGTGAGGTACAGGCTCTGGGACCCCCCTTGACCTCTCCTTGAATCTTTGAGGTACAAGCTCTGGGAAACCCCTTGAAGTCTGATTAAATCTTCCCACTTAATGAGGCATTTGCAGAGGCCATAAGTTTTTCATTGTGGCTGGGCCCAAACCTCTGTTACTAGCCTAGCCCTCCATTGTTCATCTGCTTCCCATCAAAATATCAATCCACTCTTGCATTGACCTCATTGTCTTCTCCTGAAGACCCTTCCCAAACTCCTCCTCTAGACCACCCCTAGATTCCTCTGTATATAAGACCCCATCTTCCCTCCATGTGGTGTGAGAGCTCCATAGAATGACCTAGCATAGACTTAACTCTGTGACAGACTTAATCTGTCCTGCTTGCCAGATGCAAGCCTTACAGATACCTAGGCTCCTTAAGAGTGTACCCCATATGGCGAACTTTTAATGAGCTTTCAATAAACTTTACTTTTCTTTGGCTGAGAAGACTTGAGTCAAATTTATTTGGCAGGATCCAACGTGTTGGTATTTTGGGGTCTCCAGAGCAACCCTAACCCTCTTTATGGGTAACCTCTTCCCTTTCAGGCCTCTGTAAAGACAGATTTTGAGGTTTTTTTTTTTTTTCTAGCAATAAGGTTATCCACAAAGGTCAAGAATACAATTTTTTAAACATTTTTGTTTTAAAAAACCTAACTGCACTACCTCCTCCCCCCAGGTATTTCACCTGAAGTATGTATTTGAGGAATCATTTAAAATTAATAGAGCTATTCCAGTATGAACATTCTAGGCTCACTTAGCATAAATATCATCACATGATCACATTAAAAAAACAAATTAGCAATCACACATCTGACACTTTTGCTTTTGTATGTTTATTTTTTTCTGGGCTTTGGGGATTTTTTTTATCAAGGGAAAATGTTAAGGCTTTTCCACCTGTTCTGTTATGAAAAGATGGCTTAGGGCCAGTATACAGTCCATGGTCATAACCACTTAACCAGGGTCAAAAACATTCAGAAAGTCCCTCAAAAGCAGCAACCAAAAGTCAGAGTCAGGCTGTCAAGATTAGGTTTGGAAGCAAAGAATGTGAAGGATTTGAGGAAAACAAATTCAGTAAAAGAAATTGAGGTCAAGAACAGCTAAGCTCATCAGTGTTTAGGAAAGTGAAATAAAGTTGCTAAAATAAAGTTTTAAACACTAGAGGCCAGTGTGTGATGGGACAGGAAAACTTGGAGCCAGGCACATCTCTAATTGGCTCAGAATTAAATATCTAGCTGTCTTGTTCGTCTTACCCCAGGTCACAAGCTCTTACCCAATTAACCTTCTTAGAGTTAGTAATCTAATGGCTTCAAACTGGGAACAGAGCAGGGGTGGGAGAAAAGTAGTTGAATAAGAATAGAGACTGGGTCCAGAACTGAAGCTCTACTGAGATGTACTTCCTGCAGTCTCTTCACCATGGGTCCACTGCCTAACCATCTCCACTCTACTAGAAACTAGGACTCCACTCCTACCCTGCCTTGTGCTGATAGTCAGGAACCAGGCCTCCTTACCATTTCCTGCATTCTCCCTGCCTTACCCCACCTCCCTTTTCAACCTTTTCCTCCATTTTAGTCCTCCTTTATAGGTTATCTTCTTCCATTAGAACATATGCTTCATGAGCTCAGGGACATGGTTGCATGTCTGGACCCTCAGTGCACAAGAGTGCCTGGCAGATAAGTGTTTAACAAATTTTTTATCTATCTATACATCTATCCACTGTCTATCCATCTGTCTGTGTATGTCTCATCTGTCTGTCCATCTGTCTATCTTCTCTCCATCTCTATGAGTCTATCAGCTGTGTGTTTACCTATCTTCTATCTGTCTATCATTTGTCCATCTGTCTATCTATCTTAAATGGACTTGAGAATTGAATGAGAACAGAGGAAGAAATTAGGCCTGGATTTGGAGTTCCAGAATATATATGAGTCTCATACTGAGACTGTGGTTAAGCACAGGTGATATGGGTATATGGCAATCAGCATGATACAGTGGTTAGAATGCTCAAATTACAGTCAAAAGTACTGGGTTTAAATTTTAGCAATTCTATTTACTAACTGTGTGACCCTGAGGAAATAATTTTGCTTTTCTGGCATTCATTTTTTATAAAATGAGGGAGTTGGACTAGAAAACCTTGGAGGTCCTTTCTATATCTACAGTAATTCTCTGGTACTCTAAGGTTCTGATGGAATCCTAATAAAGCTACACCCAGCCCCAATATTCCAACTTCCTTTTAGGCCCCACTGAATGGCAGGCCCACTCACTCTTCCATCTCTGCCCCCCACTCAATGTCCTAATTTTTTCGTAGATGCCTCATTGCTCACTAGAACAACCGGTCTGTTCACAAATTCATATTTCTCACAGAAACAGCAGGCATATCCATGTGATGCGATCCAGGCCACTGCCTCTAGTTAGTCACTGACCCCAGACCCATCCCTCATATTTCCTATAGAAACAGCAGGTGTGTCCATGCTCTCAACCATAACCACATCCATCTAGTCTCATACAGGACCACAATACTCAGCCAATCAGAAAACAGCACCACTGGGATGCCCAAGCAGGATATGGACCCCAAAACAATAGAAGGGACTTTCCCTAAGTAGGCACCAGTGTGGTAGTAGCAAAAACTGTCCTTTAGGTGAACTTGTGATGTAGAGAGGCTTATTATAATATCATTATCATACATTACTGCTCTCCCCACCCCATGGGTTTTTCTGTATGCATTGTGGTAATCAGGGCATAGTTCCACTGTGAATGGGACCCTTCCCCTATTACCTAATCCTTTAACAAACTCCTCCTGCCTTTTTAACATTCATAATTTCTGTTATGTGATAGCATCTTTACCCTATAAAAATCTATCTTGCTTTCTCTGAAGTTGCTTGTTTCTCTTGGAACTTAGAATGCTCCATGAGAGGCGTCAATCTCAAAAGGTGGTCTGACTCTGAATTTTTTGAGATAGTTCCACCACAACACATCATCATGAAACTGCAACAGTTCTATGGTTCAAACAATTATAATTATTTATAGAAAATGGTGAAATAAATCCTGAAGTAAGACCATCATTTTGGCATTTTAGTGCCTAAAGACACTGGTAATGAATAAAGCCTATATATCCCCCAGCTATTTGAAGTATAGGTGTGTGTTTGCTGCAAACAAAAACTATCTTATAAATACTATGGAATACAGACATATTCAGATATTTGTAAATGGTAATTTGTGACAGGTCAGAGCAAAGCTGAGAGGAAAAAGGATATGAGGAAAAATATAGTGGTTTATGAATGGGAAGGAAGCATGCATTTATCAAGCACCTTACAAGTATTATCTCATCTGAGACTTGTAACAACCCTGGGAGGTATGTACTGTTATTATTCCCATTTTACAGTTGAGAAAACTGAGGCAGACAGAGGTTAAGTGATTTGTCCAAGGTCACAAATCTAGTAGGTATCTGATGCCAAATCTGAACTCAGATGTTCCTCAGTCTAGACCAGACTTCTGTGCCACTTAGCTGTATATAGAAAATAGAAAGATAGGAAAAATGAACAGAAGAAACTGACTTGGGGGAGGAGCATAAGAAGATAAATAAAGGAGAGCGCTAAGTTCATCAACACAAGTTCTGGAGGACAGCAGAGTAAAAATATAACTAGGTGAGATTTCTGGGTAAAAGACCTATGGCCAGAAGGAAATGTAGAGAGCATGATGAATTTAAATAAATCCATAATTTTTTTTTATTTTGGAATTGAAAAGAGGGGTGAAGAGAGAAGATCATGGTGTTGGAGGGGCTGAAAACACCATGGTAGTGCCCATGAAGAGAGGAGTGGATTATTGGTAATGGCAGATTAAAAAAAAGAAAAAAAATTCTGCTATTGAATATTTGTCTTTCATGTAGTGTAAATGTTCCTTTGGTAACACAAAATTGGGATGCGTTTTTCATTTAATTTCTGAGACTTATGTTTGCTCAGGCTTTCTTAGATACCCTTTCCTAGCAGAGAGGCTCCGGAAACAGGGTAGGATTAAAGAATTTCCAAAAGCCACATAACTGTGTAAGAACAGGGATTTGAGTTTAGATAGTGCATGAATTTTTGGGACTTTGTCTTCTCAGAAATTGCTGAGATATTTAGGGAATGTGGTCAAGTTTCAGATATTTGGTCAAGTGTAGGCCCCAATTAAAAGAACCATGGAAGAATTTCAGCTCTGTTTTTGAACAACAAAGTAATGGATAGGGTAGAAAAAGTCCCTGGATTTCTGTCCTCTTTAGTTACAGAAAATAATTGTGTATGGAGCCATGTAATATTTGAGTGAAGAAGATGCCTTTCTGACTTGGACATCTCAATATGTGTGTAAAAAAATGTTATTTGACTTCAATGTGTGAATAGTATACTTTTAATAGTAGTGAAACCAACCTGAAATGAAATAAATATAGTATAGCATTCTACTTGGCTTTTAAAATTCATAAACATGTTTGAGGAAAGCAGGAAACATGCATGTTTATATGCTATATGAATAATGTGTCCTTGAACTATGCAACATATGGCTTGTAGTCTAGGTTTCGTTGAATAAACACTTTCATCCAGGCAGCAGTTCCAACTTTATCCTGCCTGTAGCAGATGGGATGGCCTCCTCCAAACCTCTTAATGGTTCTGCATATGTAATTCTTGAGGACAGAGTGTTTGGGATCATGCTATGTCCTAGAACAGAAGACAGGAACTCTATAAGAATTTAGGAAAAGGAGTTGGAGGTAGGAGGAATAATTTAGGGGAAGACTATGAAGGTGAATTTGAACTACTTTGCTACTCCTCTTTTTGTCTTAGTTCTTTTCTCTCTACTTTCTCTTCCGGACCCTTTCTAAATTTGCTTGAGTGTGTGTGTGTGTGTGTGTGTGTGTGTGTGTGTGTGTGTGTATAGGAATGTTTCAAATGCCTTTCTTTCTTTGAACATTCCTTTACTTAACATTTTGGGTTGCATCTTGAGTTCCTTTGCTTTTCTGAACACATTATTATTCCATTCCCTTCTATGGTTTGTGATGGGTGCAGAATAGTCTTGTGTTATTTGAATTTTCTCTCCTTTGTATTTGAAGAGCTTGCTGTCTTGCAAAATTTGTTTCTCATTGGAATTATTCAATTTAACCACCATATGAAGTTTGAAGTGTAGAATTTTTTTTTCTTCTGGAGAACATCTATAGATTCTTTCCATTGGCACTTCATTTTTTTGTCTTCTGAAGTTCCCAGAATTTGTCTTATATCGCATCTTGTATTGTGGTGATCAGGTTTTTAACCTGTCATATTCTCGGGGGAGGTCTATGATTTTTAAGGTGTTTTTACACATCCTGTTTTCTAGATCAATGCATTTTGCTTATATAAGCAACATGGGCTTGTCACCATTTATTGCATTTTGCTTCTCTTCTTTTAGATTGTCCTTTAATTCAATATATTTGTACTCCCAATCAATTGTTCTCTCTTTTGTATCCCTGAAAATACTTGCCACTGTCAGGCAGTCAGTCAACTAATAAACATTTATTAAGCACATACTATGTACTTACTAAGGCACTGTGCTAAGTGTTGGGAATACAAAGAAAGGCAAAATACAGTCCTTGCCCTCAAACAATATAATGGGGGAGGGGAGGACAATAGGTAAAAACAATCTATATGCAGGATACATAGGAAATTGTCATCAGAGAAAAAGACTTCCTGTAGAAGATGAGAGTTTAATGGGGACTTGAAGGAAGCCAGGGAAGCCAAGAAGCAGAGATAAGGGAGAAGAGCATTTCAGGCATAGGGGAAAGCCAGTGAAACCACCCAGAGTCAGGAGGTAGAGTATTTTGTGAGAGGAACACAAAAGAGGCCAGTATCACTGGATAGAAGAGTATACAATAGCAGTAGGAAGCCAATGTATATGTAAGGTTTAAGAACGGAAAGGTGGGGGTGGGGAGAGAGGGGCAGACTGGGTTATGAAGGGCTTTTAACACCATAAAGAGGATTTAAAGTTTGATCCTGGAGGTGACAGGGAGCCTTGAAGTTCACTGAGTGGGGGCATGACATGGTTGGACCTGAACTTCAAGAAAATCACTTTGGCTGCTCAGTAGAAGGTGGACTTTAGTGAAGAAAAACTTGTGGCAGGCAGAACAATCGGTCCTCTATTGCAATAGGCCAGGTATGAGAAGATGAAGACCTATACCAGGGTGGATAGCAGTGACAGAGGAGAGAAGGGGGAACATCTAAGAGATGCTACAAAGGTAAAATTGACTGATTTGGAAGTGGGGCAGGGAGTTAAAACATAATGAGGAGTTAAGGATGATACACAGGTTATGAGCCTGGGGGACTAGGAGGATAATGTGTGTCAGTGTAGTAATGGTTGGTTGGTTGGTTGTTGTGCTTTGTTCTCAAAGAGCCCCAAAATGATATCACTATGCTAAAGTCAAGTTTCAATGTGTCCAACTGTGGCTGTTCAGACCAATAAAAGCCCAGAATGCTCTGCTATAGGTTGGTCACAAATACTCTGTAGGAACATTTGGGGTGGATTCTCCAAATTTGCACATCCTATATTTCCTTTGAGCTGTTTCAATTCTGCTTTGCTAATAGACCACAGCATCTTCTCTGATGGGGGCACACCATGTTGAGCAATCCTGTGCCAGTGTCTCCCATGTCACACAAACCTTTGCCACCTAGCTGCCCAAATTCCAAAGTTCTTAAGAGAGATCTTCGGAGCGTCCTTATATCACTTCTTCTGACCACCATGTAAATGCTTGCCCTGTGTGAGTCCTCATAAAACAATCTTTTTGACAAGCTTACATTTTGCATTCAAACAATGTAGCCAGCCCATTGGAGTTGCACTCTCTGAAGCAGAGTTTGAATGCTTGGCAGTTTAGTTCGAGTTAAAGACCTCAGTGTCTGGTACTTTATCCTGCCAGGTGATCTTCAAAATCCTCCTAAGACAATTCAGATGGAAGCAATTCAGTTTCCTGGTATGGCATTGGTATACTGTCCAGGTTTCACAGGTATATAACAGTGAGGTCAGCACCATGACTCAGTAGACCTTCAGTTTGGTAGTTAGTCTAATACCTCTTTTCTCCCATACTTTCCTTAGGAGCCTCCCAAACATTGAGCTAGCTCTGGCAATGTTTGCATCAACCTCATTGTCAATGTGTACATCTCTGGAAAGTACACTACAAAGGTAAATGAATTTATCCAGAGCATTCAAAACTTCTCCATTTGCTGTAGCTGATGGAGCAAGCACCTGTGTTTTCTTAGTGTTAATTGTTAAGCCAAAATTAGCACAAACAGCAGAGAATTGATCCATACTTTGTTGCATCTCAGCTTCAGAGGATGCATTGAGTGCACAATCATCTGCAAAGAGAAAATCATGCATCAACACTTTCTCCATTTTGGTCTTGGCTTGTAGCCTTTTCAAGTTGAAGAATTTACCGTCAGTGCGGTAGCTGACCTTTTCATCCTCATTGAAAGCATTTGATAAGGCTGAAAATATCATGGGAGCAAGCATACAGCTTTGTTTCAATCCATTGGTGACTACGATGGCATGAGAGCATTGTCCATTATCTAGAACCTGAGCAAGCATGCCATCATGAAATTGATGTACAATGCTGATGAACTTTTCTGGACAACCAAATTTTGACATAATTTTCCATAAGCCCTCAGGACTAACAGTATCAAAGGCCTTGGTCAGATCTATAAATGTGTGCAGACCTCTGTTTTGCTCCTGGCATTTCTCCTGGAGGTGTCAGGCAGCAAACGCCACATTAACTGTTCCTGGGCTCTTTCTGAAGCCACATTGGCTCTCAGGTAGATAACCATCTTCCAGGTGAAGGATCAGCCTATTAAAGAGGACTCTGGCAAGAATCTTGCCAGCAATGACTAAGAGAGAGACTCCCCTGTGATTGTCACAATGTATTTCCTTTGCCTTTATACAGACAGACAATGGAGACATCCTTGAACTCCTGGGGGATAACCTCCTCTTGCCATATAACCTGAAAATTATCAGTCAGTGTTTGTATGAGCAATGGAACTCCTACCTTTTAAATCTGAGCTGGATAAACTCAGAGAATAGTGTGTGTTAGTGTAGTAATAGTATAGTTTGGAAAGAGGAAGAGTTTGGGGAAAAGATAATGAGTTCAGTTTTGGACATGTTGAGTTTAAGGGATCTCTCTACGTTATCCAGTTTGAGATGTTAGCTAGAGATATGCAACTGGAGATGAGCAGAGAGGTTAAAACAGGATAAGTAGATTTGAGAATCATCAACAAATAGATGATAACTGAATCCATGGGAGCAAATGAGATCACCAAGTAGCATAGAGGGAGAAAAGAAAGGGCCCAGGACAGAACCCTGTGAGATGTCTAAAATGAAGGGGCATGAGTTGTATAATGATTTAGCAAATGAAATCGGGAAAGAGTGGTCAGATAGATATCAAGAGAACCATGAGAGAGTAGTGTTTCAAAAACCTAGAGAGAAGAAAGTATCAAGAAGTGGGTGATCAAGAGTGGCAAAGGCTATATAGAGGTCAAGGAAGATGAAGACTGAGAAAAGGCCATTGGATTTGGCAATTAAGAGATCACTGGTAACTTTGGGGAGAACAGTTTCAGTGGAATGATGAGGTTAGGAAGTGAGATGGTAGGAAGAAGTTTCTTTTTTTAAATTTTGCTAATTATTTCTTCTGTGTTGGCCATAAACGCTGCCATTTGTTTCCTTCTAGCTTTTGCTTTCACATTTCTTATTTTTTTCATGAATTAGTTGGAAACATCTCTGTGTGATTCCATGCTCTCTTAGGAATCCATATGTTTCTCTATATCATCAGGTGTTGGTTCAATTTCCTTTATTCTGCAATATGTATACAGAGATATCTCTGTTGTTTTAGATGTTTTAGCATATATTTTAATATCTTCCCTTTTGATTCCTTTGTGGTCTTAAGTTTTTAACTGAAGTCTCCTGAAATCTTTGGTGGTTTCAGTACTTTACTGGTTTTATTTTCTTATTACTTAATATTTGAATTCTTTTCCTATGATGGTAGATCCCCCCAGGGGCTGAGCCTTAAAACTATAGCAGGCAGCTTCCTTTCATGCTAGGGAATTAACTTTTCACCACAGTTCCTGCCTCAAGTAACTTGAGAAGTTGGGGGCAGGAGGGAGAAGACCTGACTTCAGCTGAACATTAGTCCCCTTTCCTTCAGGTATGGTGCAGCTTATCACATACATGCTTGTGTCCTACTTCACTTCCTTCTGTTTTTTAGTTCTCTGAGTGATGATACAGGACAGAGCATATTCTGCCTTCCTGTATTACCCTGAAAGTGAGTGGGTAGATTTGAGGTCTGTTGCTTTTTATAATAGACTGGTGGGGTGAGGTGAGCAGTAGAAATGTTAGCAAAAACTGCAGCAGCAAGGAATTTTCTGAGTGCATCTCAGAGCACAAGCTGGTGGGTTAGGTTGTGTGTTTTTTCTTTTTCTTTTTTTGCTTTTTGGAGGGGAGAGGGCAGGGCAATTGGGGTTAAGTGACTTGCCCAAGGTTAAACGGTTAATAAGTGTTAAGTGTCTGAGGTCACATTTGAAATCAGGTCCTCCTGACTCCAGGACTAGTGCTCTATTCACTGCGCCACCAAGCCTCCCCGTGTGCTTTTTCAAACTATGGTGGATGGTGTGGGGAGGGCTGCTAAGTGAGAGTATTAGGGATTATTCTTCTCCGAGGTTAGTTCACAAGGCTGTTATTGCCTTGGTAGAGTCCTTGGTGTCTTGGCCTGTGGAGAGTCCAATTGCTTTAACTATCCTGTATGATTCCTATTTTGGGGATCTTTTAAGAGTTTGTAAGAAAGAATTGAAAAAATGTCTAGTTTTCCATATCATTCCTTTCAGACACTTGCTTTGCCACTATCATTCTTCAACAAGCTCTTTCTGGAATCTTTTTTCCATTAAATTATACCATCTCATTCAAATAACTGTTGGAGTCATATACCAATCTTTAGCATGCTATTTTATCTTCTTCATTGAATTCAACCCCAGTTTCACAGTGTTCTTTAAGAGAAACTATCCTACTTTTAAAGATCCAGGATTCTAAAATCACCTTCTCTGATCAAGTCTGCTTTCCCCCAACCTCTTCCTATGAACTGATTCTTCACTATGAGCAAGACCTCTGGCCCCTCAATCCCTTCCATTCCTTCTTTTCTTTGATTTCACTTCCCACATATTGTTGTATTGGGTCTAGGTCAGTGGTTCTCAACCTTCCTAATGCCAAGACCCTTTAATACTTGTATGTGGGCGTATCTGCATGTGGGTGGACCCGCCTGGAGCAGGATAGACAAGCTATGTCTCATTTCCTAAGACCATTGGAAATACATGTTTTCCAATGATCTTAGGTGACCCCTGTGACCCCTGTGAAAGGGTAGTTCGACCCCCAAAGGAGTCATGACCCACAGGTTGAGAACCACTGGTCTAGGTGGCTGTTAGGATTGTGTTGGGAATGAGTGTTTCATATGTTTAGATACTTACTAACACTGTGAAATCATTAAGTTACCAAAAAAATCCAACAACACTTAACACTTGTACAATACTATGTAATTGGCTTTGTAATATGGCTACTATGTACAATATGGTGTAATAGGTGCTTCGGAAAATACAAAAATTAGTGGAATTTCATTTCTTCCCTGAAAGTAGATTTCTTTAAATATCTCTATCAATTGATCTACTTAATAATGGCTATTCTATCCAAATATGTAGATCCATTCAAGGGTTCTAAGAGTGGCCAAGTAGTCTGGGGTGACTGGAAAAGAGGTCTAGGGAGGATAATCATGTGAATGGCCAACAGGCTGGGGTGACTGTGAGGTAACAGAGAAGGACTGGAAATGTCAGGGACCTGGACCACTGTGACCAAGGGGAAATAAGGTCTAGAAAGGATCAGGGGTGGGATGGGGCCAGGTGCAGACAATAAAAAGCCAGTTGACTGGGATAGGTGGATGACTCAGGTAAACACTGGATCAAGAGGGAAGATTCAAGGAGAGTTCCTGGGGGTTTCCAGAGCCTGTGCCCTGTCAATATGACCAGCCATTTAACTGCAACTTCCTTCTGTATTCTAGTTTTCTTTATAACAAGAATGATAAAAATGTTACCATTCAATTCCTTGAATTCTGTGTCTACTAATTGGTAATAGCTAGCTTATGAAAACTGTGTGATTCTTAGTGCCCCCTGCCACCTACACAGGGCAGAATGCCATTTTGTATATTTTTGTTTATTTCATGGGTTGCCATGGTCCAGTTGGGCAGCCCACTGGCGACAATCTCAATAAATATGTAAAGAATAGACATAATTGTAAAAAAAATCAGCTGTTAGAATGATCCCCCCCCCCCCCCCAGCCATTGAACAATATTTTAAATACCCTGGAAAAGCTTTCAATTAAAAACTTTGTCATGGATTCTTTAGTATAATTTTTTTTGTCATAAATTTATGTTTGTGCATATTGGTTATATTTAAAGCAAGGCATACCAGCATTTTAAAAGGACAGATTTCAATATAAAGAAGTCCACTGAGTCACACCTTTTCCTCTTCCATTGTGAGGCAAATCAATTCACTTTAATGAACCTCCCAAAATGAGGGTGGTAATGATTGGCTCAAATGAAACAAAGTGAATAAAGTACTTTGTAAATGTAAACAATTATTGTCATTTTAAATGATAAAGAACTTCACACAGAGTCTAGATTTGGTCTGAGAAAATATTTGAACCATTTGTAAGATAAGAAAAGTTCTCATGAAGGTTAAATTTTTGAACTTAGGTTAAGTCAAGGTTTGGCAATAAAACACAGGCAAAATACATTCTTAAGTACTTTGTTGTAGGATTTGTTTTTTTTTTTTGGAGGGGGGAAGGCAGGGCAATTGGGGTTAAGTGACTTGCCCAAGGTCACACAGCTAGTTAAGTGTCAAGTGTCTGAGGCCACTGCCCCGTTGTAGGATTTGTTATTTGAATTTTAGCAAATGGAGAACCTCAATTTACATTATTAACTTTGAAACTTGGGTGGTGGTGGTGGTGGTGGTGGTGGT
>CM053587.1:115364942-115406308 GCA_028646515.1 Pseudochirops corinnae
CAACCAAATTCGCAGAGCCGGTTGACTATCGCATTTCTTAATTGCAAGCAAACTGCCTGGCTCTGAAGCAGTTTTTCCATGAATATTCATCGAATGCTTTGCTGGGATCCTTATCCCTGAGCTACCATAAAGATTTCAGCCTTGAAACTACATGGACTCCGCCTGTCCATTAAATTTTTTTCCTGCGCTGAAGCAAACAGCATCTATACATTTTTAGAATAATCTTTATAAATACTATGACCTTGTTTCCCCTGAAGCCCTTTCCCAGATGTTTAGTTTGTTGAGTGAACACTCAAACATGCATGTCTTTTTTGTATGTTGAGCTGAATCCACTCCAAGATACTGCTGCTCTTGCTAATAGACCAGTACTGCGGTGAAAATGAATGAAACTGGACTGTAATTACCTATTCCTTTGTCTTTGCCTCACGCATGCGCCAGAGAGCTGGGTGTGGAGTGGGACATAGGCAGCTTGATCTCTCCATCACTAACCAACCTCATATCAGAAGCTGTGGAACAAAGGCCTAAATGTTGCATTAGACCCAGAGATGTAATGGCAGGTCTTTGGGGGAAGGAAGGGAACGTTCTTTTCTTACAGGATGTCATCTTTTGCTTTCTTAATGATGAATGTGACAACGTTAATTTTTTTAAATCCAACTATATCCCTAAAATATTAAAGGTGGGATTTACTGTTTTCTGATTTTTCTATACTTAATAAGAAATTCCCTACCTAAGTACTTAGTTACAAGTAAGGGTACTACTTCTTAGTATCTCTTCATCCTTTGTCCTCCACACGTGATTCTCAATTGAATTATTTGATTAAATCAGATCTGCTGACCGTGAAGTGATCTGGGTGTTGCCTCTGGCATCACTGCTCTGGAAGTTTACTGGAAATCACATAAACAAGATGGCCTTCAAAATCTAGTGAAGAGAAAATGGTTACCTTCCCAAACATGTAGTTTAAACTTTCCTATGCTGTTTTCATTTCCACATTACTGATAGGCTGGGTCCTTAAAGAATGGCAAAATGGAAATGCTAATTGACTGTAGAGACATTTGGAGTGAGGGTAATCGTTCCTATAAGGTTCTATAGTGTCAACAAACAGCATGGCCCAAATCAAATCACATTGGTTGTTGGGTGCTCACCCTTCACCAGATTCTTAAAATTGATTCTAGCTTTAGGCTTCTAGATTTTTGTGGTCTATTAAATAGATGCCTCTTAGTGTGCTTACAAATGAAAGAAAGATTACGATTTTATGTAATGGTTGTATCTTGATTATGAAGTGTTTATATGTATAAATGTATATATATATATATATATATATATATATATATAAACTCCAGTTATCTTTAACAGCTACAAAATGTAGCTGAATGGGTTAACATAGAACTTGCTTATGGTAGTTGATTATATTGTTTGTCTGACCCAAAATTTCAGTATTTGCCAGAAGTTTCATATGGAAGGTCAGGTCACATGTCTTAAATTCTGAGGAGAAAAAGAAGCCCGATAGTTCCACCACTTTACCCTCAGATGTTTGAGAGGGCCATTGAAGATTGGAAGGGTGGGATGCGTTTTGTTTTTTGGTTTTTTACAAAGTCCTAAATTCAGTGAATCTTGGACTTTAAAATTATCTTTTTGTTCAGTATAATTGACCAACTACTTTATTTTCCCTTTCCATGTCCTTCTTGCTTTTTTCAGTTTTTACTATTTCTCTGCAAGGAAATAGGTGAAGGAGTTAAGTGGAGACAATTGCCAGCATTTATTGCTAGCGATATAAGATTGAAAGGTTTATTCTTGTGCTTTTGCTATGGAGTTTGAAGTAGGCAACTCTTTTCCAGATACACCTGAATTTGAAAAGTTCAACTGAAGAAAATACGAACACCAAGGTTTGTTTAGGCAGTTTTGCCTATCAACACAGGATGACTTGTGTTCAAATCCAACCTCTGATATATTGGCTGTGGGGAGGACACTGGGCAAATCACAAACTTCTCAGTGCCCTAGGAAACTGTTTAAGACTATAAATTCAGAGTAGGCACTGACCTGCATTGGTGGATGAAGATTCCTCAATCAGCCCTTTACCAAATGAAATCACTGGTCCAATTTCTAAGTTTTTGTGATTGCCTTCAAAGTTGAGACTTGGCTCTGCATCAAAGGCACTTAACTTTAAATTGAAAGACTTGGGGGTGGTGGCATGGTGGTCTTGATTATTTTACAGAACAAACATAATGTCTAAAAATAATGTCTCCAGTTTTTATTTCAGAAAAACCACAATTCATGGTCAAGATAAAGTGTGCCAATACTGGGGACAAGTATGACTTTTGGGAAGGAGGGATTTATCTCTGTAAACCCAATAGATTTTTTTGTAATGTATAGTATTTGTGTTTGTATCTAACTGCATGATCCAATTAGTATCAACTTGAACCTATGATTCAGTAATTAAATTTTGTGAAAATAAAATTTATTTTATGACATAAGTCCCATCTACCCTGGGATGTTGTATTGCAGTATTTTCATGCTGCTTTTGGAAGTTGATTGTGTTTTTTTTTCTCTTATCTTAAAAAAAGGGACTATCCCATCTGCTAGTGTGCCAAGCCAATCCCCCAAAGGGACCCATTGAAAATTACCAGCCTAATTCTCATTTAAAAAACATGTTACTTTTGGAAACTTAAAAAAAAGGGATTCATAATAATTGCTAATAAACTAGGTTTATCAGTGGGGTAAGTAATAGAAAGGATTTTAAAAATCGGCCATGGTATTCAGATAGAAATAATATACACATATGTTTTATATATATATATATATATGTATATATAAACATTATACACACGTATATATATATTTACACACATATATATCAACTAAAAGAAATTGCTTACATATATGATGACTCAGATTAGTCCCATATCCTTCTCAGAAGGACTGTGTTGATCTAAGTCCTTTCTGGGACCCTCTAATTTTGAGGTACAAATCTTATTAATTTACCTCCCTGTCTAACAAAATTACCATTTACTTAATGGAAGCTTCACCTAGTGAAACTAGAGTGCAAACAGTTCAGAAATAATCTTAAGTATGTGGATGAGCTTGTACTGCCTTCGGGCACCTAAAAGATATCTTTGATCTTGGTTGTGAGTGGTTGGTAAACCTTTGACTTTATTATGTCAAGCTCAGGGCACAGCTTGCTTGCTGGACCTTAGCTAGGGAAAACGGGGTGTCTCTTAATCGTATCAATCGTATCTTGACTAGTCTCGGTAGCTTTTTTTTTTTGTCTTTATGAAACTCGGCAAGGTAATATGCATTCTCCTTTGGCTAAGTTATGGCAAACTTCTGGAAATGTGTAGCTGGGGAATGGTCTTTTCTTATTCTAATTCTATTTGTTGGAGACTTTTTTGGTGTTTCTTTGACACATTTGTTCTGTTAAGGTTATCACTGTTGAAATTCTATTTGTCTGTTACAAGTTAAGGAGTAACACATTCATAGTTACTGTATTGCTCAGGAAGTATTCTATTTTATGTTTAGTTCTCCATATTTGAAGAAGAAAAAATTTAAAGTTTCTCCAAACAAGCTGGAGAGCTGGGAAGGTGCTTTGATGATTTTGTCTATTTTTCTAGCATGGTTCTGTGCACCCAAGGTGCTTAATAAACGTTTGTCAACGTTCTCCTGATGTTGGAGAATAAATAGTAGGGATAGTGTTTCAAAGGGGCACAGTTCACATGAAGTAATGAATTTATGATATCTATGTTACTGGTTTTTCCTCACTGGGAGAGCCAGGATGATTAGAAATTTTACGCAAAATGATCCCCCTTTCAAAACCCTGAAGATCTGACTAGCCTAAAGCCTCTACTTTCTTGAACACAGGCTATAGAAACAGAAGAAACTGATACTGACAAGCCAAAGCAATCAGTGGCAATGGGATTGGAATGAGGAGAGAAATCTAGGAATAAATTCCTGAAAACATTAGAAATGGAAACCATCTGCAACACAACAGGGGCTCAGTGCATAAAGAAACATTTTTCAAGATAATATCAGAAAATGGTGTTTTGTTGTGAATGAAAAGCACTTTAGGAGCATGTTTCCCATATCATTTTAGAATTTCATAGATTTGCTCTTTGATTTTTGGTCCTTGTTTGGACTAGTCAGGCACAGAAATTCATTGAATTTACTGGATTCCAGTGGTTTTATGAATATCTACTCTTTTAAGAATGACTTGTTTCTTTAGAGAATATTGCTGCTGTTTTTTGGATAAAGTGATATTGGGGGTGGAAAGGGGTAAAAGGCCTATGATTTATGAATGTAGACATCCTATAACTGAATTCTGTATTTCTAATGTCACATTTTCACTAACTTTGCAAAAAAAAAGATATTTTAGGCATATTTGTTTACCTATAAAAGATACCTTTCATTTTTCTTTTGGGTATAGGCTCACACATCTCTGTGAATGCAATCCTCGAACCTATTGGGAAATAGAAGTAGATCATTCTAGAGTGCAATATGGACTAATTGATAGAAAACCCTTTTAAATCCTTGTCTTGCTGTGGAGGTGAGTTTGAAAAATATAGGTAGGTGATCTCTTCAGTAGGTTCTTTATCTCTAAATTAGGGGAACCTAATGTAGCTCACAGAATGGCATGTGGATTTGGGGAACAAACTATTTGCCCAAAACTTAAAGAGTATGTGAAGGATTGTAATATGAAATTAGTCGGGAAAATTAGAGTGGAGCTAGAGGGCTGAGGGTCTTTTATTTTAAGGGGCCACTTAAGTTTTTTGAGGAGGAGGACAGGGTCAGATATATTCTTCAGAGCAGATTATTTTGTTACAAATATTGGAATGGAGCAGGAGGAGACCAGAGGCAAGGAAGTTTGTTAGGCCATTAGAATTTACAACTCAGATAGACCATCCTACTTATCAGTATGAAAGGAAACCCATATTAGATTAGTAACTGATTTGAGTATTTAATTTACTTAGGCCCCTGAAATTAATTGGTTAACTTCATTGCTAAGGGAGTCAGTTCCATCAGCATTTGTAAGAAGCACTTTAGTACTGTCAATAAGAGTTGATAAACCAAGCTAGATTAAAAAATTCTGTTTAAATTGACACCAACATCATTTCTGGCCCCACAACTATGAATAATCTTGAAGATAATTTTTTCTCTCTTGGGATTTCTTCCTTGAATTTATGCTTCTACCTACCTAGCTTTCATTCTGTATTAGTTTGAATTTTTATCTGCTTAGTAATAGTACAAAAATATTATGCCTGTTGCTTCTCAATGGTTTCTACCTAGAGAGATAGCGGTTCCTTTTTAGTGTCCAGAGGAAAGATCCTTTGGGTCCTATATAGAAAATGAACAAGACTCTTGTGTATAGTTCTTAAAATAAAGGTTCATCTTTTAATTCCTTATTCCTTTGCTTCATATTTTTTAGTTTGGGTAAGGTGTTTGAAGGTGGGTGGGTTCAGGAGCAGTTAACCTGTTGCTGTGATGCCACTTTTTGGCACATAAGGCTATTGTTACTAGAATTCCACCTACATAGAATGTTGGGTGCAAGGAAATTTGTACTTGTAGAAAGCATATAACTAATCAATTGTAGGCTTCTGATTAAAACTAGGGTGTGGTATCTTGGCTTAAGTCCCTTGCTTTCCCACATTATTATACTCTTATACTCTTTAATTAACAATTCTTTCCTTTTTTACTTGTGGTAGGTGCTTAAAAAATGCTTATTGAATGACTAGACCCCACTGACAATCTGGGTGGGAGCACTCTGGGTAAAAGAGTACTTAACTCTTTTTTTTTTTTTTTTTGCTTTTTGGAGGGGGGAGGGCAGGGCAGGGCAATTAGGGTTAAATGACTTGCCCGAGGTCACAGGGCTAGTACAAGTTAAGTGTCTGAGGCCCCTTCTGAGCTCAGGTCCTCCTGACTCCAGGGCTAGTGCTCTATTCACTGCCCCACCTAGCTGCCCCTTAACTCTTTTCTTTAAACCAAAACCTAACCACTTGAATAAAAGCTCTGAGCTTTGGCTCTTCCTTGAGTAGGTATTTGTCTAAGTAGATTTTTGTCTTACAGTTCTTTAGTAACAATTATCATCTTCCTCCCAGCTTTGTTGATAAAGAGGGGAAAAGTTGAGCCAGTATTCTTAGGAATTTCAAATATTTTGGGTGGGTCTGTCTTTTGGAATTGGTCTTCACATTTTTGGCATTTGAAGGCAGGTGATGCTGAGTGCAGACTGACCCAATAATTCCCGAGTTAACTTGTTTTTCTGGTGTGAAGCAAAAAGGTTTTTTTTGTCACTGCAGTGTTTTGGGAACTCTCCAGCAAATTATACAGAAAGGTTTAGATGGTGAAGACATACTTGTTAAATTTCACTAATTTACTTCTTTCCCATAGAGGTTCCTCAGCCATGTGAAAAGTCTTGAGGTATATGTTGGAGGTGATTTTGCATTTCTGAAGCTCTCAGCTTTTTAAATTTCAGAGGAAAAAATAGAGTTTTTAGGAGGTGAGCTCTTTAAAGAGGGGAAATAAACTACTTTGTCTTATTTTATGTGAACTCCTAGTGAGATTAATTTTTAGTCATGCTGACTTGTAACCTATATCCCTTTACCTATATAATCTCACCTAAGTGAATATTGTTCATTATCAAATTGAAACAGTATTAAGTCTCCATATATAAAATCCTGTTTCGACAATTAGTATCTATGTGACTTGTAGCCAGTTACTTAACCTCCCAGCCTCAGTTTCTTCATCTAATGGCACCAACCTCATAGAGTTGTAAAGATCCAATGAGTTCACTTGTAAAGTGATTTGTAGATCTTAAAGCACCATAAATTGTTAGCTCTAATTATAAGAGTGTGTGTATAATAGTATACATGTATAAACTGGGTTCAAAGAAGTTAAATAAATGCATTAAAATGGGAATAGATGATTATGAAACCAGCTACTCTGTTTGCCATATAAAAAATAGAAAATACCAGTTTTGACCCAATGTCCTCTTCCATTTTTCTCTTAGAACAGAAGGAAATGAATCTGTTTTAGACGCTTGCATTCTTTTTTCTTAAACTCCCAGTTACTCTTAAGTGGTGTTATGTGCTGGGAATTCTCCAAATAAGCACATGGTAGTAACCCTAAAAAGAATGTCTTCTATGTAATGCTGACAGCTTTTGAAGAACGTCATAAAGACCAGCAGGGGCACTTCTTTCTGTTAAGTCAGATTAAAAAAGGTCCAGGTACTGAATTACTGAGAAAATGTTTCCTTTTTTTTTTTTTTTGCTTTTTGGAGGGGGAAGGCAGGGAAATTGGGGTTAAGTGACTTACCCAAGGTCACACAGCTAGTAAGTGGTCAAGTGTCTGAGGCTGGATTTGAACTAAGGTCCTCTGGACTCCAGGGCCGCCCCAAAAATGTTTGCTTTTGACTCATTAGCAGACACATTTACAGAAAAGTTATAAATATAGTTTAATTGGTTTATAAGTAAAATCAGTGCTATAGTGGTAGAGTGCTGGAATCATCTTGGCTAAAAATAATATAGTCCATTATAGAGCAGGAATGAATTTGAGAAAATTTAACCCCAGTCCAAATAAGTTAGGTGACCCACAGCTATGTATTGGTGGAGACCCTAGACTACACTGAATTTCACCTTTTGATACTTTCCTACATGTAATGAAAAAAAGTCCCTCCCATAGACCTTGTAATTTCTGGCCATCTTTGTTACTGACTTTATCATTCTATCGTCTTTTGCTTAGCCAGTGACCTATCCTTTTTTTTTTTTTTGGAGGGGGGAAGGTAGGGCAATTTGGGGTTAAGTGATTTGCCCAAGGTCATGTGACTAGTTTTTTGTGTTAAGTGTCTGAGGCTAAATTTGAACTCAGGTCCTCCTGACTCCAGGGAGGGTGTTCTATTCACTGGGCCACCTAGCCACACTCTATCCTTTTCAGTGATTGAAAATCTACTCACCTTTTAAAACAACTCAAAGTCTAGATCCTAGAATCAATTTCAGTAAATATTAAGTGGCTGCTACCATGGGCTAGTTACTACTGTGAGCTAAACTTCTATGTACTCTGCTATTGAAGTTGCTTTACCTTCTTCTGTGTGGGAATTGACTAGTCTTGGAATTTATCGCTGTTGGAGATAAGGGAGGGAACAAACCTTGGTTAAGTGCCTAAGATGTCACCTAGGTAAGCATAATAAGCACTTTACAAATGTTAACTCTTTTGTTCCCCAAAACCTTTTCAAAGTAGACCCTATCCCCATTTTACTGTTGAGGAAACTGAGGCCCAGGTGAAATGACTTGCCCCAGGTCACACAGCTGCTAAGTGTGCTTCAGGAAAATTTGAGGAGGTAGAGAAGACCCTCAGGCAGGCTAGAATCAGGGAAGGCTTCACCAAGGAAATACTACCTGTACTGATCTTTAAATGGAGGAGGATTCTGAGAGGCCAAAATGAGGAAGGACTAAGTGTGTCTGGTAATTTGCAGAAGGAGGGTGGCATTGAGTTCTGAGAATAGCCTGAATAGGCCAGTTTAGCTGGAAACTAGAGAAAGTATGTTAAGTGATATAAATTAATATTGCAAAATTAGGATGGAGTCATAATGTGGAAGGTCTTTAATTTCAATCTGTGGAGTTTATTTTAGGAGCAATAGGGAGTCACCTGTTTTTGAGCAGGGTAGTGACATTTTGACTTAAGCTGTGGAGGTAGGACCTAGAATCTTTAGGACAAGAAAGGATTCTTTAGAACACCTAATCTAATCCCTTCATTTTAAAGATTAGAAAATTGAAGACCTAAGAGATGAATTTAAGCAATTTAAGGTCATACAGTTATGATAACATGGTAATTGGATCATATATTTTGAACTCATCTAATGTCACCTCATTTTATAAATGTGTAAACTGAGTCTCATAGGTTAAGTGCCTTGCCTAAGGTCACACATGTATGCATTATCTTTACCATTTGTTTGACATTTATCCCTTAATGTCCTCTGTTGAAGTTATTTTCCTCACATCAATGTCCCTAACTGAATCCTTAATTTCTAATTTACAGTGCGTATCAATTGTACAGGAGTGTATGTGTGTGTGTGTGTGTATTTTTTAGTTCTGTCTTCTTTCCTTTTAAAAATAAGAGCAAAGATGAAAAGATAGAGAGGTTGAGGAGTGGGGCCAGCTACATATGGAGTTGGAATAAGGGCAGTGAATAGTTTCTTAGACTTTAAGAGACATCCATGTTTGAAAACATTAGGCTCCATTTTCCTTGGGCCTGGTGCAAAAGGGAAACTCATAGGCTTGGGGCTTGTTAGGATGGAAAGAGGACCTGAGGTCCTCTAGTCCAGCCTTCTCCATAATAATGAGACCACCTCTGGTATAGTTCTGGGAAATTTTGAAAGATACTGGGTTAATATTGTTACAGAAATATTTGGGATGGATGCCTTTTTATGCTGAATGCCATTTTTTTTTTATCAGGGTTCATGTATTAATGCTGACATTCTTAAATTTTCTTCAGAGCTTGGAATTGTGACCTATAAAAACCCTTCAGTTTAACTTGGTCATGGAATTTGGAGCTGGAGAACATGTTAAAGTTTGGCTAACCCAATTCTCTCATTTCCAGATGATATAACTGAAGTCCAGAGAGGGAAAGTCATGTAGGTAATTAGTAAGCACAATTAGGATTTGAATGCAGATCTTTTGATTTCAGCTCTTTTCAAAATACTGTGCTACAGATATATAATCATACATGTAGATTCAGAAGAGACTCCTAGAACACCATCTAGTGTAGATAGCCCTCTCATTTTACAGATGAAGAAACTGAATCCAAATCCACAGTGGCACTACCTAGTGCCAGCGGGAGCATTGGAACATAAGCCAACTAACTCATTCTCATTCATTATATAAGGTATAATAGTTTGATTATAAGGATACTGAAGTAATCTTATTTTGAGTTATACCCCTAGATTTTAGACAAACTAAAAAAAACCATTAAATTTTAAAATACCTTAAACTTTTCTAATGATATTCTCACTCTGAATAACCTTAATTTTAAAGGTTATAGATTTTTGCTTCATATTTTGAAGCACACATTTCCTCATTTAACTTTAGTGGTGGTAACCACACAAGCTCTATGCTTCATTCACGGTCTGGAAATGACCTTGGGTTTTCAAAGGCTATGCTACATGCTGTGATAGATACTTCCAAACTGGAAATGCTTTTAATTAACTATAAAACTGAGAGGCCAGTAGGTTGGCAGCTAGGCAATGAATAATTTGGACTTGGGATCCCATGGAAGTTTACATGAGAGAAAATTTTGTTCAAGCAAATTATTTTTAGATAAAGATTCTACTAAATATCTGTTTCCATAAAAAATAGTTAATTTTATTATGAAGCTCTAGGATCAGAATAGGAGTTGAGTAAGATTGTATCCACAAGAATAATAAAAATTTTGGAGGTGTATGGGGTACGGGGACCCCAAAAATCCCTTACTCAAGAAAAATCAAGTCAGAGGTATATTGAGGAAGGAAAGGGAAGTTTTATTCTCTTTACCTGCAGGAAGAGGGTGGTCCTCTCCTTGGGGGGGATGTAGGAGAGGAGGCCTGTTACAAAAGACAGAATTTATACCCTAAAGCAGTCAAGCTTCCTCCCCCTGGCTATTCATTCTCCCATTGGCTAGGAGGTGGGCTCTCAGTCTTGATGTGAAATCTAACCCAATGGCAGATAACAAAGAAGCACACTACTATCTCCTGTTGGCAGGGAGGTGGGACAGAAAGCCTAGGTATCATCCATGTCCTTATTTGGTAAACCCAAAGCCAGGGAGGGGAAAAGGTCACAAGCAAGGGTAAAAGTCAAAAACTCCTGAAAGAGGCCTAATGCTGAAAGGGAAGGGGAAGAAGGGTCCTAGGTTGTGTAAACCCAGGACTCAGGTCTGTCCAGTCTTACAAAAGTCTATCTCTGCTTTCCAGATAGTTTCTCTGCCTTCTCATTCTGAGGAGTCTTCCTTCATAGAGGGTACAGAGAGTGTACCCCACTCGGGGGGAATTATATTAACATAAAGTAAATGAATTCTAAGACACCAAGTAACACTTATACACATACAATAAATGATTGTTCTTATTTGGACCAAACTAGGTGCTCATTTTGATTTGAAAATCAGTATAGTCCATTCAACAGACTGAGAACCAACCTTTTTAAAGACTTGAGGGGAGAAATATAAATCAGCTGTTCATTGGAGTAAGAAAGTGAAATCACGGCTCTTCCCTGTGAACTTGTTTCCTGCATTGCTTCAAGAAAAGGAAAAAAAAGGAAGGAATGAGCTAACTTGGACTCTGGGTATAGTTTGCTGAAACTCTGTTCCATTAAAGAAGCATAATGCTCTACATAAATCCTAAACCATTTTTGGGGGAAAAAAAAGTCAGTCAAAACCAAAAAAAACCCTGTGAAATCCTCCACAAGTCAAGGAAACCTCTATAGATTGCTAGCCTTCTACAAAGGCAATTTGTGTGTAGACAGCTCTCATTGTATTGTATTTAAACACTTCTGCAGTTAAATTGACCTTGTTTGCTCGAACTTGGGTTCATGCACATTCATAGACTCTGTAGCCAAAAGTGTAAAGAAAACGTCAAGTGTCCAGTTTGCCAACACACCGGATACAAAATGTCTAAAATTTAAACCTGCAGCTTCTAAGGTGTTTCAAGTGATAAAAATGGTCAGTTCATATATCATTCCATAGGTATTCTCAGAGATTGCTTTAGTGTGAAGTTTCTTAACCTGGTACCTGTGAATTTGTTCTTTGTTTACTTTATGTATTTAAAAACATTCTAAGAAAGGCTTTACCAGATTGCCAAAACGCTCCATAACACACATGTTAAGAACTTTTGCTTTACGATATTCTTGCTTACTGAAGAAAACAGGTGGGTTGTTGGAGTAAGGGAGGTCAGTGAAGCAAAGATTAGGAGATCTTTTACCTTCTAGACTTTGGGGAAGGTTGGGTGACATCCAGGCTGTTTATCAAATCCTCCAAACCTGCCCTGATAATAGTTTTCTTGGATCTTCCCAGAATGACTCATTTTCCTGAGGCCAACAAAAAAAAAATCTTAACAATTAATGATAACAATAGGTCCTGGGGCTCCTCTTAGTTACCAAACCTCAGTGAATAATGCCCCATTGATGGAGGTTTATTTTGGCCTTGCGTTTTCCTCTGTAGCCTAGGAGATCTTTTGTTTAGATCTGGTCCTTTGATATGTTACTGCTCCTACTACTTGGCTTCAAAAAACAGTTTACTTGGGTGAAGAATGCTCATTGCTTCTCTTAAAGAAGCTTGGTGACTTGTATTTTATACTAGTGTAATCTTTTTCTGTAGATAAAAGATTAAAACAAGTTTCTTTTTTCTGTGTGACTCAGACCTTAACGGAAAATTGTTTACTGTAAATAAGCTACCTCACTCAACTGAAAGACTGACCTAGCTAAAAATCCAGCTGAAATGATTTTTTAGTGGGAGGATTGGGAAGATATTTGGGTGACGTATTTATTTAAGATAAGGTAATGGTGTCTTCTGCGATTTTGCCCGATGGTGGTCATACAAACAGTAGTCCTTTGGACAGAACATGGGAGTTCAGGCAAGGGAACCCCAAGGAGCTCATAGCTGGACTGCCATCACCTCTAGTGAAGAAAGAGAAAGGGACTCTATTAAGCATATTCTGGTGAGGAAGTGAAATCTTGTAAATCTCAACAATATAGTGACTAGTGGGATCATAGACTCAGGGTTGGAAGAAATCTTCTAGTCTGTTTTTTTGCCAAACAGGACATTTATGCCCCAGGGAGGGGAAGTATCTATCCTAGTTCATACCTGTAGTAACATATCCAAATCACCATGGTGTCTCCTCTGTTCAGGTAAAGTGTAGAATTTAGCAATGGGCTAAATGTCGAAGCCCTTCTTTGCATAATTCAGTTGCCATCTTTCTAAATAACCAATAGAAGGAACCTCAGATGATCTAGTTTAGTAAATCTCATTTACAGTCAAGGAATGAGAGGACCAGAGAAGTTAAATACATAATAAGAATAATAATTAACAATTAAACACATAATGCCAATACCAATAATAATCATAGCTAATATAGCACTTAATGTGCCAGACACTGTAGTTTAAAATTATCTCAATTGATCCTCACAACAATTGTGAGAAAAATTTTCCAATGAGGAAACTAGAGGTGAAGTGACTTGCCCAGGGTCACAAAGATAGTGTCTTGACATCAGATTTGAGTCCTGGTCTTGCTGACTTCAGATCCAGCACTCTATCCACTGTACCTCCTAATGTTAGGAGCAATTACATAACATAGTGGATAGACTCTTGGACTTAAGAGTCAGGAAATGTTGAGTCCTTTCAGTTGTGTCTGACTCTTTGTAACCTCATTTGGAGTTTTCTTGGCAAAAATAGTGGACTGGTTTGCTATTTCCTTCTCCAGCTCATTTTACAGATACAGAAACTGAGGCAAACAGGGTTGAGTGACTTGTCCAGGGTCACATGGCTAGTAAGTGTCTGAGGTCAAATTTGAACTCAGATCTTTCTCATTCCAGGGCTGGTGCTCTATCTAGCTGCCCAAGAATCAGGAAAACCTGAGTTTATGTTCTGCCTCTGACACTTAGCCATGTGACCCAGGCTAAATCTGTTAAACTTTTTCTGTTTCTTCATCTATAAAATGGGAATAATAATAGCACCTTGTGGTGAGGTTCAAATGAGATAACATATAAATTATTTAATCTTAAAGCATCATAAAAATTCTAGTTGTCATTACATAGAGGTCCTCTTAATCCAAATCCACAGCCTTCACTCTTTTACTATGCTGGATACCACGAAAGGAACAGGTAAAGTGAGCTGCTAATTTTTTTAAAAAAGGATGATTTTTGTTACATGCGTTGAATTAAAAAAAAATAACATTAATGATTTTGGGCTTCATTCTTCCAAAATATGTTTGTTCTTTATAAGAGTGACTTAAGTGATTCTGGATTGGAGTGGAGTTGCAAATGGTCACTGGTTTCATCTGCTCTCTTAAGAGCTCTTATAATTTTAATTTTGAACTATCCCTTTTCTCCCCCACCCCGCCCTCCAATCTGGTTAGAATACTAGTGAGCAGTGACATTGACTATGCAAGTGAAGGGCCTATCACCCTTCGTGCACTGGCCCAAATAAATTCAGCATAATTTTACAGCAAAATATTTCCAGAATTACTAAAAGAAAATGAATTTAAGGCAGTTTGGTTGAAAGACAGTCACAACTAAGGGAGAAATTCCCATTTGCCCTCCCTTCTATTAGGTTGGCAGCAAATTACACAGAGTGATGAACAGGTTGCATGCCCCAACAAATTGGCCATCTATTCTGCATAGCATACCTGGTAGAGAAGTGTCTGGCAAATAGCAAAAATATTTTTGAATACTTGGTAAACTTGGTGATGCTGGTATGTGACTTTGGGGTGGAGTGAAATTTAAATCTGATTCTGGTATCCTTCAAATATCTTTCTAGTCAGTTAACGTTATGCAGCATTTCTTGTTAAATATCAAGTTTCTTTTTTTGAAAATGGCCTTGCTCAGCCCAACTTTCAGTACAATATGAGTTAGCATTTCAGTTTTTCAAACCTTTGTTTTACTAACAAGCATAAAGCATCAGAGTTGAATAAAAATATTCTCCATTTCCCCATTTTTTTGCTTTTCCTCTTTGATTTGAAATTAAATATACTGAGCAAGAGTTGGTGAAATGTAGTGGAAGTGGGTCTTGGAGTCAGAAGACCTCGTTTTGAGTCCTTGATCTGAGACTTTAGTAGCAGTGCAACCTTAGTAGACCTCCTATTATTTAACTGACTGCAGGAACTCAGGTTCTTCTGTAAAAGTCCTTTTTCTTTCTATAAAATGGGGATATTGTGGTTGTTCAGTTATGTCTGACTTTTAGTGACCCCACTTGGGGTTTTCTAGGCAAAGATACTGGAGTGTTTTGCGATTTCCTTCTCCAGCCCATTTTACAGATGAGAAAACTGAGACAAATAATGTTATTAAGTAAGTGACTTGCTTAGGGTCACACAGCTAGTGATTGTCTGAGACTGACTGGTTTTGAACTCATGTCCTCTTGACTCCAGGTCCAGCACACTAATGCACTGTGCCCCTTTGTTGCCCCTAAAATGGGGATGATATTTATACTCTACTTCATTAGGTTGTGAGGAAAGCACTTCCTTGAAACACAATATAATTGTGAATGTTGTTTGGGGAATTGGAAAATTGGAGAATTCCTCTACCCCAGGGGTGGGGAATCTGGCCTTCTAGGTCCTCAAGTGTGGCCCTTTGACTGAATCCAAACTTCACAGAACAAATCCACTTAATAAAAGGATTTGTTCTATAAAAGTTGGATGCCATGGAAAGACCACACCCAAGGACCTAGGAGGCCACATGTGGCCTCTAGCTCTACTGCTGAGATCCTGTGGGGTAATTTCTCCCACCTTTGTACTCCTATTTTCATCCATTTTACTGGAGATCTGTAAGTCTGGTGGCTATATAATAAAAAGGTTAGTTAACATTAGCTAATGGGCAATTGCCCCTTGACTAGCAATCCACTGAACAAAGGGAGACATATTTGGGGCAGCCTTAGGTCTGGCGATTGCAGCATTTCTGGTGAGGCTGCTCAGCCACTTGGCTTTATTTGGGAGGTTGAGTAATAGGGACAGTGTCCGGTGTTTGGGGTGGGGATATGCTCCTACGTGGGGGCTGTTAACTTGTTAACTTTAGTGTCTCTGAATTGCCAAAGATCAGGTTTATCCTGGTGGGATTGTTCCTTCTGTAATCTCATCAGAATATCCAGGTGGGGGGAGGGGATCTCCAACATGATGGAGGCCTCCCTCTATTGAATCAGTGTGCTTATCTTGTTGAATAAAACCCTTTTTTACTATTAACTTTATTTGGCTTGCAAGTTTACATATTTTACATATTTTCCTCAAACTCAACACACAGATTTTATTCATTTCCTCCACAATAAATACTAACAGTAATATAGTTGCAGGTCATGTGAACAAGTGGTTTGTTTTTGTTTTTGTTTTTTTTTTCTTTTTGGTCTAAAGAACCACCACCAGTAGAGCATTTTCTGAGGTAGGGCTGAAGGTGGGGAGGAGGGGATAAGAACAGGAAACAGTGGAAAGGAAAAAGAAAGTAGAAGAAGCAGAAGAGTTGAAGGGAGGAAAGATGAGAGAAAGGAAAAGTGATTGGGGTGGTACCAGTAGTTCTTCACAGCCCTAGGTAAAATGTTAATATCTATATTTTATTTTTTTGTGTGTGTGCTCTTGGGTAGCACTTAAAAATTTTAAAATTAAAAAAAAAAGGAAGTAAAAGAATGGTGCTTTTCTTTGTATTCCTGGGCTGTAAAAACATTCTCATGGTATTATAGTGGCATTCAAGGGATTCTAGAGTGAGAGGCATTTCAATTGGGGAAACTGAGATTCTTAGTGACTTTGGATGTGTCTAAAAAAATGCTTGATTTGGGAAGTTAACCTTTTTTTTTTTTTTTGAGGAGGAAAGGCAAGGCAATTAGGGTTAAGTGATTGCCCAAAGTCACACAGATAGTTAAGTGTCAGGAGTCAGGAGTCTGAGACCTGATTTGGACTCAGATCCTCCTGCCTCCAGGGCCAGTGCTCTATTCACTGTACCACCTAGCTGCCCCTGGGGAAGTCAACTTAAAAATTTTTTTTTTATAAATTTGTGTATATTCTTAATAATTTGATTACTCACCCTTAGCTCTAGATTTCAGATCCCTTCGTGATTTGCTGATACCTATTACAATAAGATATCAATCAATCAATAAACCTTTTATTAAGTGCCTGCTTTATGTCAGGCACTGTGCTAAGGCTAGTGGTTCAAAAATAGGCAAAAGACAGTCCCCTGGACTCAAAGATCTTATAATCTTAGTAAGGGAGATGACATGCAAACAAATATATGCCAAGCAAGCTATATACAGGATAAATGGGAAATAGTAGAGGGAAGGCAATAGAATTAAGAGGTTCTAGGAAAGGCTTCCTGCAAAAGATGGAATTTTATTTGGGACTTTTAATGTAAGCTAAAGAAACCAGTGGAGAGAATGGAGGAAAGAAGGCATTCCAGGTATGAGGAATAGCCAGAGAAAACGCCCAGGACTGAGAGATGGAATATCTTGTTTGTGGAAGAGTCAGGGGGGTCAGTGTCACTGAATTGAAAAGGGTGTGGTAGGGAGTAAGGTATTCTGAATACCTGGAATACCTGGAAAGTTCTAGTCTTAGGGTAGGCTGGAATGGTAGGTTATAAAGGGCTTTGAATGCCAGAGCATTTTATGTTTGATCTTGGAAGCAAAAGGGAACCGTTGGTGTTTATTTAGTAGCTGGATGATATAGTCAGACCTGAGCTTGAGGAAGATCATTTTGGTGGTCAAATGGAGGTTGGACTGGAGTAGGGAGAGACTTGAGGCAGGCAGACCTACCAGCAGGCTATAGTAATAGTACAGGTGTAAGGTGAAGGCCTGCATCAGATTAAAGGCAGTGTCAGAGGACATACTTGAGAGATGTTGAAGGGTGAAGTCATCAGGCTTTGATAACAGATTAGATTTTGGGGAGATGGAGTGAGAGAGATTGACAAATCAAGGATAACTATAGGTTTTGAGCCTGAGGGGCAGGAAGATGGGAAGGTTAAAGGACGGCAGAGTTGATGGGAAAGAATGGATTTTATTTTGGACACGCAGAATTTCAGATGTCTATTAGACATCCAGTTCCAGATGTTTGAAAGGCAGCTGGAGATGGGAGATTGGAGGTCTGCAAAGAGGTTGGGGCAGGATAAGTAGAAGAGAATCATCAGCATAGAGATGATAATTAAATTAAGGGGAGCTGATTGATGTCACCAAGGAAAGTACTGTAGAGGGTGAAGAGAAGAGTTCAGAAAACCCTGAGGGACACTGACAGGAGTGATCTGAATTAGGATCCAGCATAGGAGTTTATTGGGCAGCTGGGTGTTACAGTGGATAGGGTGCCAGACCTGGAATCAAGAAGACTCAACTTCCTGAATTTAAATGTGGCCTCCTACCTTTTAACCCTTTTGACCTCAGTTTCCTCATCTGTAAAATGAGCTGGAGAAGGTAATAGCAACCATTCCACTATCTTTGCCAAGAAAAACCCAAATGGGATCACGAAGAGTCTGACACAACTGTAGTGACTGAAAAACAAAGGAGAAAGAGGAGTGCGTCAAATAGGTAGAAGAATCAGGAGAGTGATGTCTCCCAAACCCAGAACGTAGAGTATCAAGGAGGAGAGGGTGATCATACAATGCCAAAGGCTGCAGAGAGGTCAAAAAGAGTGACGATTGAGAATAAGCCATTAGGTTTGGCAAGTAAGAGATCATTGTAACTTTGGAGAGTTATAAGGCCAAAAGACAGACCATATTGTAAGATGTTAAGAGGAGAGAAAATGGACATACCTGTTGTAGACTGCCTTTTCAAGCAGTTTAGCTAGAAAGGGCAGAAGAGATATGTATGGTAGCAGGGATGGAAGGATCAAGTAAGGGTTTTTTTCCCCCCAGGATTGGGGAAACACAGATATGTTTGTTGGCAGTAGGGAATTAGACAGTAGAAAGAGAGAGACTGAAAATAAGTGATAGAGTAAGGATGACAGAGAGGGCAATTTGTTGGAAAAGACTGGATGCGATTGGACCACTGGAACAAATAGAGGGGTTAGCCTTGGTAAGGAGTAAGGCCACTTCATCTTCTGAGACAAGGGTGAAGCAGGAGAGAGTGGTTATGAGAGATGAGGAAGAGGAAGCACATGTTGATTGGATTCAATTATTTTCTGTAGAATGTGAAGCAAAGTTCTCAGCTGAGAGATTTGGGGAGAGGGAGTCATGAAACATTTGAGGAAGGATGGAAAGGAAGGGTTTAGAAGAGCCTCTTTAGAGAGTGGGATGGTAAGTTGATAGGGAAGGTATAGTAGGATTGCCTAGCAGCAGAAACTCAAAATTCCTCAAAACATTTTGAATATTTTAATCAGTGTTAAGATAATCACTCTGTTATTCACAATAAATTTCTTTAACAAGTAATAAATTCATAACTTCAACTAAATTACTCTTGTTCTAAGTGCATTTAAACTGTATTGTCTTGAAGATTTAAGTTCTAAGTTCAAGGGACAACAACCTGTCACTCTTGGTGTGAAATCTGTAGTGCTTATGGGTAATGAAGGGAGGGAAGGCTGGCCGTAGGGCATTTGGTGGTGTTCCTCTGATGTTTTATTGCCACTCACTGACATTGAGGTCATGGGTTACATACCTCAGGGCCAGCTTACCCTTGAGAAAACAACCTGAGGTAAATGGTACAGAAGCTGGGTTTGCATTCTGATTCTTGTCACTTAATACTCTGTGACCAGAGGCAAGTGGCTAACTGTCTGGGCCTCATTTTCTTCATCTGTAAAATTAGGGGATTGCATTGATGGTATTGGGAGACACTACTCTCCTGATTTGCAACCCCAAATCTATGATTCTTTGATAATAAAAACATTACTTCACATCTCCACTCTTTGAAAGGACTGTTTTGGAAAGTTTAGTTAGACATGAAATAATCAAAAGTAATTAGATAACTAATGGAACTACTAAAGGTTGCTTTTAGAAACAAATCTGGTGGTGATTTTAATCTCATCTTCTAACATACATGTACACATACTCATGAACTAAGCCATAATCTGAACAGAAAGCTTATCACATGAATTTCAGTCATCTTGGTTTTTTTCTTTTCAAATATGTTTTGTTATTTAAGACTTATTTTGCCAGAATTTCACCTTATGTGTTCATTTGAAACCTTTATTAAAAATTGTGTACTGAGGTACACCATAATGGTCACATTTAATTTGGTGTTAGCAAAATGAGAGTACAAGTGTTTTTCAAGTATTGGCCTGCCTGTGCTCTGAGGTTCAGACCCTAACTTAACATGAGCCTCTGCCCATCTCACAGAAATGTAGGAATGGTGAATTAATATTTGGGGACTGTTTCATCTGACCCTCTTCTCCCCCCTTTACAATAAACTACAAATAGGGAAAATGGTTTTCTTTAGCTACATAAGAATAGTGGTTTCTCTTCAGAGTCACACAATGTTTTCTGGCTTTTTCCTTCTTTTTTGAGAGAATTTTATTGATATGTTTTGTTTTTACATTACAGATATCTACAGATTATTCCCACTTCATGAGAAGTCTCATAACAAAGTGAAACAGTTTATGTAAAACCAGTGTCACCACAGTGACTTCATCTGAGAGTACATTCGATGTTTTACATCTGTAGCACTCTCTCCCTCCCACCTCTATTAAAAAAAATTGAACAGAAGTTGATTTTCCTCTCCTTCCTACCTCTTACCACATTAGGGAAAAAAAGGTAAATTTCTTGCAGAAATATCGACAAACATTCTCTCATTGGGTTTATGTATCAATCATAGTTCGTACAGCTGTCAAAATTGATATTTATAATAGAAATTGTTCTCCTGGTTCTATTAATTTCATTCGTCATTGGTTTATAAACATCCTCCAAATCGTTCATTTTTATAAAATTAGTATATTGTAAATTGTTCTGGTTCTGTACCCTTCAATCTGTATCAGTTCATTTAAATCTTCTGTATTCTTGAACTCACCTACTTCCTCATTCTGTATAGAACATAAGTACTCTATTGCATTCATATGCCACAACTTATTTAGGCATTCCTTAATTGGTGGACATCTTCCTAGTTTCTAGGGTTTCTCCCTCAATCTCTCTCTCTCTCTCTCTCCCCCCTCCCCTTTACCATCACAAAAAGCTGCTATATTTTTACACAGAAAGGGTGTAAAATTCATTCTGATTTTTTTTGGGGTGTGTGTGTGTGTGTGTGTGTGTGTGTGTGTGTGTGTGTGTGTGTGTGTGTGTGTTACAGGTTTCCCATAATTCTTAGTGGAATTTTAAGGTTTTACAGTTTAAAACTACACTAAGACTTTTGGGACACAGTGTATATCTTGGAAATGAGACCTACCAGATCCTCTCTGTTCTTTGGTCCTAAACTTCTCTTATCTGTAGATCTGAGAAGTTAACTTTTTTTCTTGTTTCTGTGAAGATTCAATCAAGCTAACATGAGTAAGTACCTGCTAGCAGGGTTCCACCACCTAGGGTTCCCTAGAGGACTGGCAGGCTCCTTCCAAGACTGTCACTCTTAATTAAAGTACTTTTTTTTTTCTTTTTGCAGAGGGGAATACAGGGCAATTGGGGTTAAGTGACTTGCCCAAGGTCAAATTTGAACTCTGGTCCTCCTGACTCCAGGGTGGGTGCTCTATTCACTTCACAAACTCCCAGAAGCACAGTGCTCCACCCTTATCCTAGTTGCCCAAGTAAAAGATGACTGATTGCTCCAATGACCAACAATGATCCATTCAGTTCATCTACTCCTCCCCAAAAATCCTTACCTGTTACTTCTTAAGCCAAAAACCAGCTTTTGACCTACAGCATATGCTTACTTCCATCCAGGTTTCAAGTGGAAACACACACACACACACACACACACACACACACACACACACACACACACACACACACACACACACACACACACCCCTCTCTGACTATCCAACCAAATAAAAGCATCCTGTTGGTAGAAATGTGAAGAAAATTAGTAATGTAACATTAGTTAAGGGATTTATTTGTTTATGATATGATCATTTATATCTAGATCACCTATAGATTTGGAGCACATCTTTGTATAAAGTGTGAGGTGCTGAAATTTATTAAATTTTACTTAAATTTAAGTTACTAAATTTTTGTTAAAAGTTAAGTTTATTTGCTGTGACCAGCATAGAAATATGGCCCAGCAACCAGCTGAATAAAGGAGAGAGACGGGGATGCATTCGATAGTCTGTTTATTACAGAGCCATTTCATACAGAGCCAAAGTACAAGAAAATCACAGGGTTTTTTATATACCTTTTAGCAGAGACTCTGAGGTAATTGAAATGCAAGGACCCTTCTTTAGTCCTGACCACTCCTTACCCTAACCCAAGGCTAATTATTCATTAAGACCTAATCCTAGGACCATGTCCGGAGGCACAAACAAACTGGGAGTCACAAACAAGACTTGCAGGTTAACTACCCTGAAACTTTCTTTAGTCGTTCTTAGATCCAGTGAAAGCATCCACCCAACAAGATTATACTCTTTCTGTGGATCTGCCTCATAGAAGAGGGGGAGCATGAAAGTCTGGTCTACTACATTTATTATTTGGAAAAAAAAAACCCCAACCCTGATCGTCTTGTAGTGAGACTTAGGTTTACACCTACTGTGGAGTAGGATGTTCTGTAACTTGTTTGCAGTGAGAAAAGCCTTAGACAAGATGACTTTCCATATATGACCAGGATTTTCCCTCTCTTCTAGGGTGCTTACTGGATAGATGAAGATCTGATGAACTCCAATTAGTATAAACTTTCTTTTTCCAGGCAGTAACTCTACTAGTAATTGGTTCAGTTCTGAGACATTAACAAGCAATTAGTACTAATGACTCCCACACTGTTCTTCCTTCCCAAGGTTGTGGCTCCAAAGAAAAATTAAATCCTATATTCTTTGTTGGGAACTAGAAATGTATTATATTGTAGATCTCAGTTTCTGCAGTACACTGCTGTGAGTGAAGAGTCAGAAATAAATTGTGGAAAAGTTTTTTTCCTCCAAGTCTGCAGACCTAGCAATAAAATAGGGTTGATAAATCAAATAAATACTTTAAAAAATATGTTCATTCTAGTACCACAGACTTTGTAAAGTTAGGCCAATATACTATTAGCCATTAAAGTGCTCTACAGTTGACCATATTAGCAAAATGGAAAAAAAAATCATTTAGTCCTTGCTTCTGTGCAGTGATAATGGCATGGTTTGCATGTACCAGATGCTACTTGAACTTGAAACAAATGTTCATAATTAATGAAGCTTCTAACACGACTGTCCTCTGACATGCATGTATAACCATATTAAGGAGTAGCATGAACCAAAAACCTATTTAAAATGGGAAATTAAGGTCATGGATGTGATGAAATTTTGGCCAAATTCTTATGGATTTGATTTGGCAAAATAAATGTCTGCAGTGATTTTCCACATTTCCATTTTGACTGTGATGGGAAGGCTTGACCTTTCAGCTGCTCTCTCATAACTTAGTATAATTGGCCTTAGTTTGAACTAAGATTATTATTATTTTTTCAAAAAAACCTTTTTTTTCCTTTATTTTTTGCTTTTTGTAGGGGGAAGAATGCAGGGTAATTGGGATTAAGTGACATGCCTAACGTCACATGGCTAGCAAGTGTTAAGTATCTGAGGCTGGATTTGAACTCGGGTCCTCCTGACTTCAGGGCTGCCCCCCCTTCCCCTCCAGCCACCTAGCTGCCCCTTGAACTAAGATTATAGTGGACAAATATTTTAATGCAAATACTGAAATTTTCATCAAGACCAAACAGTTTTCTCAGGCTGATCCTTAGAGATGGAATAATTTCTGCTTAAATTGTACCTTTAAATTTGTATGTAGTTCTTTAGTAGGGGATCATAATTTTTTGGGAAAAAATCCCTATGGGGAAACTTAATTTGGTCAGTTTAAAATAAAAATGTTATACTTAATCTGCATTATAGAGTATGTAAATATTTGTGTATGACTGCTTAAGAATGAATTTTTAAATATTTAATTAGGATATCTTCATAAAGATCATGGGGGGATAGTACAATGAAATTTTCATGCTCCAATGGAATAGTGTTCTTAAATGCATTTAATGTGGCTATGTTTGTATTGGAGAATTAGTTACAGATAAGGAAAGTGAGATCTAGAGAGATCTGGTGATTTGCTCAGTGCCACAGTGATAGAACTAGGATTAGAACCTGTCAACCCAGTGCTCTTTCCAAAGCTACCTAAAGTCCTCTCTTTTTGTGAATACAGCTTTCCTTAACCTCTTAACTAATATTATGTAACTAAGTTTATTCACGTTTCTACCAATAAGATGTTTTTACTAGGTTGGATAGTCAGAGGGTTTGTGTGTGTGAATTTCCACTTTTGAAACTTAGATGGAAGCAAACATGTTATAGGTCAAAGCACAGATTTTTGGCTTAAGAAGTAACATTAAGGATTTTTTGGGGGGGGAGTAGATGAAATCAATATAGATCACTGTTTTGTTGGTCATAGGAGCAATCAACCATCCTTAGCGAGGGCAGCTAGGATAAGGGTGGGGCACTGTGCTCCTGGGAGTTTGCCTTCAGAGTCTTAGAAGGATCCTGACAGTTCTCTGTGGAACCCTGCTGGTGAAACCCTGCTAGCGAGTATTTACTCTGTTAGCTTGACTGCATCTTCACAGAATAGGGGAGTTTGATAGTGAACAGAAAGTGGAATCGTTCTGGTTGGAGATTTGTTACATAGAAGTGTCAAGGGTTTCAACATTGCTAAGAGAAGTTAAAGTATGTTTCAATGGAAGTTGCTTCCTACATGTTATCTCTTATGTTTTAAAAGAATGGCTAATCTGTGGGGAGAAATGGCATAGATTTGCATAGATTGCATAGTTAAGTAGCAGTAATATTGACTACTTTAACAAAATTATTGTAACATAAGGTGAGCAAACTTGACTTAGTTTACTGGCAGTCATGTTTTGGTAAACATGTTAGACATGTTCTCATCCATGTTAATATTACATTTGTGTGTGAAATATTTTACCTTAATGCAATATATTTTTTCTTAAATTAAAAAGCCTTTTAGGAAAGTGTCCATTTGAATGTTGTCAGACCTGATGAAGTGAATCCACCTTAAAAACTTTCATTGAGTGTTTGGTCCAGTTTCCGGTAGGTCTGTGTTCCAAGTCCCAGTACTTTTCTTGCTAGCATTGTATAAACTGGGCAAATAACTCTGTCCCTGAGCTGTAGTTTCTTGTCTGCAAAATGACGAAATCAGTACTATTTGGTAACAACTTACTAGTGGTCTACTACCCAGTTACTTAGAGAACTGACCAGGAGCTTGTGGTGCCATTACTGTAATGAAAACACTTTCAAAGGAAATTGCCGGCAGCCCACAATCTGTTTTTATTCTGGATGCCCATGAAAAGGCTAGCTGATTAATGCCCATGACCAACACAATGATCCTATTCTTTTCAGCTACGTATATCCTTAATACTTCCTTGGCCAATAGTCTGACCTTTGACCTATGCTATGCTTGGTGATCCTACTTGCCAAGTGAAGAACTGCCTAATTTATACACATGAAGTCATAACACTATGCCTTTCTTAATGTCATAATCTACATTAGCTTTTTGTAGGTTTAGCACTGGAAGGGGTCTTGGAGGTCATTTCATCCAGTCCCCTCATTTTACAAATGAGGAAACTGAGGCCCCCCCACCCTGAGGTGAGAAAAGGAAGGGTAGGAGTTAGAATTTTGGATATCATTCCATTAATAGAGGCAATGAATAAATTCTAGGCAGGATATGGAAAAGATAGAAAGAGGAGCAGTTCTAAGTTGACCACAGTTGAAACAGCAAGTTGGGAGAACTGGGTTTTAATTTATGGGGAAAAAAATCATTCTATCTCTTGTCCTAGATAGTAAAATGGAATGTCAATTTGGTACAGTGGTGATTCATTTATTCTCTCCTGTAACTTGGGTATGAGGGCAAGAGGAGAGACCTGATTGGCCCAATTACAATTGTAGGATTGTGTTATTATCGATTGAGAGTATGGGTAGAACAACAACAACAAAAAGGATCCTAGATTTAAGGGATTTTAGGCATTATATTGTCTAGCTCCCTCATTTTACAGATGAAGAAACAGGCTTTGAGGTTTTATGGTGTTTAAAGTTTACTGTTAAAATATGGCATTCAACAGTAGTTTAGTTCACAATATAGTAAATTGGGTTTGTAAAAGATTCATGACCTATATCTTAGCTAATGGAAAGAAATTTTGATAAGCAGTCTAAATGTGGATAAATTTCAAATCCTGTTGTTTAAATGAAGCAGTTAGCTCACAATTATAGGTTTCTTTCTCTCTTTAAAATGAACGACAGAGCTTCTTTATTGACCCTTGAAAACTTGCCAGTGGAATCTTCTAATCCATGCCAACCTGTCATGGAGGTATTCTAATGAAGATTGATGTGCCCACCCAATTAGGGATATAAAGAGTTGTCCTTTCAGACTCTTCTGTTCATTTAGATTGTTTTCAGTGGTTTTTGTTTTTGCTTTTTTAGCACCAAAGCACGGCCTCATGTATATTATTAACATCAACGATATGGATTTTCATTGTTTGTGGATACAGCCCTCCCTACACAATAACTACTGTATACTCTTCTGATAAAATATCATGTGTTCCTCGTTATGCTAAATGGGTTAAATGATTTGTTTATATAACCTGTACATTGTTGGCATCCATTGACCTTTCAGTCCAGTGAAGAAGCAAGTACCTGGAGTTCTCATCTCAGTGTATCACCATTGTTCAGACGTTTGCCAGGCTGACAAAGTAGTAGAGAGGTAAGATGGTCAAGCCAATCTAGGAAACAGAAAAACCTGGAGAGGCAAGATGGTCAAGCCAATCTAGGAAACAGAAGAAACCTGCTTTCTAGATCCTCCCTTGACACCAAGGAACTTAGTGAATAACATAATGGGTATTTTGGTTTATTAGGTGTTGATTATGTCTCTATTCTTTAGTTAGTCATTCCTGGTTCTCTTTGAGGGATATAAGTACAAAGTTATATTCTGAGAATCTGAAACTCATTCAAACACAGCGTGGAAAAAATTAATAGGATATAGAGTTGGCATGACATGGTGGGTAGGCAGATCTGAGTTCAAATCCTGTCTGACCCTGGCAAATTTATTAACTTCTGTGCCTGAGGCAATGCCCTAGGCTTAGGTTCTGGAAGGCTTTCTCTTATATTGCAGTCTCTTATTCAAATAGATCTGAGATCTTATCCTGGATCCTAGTTTGCAACCTGTCTGTTCTTGCCTTCTGTCCAGTTCTCCCACTTTTGCTGTTGGGAATCTTCTTTGCTTGTGCCTCCTGATCTGCTAACTTACCATTTCTTTGACATCCTTTATTTTGTTTTTGTTTTTTTCCTTAGTAGTTCACATAATGTATCTTACCTTGCCTTTCACCCACCATGCTCCTCTCCTTTGTTTTCTAAGTGATAATCTTAATGCTTCACTCTGGGACCTGAAGTTGATCTTGCTTTTTAAAAATTTATCCAATTCATTCATTGATTTATTTTAAAGCTGAAGTCTATGCCAGATGATACCAAGTCCTGGTAGGCTCTACTAGGCCACAAAGGCTTCAAGTGGGGATATTGCTACAGACTTTTGTACCTCATTTGAGGTGTTGAGAAACTCATCACTAGTAGGCTAACTGAAGCTACCAGTGAAACAAGGAAACTTGCCAAAAAAAACAATCTAGTCTAATGTGACCCTTTCTACTAATACAATTACTATGACAGGAAATGTGGCAGGGAAAATCTGACAGTTTTTAGACCATCTAAAATTTACCTTAGCTGTTGGTACTCTAAATGTGAGATCCTTCTCATAAAATCATAGGGTCATAGATTTAAAGCCGGAAGGGACTTTAGAAACTACCAATCCTCTCCCCTCCCATTTTAAAGATGAGAAAATTGAGATAGAGGTTAAGTCACTTGCCCAGGGTCACATAGCTAGTAAGCATCTAAAAGTGTGGTAATTTAACCCAGAATCTTTTAACAGGGAGTCTGGCCTCATGGATATACTACTGGAACAACTGAAACTAAAACAAAGAAGGAACTTGTAGTTATATAAACTGGATCACTGGTTTTCCTTGAAAGGAAAACATAAGGAGCTGAAGGAGTTGGTTTTTATTATGTACCCAAAGACACATTTCATAAGATTGTTGGTCACCTCCCACACAATCTATTTTGTATTAATAAAGTTGTGATGTCTAACAACAGAATCCAGCTCCATAAACTTTCATCAGTCCCTCATTATGTGTGAGACCCTGTGGATAAAAGGAAAAAAACTGACCTTCGCTGCCCTTAAGGAACTTAATTATATTAGTTTGGATATAGCACATAGATAACCACAAGGAAATATAAGGAAGAAAAGAACTAATAAATCAGAGGATCATGTTTCTAGGAGTATGTGATAAACACATCTTCTAGAACAGACTCTTGAGTGGAAAGTGAAGTTTCTTAGAGGTGGGAATGTGAAAGGTTTGCATTCTGCGATGCATATATCAGACTGAAGAGTATTTGAAGGGGAATAACATGGACTAGATTTGGGAAGGTAGATTACAGTCAGATTTTGGATTCTGTATCTTTTTTTTTCTTTTTGGAGGGCAATTGGGGTTAAGTGACTCACCCAAGGTCACAAGACTAGTTTTTATGTTAAGTGCCTGAAGCTGGGTTTGAACTCAGATCCTCCTGACTCCAGGGCCGGTGCTCTATTCACTGTGCCACCTAGTCGAGTCTGGATTCTGTATTTTGTATGTCATATGAAGGCATTTATAATTTTATCCTAGAGGCAATTATGTACTATTGGAGCATTTCCTATGATTAGCTTAATATTTCTGAGGAGGGGCAGCTAGGTGGCACAATAGCTAGATTGCTAGGCTTGGAGTTTGGAAGACCTGAGTTAAAATCAACAACTGTAGAAGGAAGGGAGATTGTATATAAGGATATCAGTTAGGAAGCTATTTCAATTGTTTAGGCAAGAGATATCAAGGGCTCAAAGCAGGGCAGTTACTGTTTAAGTGGAGAGTTTAGGTCAGATTCAGTTAATGTTGTGAAAGTAGAATAAAGAAAATCTGGCAGTTAATTGTATATGGGAGAGAATGAGTGAGAAAGTAAAGCAGAATCATGGATTATTTCAAGGTTATAAATTTGGGTGATTGGGAAAGTGGTTAGACCCAGAATAGCACTAAGGAAGCCTGGAGGAGAGTTGGATTTAAGGGCTAAGATGACTTCTGTCTTGGACATGTTAAATTTGAGATGCTGAAACAACATCCAAGAGGGTGATAGATGCAGGCAGTTGGGTTTCCTGACCACAATTCTGGAAAAAAAGATGACGTCTGGATAGATTGAAGCCATTTGAACAAATGAAGGAATGACTGGAGAGAAGAAGGAGCCAAGAACAGGAACTCTAAGGGCTTGAAGATGGATGGTGGGTCAAGGAAAGGAGACTTGAGAGAAAATAAAGCAGTCGGATTAGTTAGTGAGAGAATTAGAGTAAAGAAGTTAAGGAGAAGAACAAAAGGAAATAAAGCAAGCAAGTGCAACAAAATCTAGTACATCAGCCATGTCCCACAGCATATGCAGTATTTCATACCTGTCTTTTGAGAAAGAAGAAAGAAAGTGAGGTATTCTAGGAGGCCATTTGTCATTATAATTACAAAGTCTTCTGTTTTATGGATTAAAAAAATTATTTTGTTGCCATCGTGTATATCATTTCATTGATCTTTGTACGTTGTATCAATGATTATAAAACTCTTGCCTTTCTGAATTATATTTGTTTTTTCTTACTGTGCTGTAATATTCTATTACATCCATATCCTACCATTGTTTAGCTATTCTGTAATTCATGGATTCCTGCTCTAATTTCAGCACTTTACTACCATTGAGCTTTTCAGTACCATAGACAACTCTTTAAACTCTTAAATTGCAGGGCAGTTGTTGACCTGCATTGGTAGATGAATTTTTAATCCTAAATCACCTTCTTTTCTCATCTCTACATTTTTACCTTGTGACTGCCCAGCCACTGGTAGATATTTAGAGAATATAAATTAACCTTAGTAATTTGTTTAGATCAAAGATATAGAAGGTAAATCAGTGAATATATTCTTAATGAATATATTATTTCCCATTGCTCATTAGCGTGACTAATCAAAAGTTATCTTTCTAAAAAATTATTCCTTGTTATAGCTTATGTTAAACTATTTTTGAGCTTATATACGGGTCCCAGAAACTTAAATCTTTTTTTTTGTTTTTTGTTTTTTGGAGGGCAATTGGGGTTAAGCATGCTTGAGTAAGCTTTTGTTTATAAAATAAAACTGGGCCAACAAATAATGTTGATTTATTTGCAAAATATTGTAGGATTTTTATCTCTTTAAATCCTTATTTATTTGGATAGCTTCACTATCATCCTCCTGGTCCTGAGGACATTCTATGGAAGACTCATCCATTGCCTCAGGTCAATGAAAAGAATGTGGGAACTATGTTACAGATAAGTGCATTCTGGCATATAAGTAAAGAGGTTAGTGAGTCAGATTACTTAACTTAGTCAATTGACAAACAGTGTAAGCCCTTAACTAGAACCCTAATAAATTTATATATTTTGCAAAAAACTGGTCAGGGGAGATGCATTTGATTTAGAAACACCATTACTTTCAGGAGAAACCTCTTTTTAAAAGTTTTACTGGGTTATTTTGGGACTTTGGCACTGGAATATGTGCTTTTTCTTTCCTATTTTAACTTTGTACCTTGGTCCTAATAATAACACTAACACTAGGCAAACTAGAGAGCTTTCAATCCAATGTTTGAAAGCACTGAGGAGGAATAACAGTTGACATTGATATAGTTCTTTATACTCTCATTTATTTCTCAAAACAAAGAATTTTTTAAGTGGGTGGGGGGAGTTTGCAAATATAGTATCACCTCCACTTTGCAGATCAGATGAGGAACGCCAAACCCACCCAGTGGGCCTAATGTCTAGGTTAAGTGGTACCCAAGGCCACATAGCTACTAGGTGTATGGATCAGGATACAAATAAAAATTTTAAAAATTTTCCAAGTCAAGTTGTCTTATTAGAACAAAGCTATTCTTCACAGAAACAGTGAATTCAATAAATTCCAGTCAGTCAAGGGCATTTATTGAAGACCTATTACAGTATATCCTGGGCACAATACTATTGTACTGATAATTTTTACCTTCTATATAAACCTGTAATGAAAGAATTCAATTTTAATCTAGTTTGTTTTATAAGAAATATGAATCATTAGGTAAAGTTCTATTTGGAGATTATTATACACTATATGTCTATTCACAGCTCGATGTGTGTGGGGGTGTAGTATTCTGTTGCAATATCTACATTCCTCAAACATTAGGACTTTTTTCTTTAAAATATAGATTTTTTGGGTATATCACTATAATAGGATTAATTATGATAAAGTGCTTTGTAAGTTGTAGAGCTTTCAGGCACAGATTCACAACCTTGATGTCATAGAATCAGAGCTGAAAGGGTCTCCAAATGCCATCAAGTCTCTAGACAAGTAAACTGAGGCACAGAAAGCTTAAGTGTTTTTGCCTGAGGTTCCCCAGATAGTGTGAGAGACAAGATATACACTAGCTCTGGAGTTGATGCTTTTTCTCTTATACCTTTCTCTCTCACCCCATATATTTAATCAGTTGCCAGATCTTTTTACCCCTTCACCATTTCTCTAGTCAGATCCCTTCTGTCTATTAATAGTCTTGATCACCTCTCACCTTGGCTGTTATAAAGAGTCTCCTGTTTCAATGAGCTGTCTCTCTAATCAGTCCTTCCATATAGCTGCTAAAGTGACTTATTAAAGCATATCTGACCATATCATCCTTGCTCAGTAAACTTCTGTGGCTCCCTATTATGCCTAGGAGAGTAAAGGCCTTCATGACCTGGTCGTACCGTACCTTTCCATCATATTACATATTATATATCTGTTATGTATCACTTTTATGTATTATCATGATATATTATAGGTCATGTTTCATAATGCGTCCTATGGTCCAGCCAAACACGCCTTACTGTTCTCTTCACATGTGACACTGTCCTATCTGAATCTGCACTGACAATCCCTCACATGAGAAAACTGAGGCCCTGAGAGGCTTTTATTTGCTCATTGTCTCACAGCTACTGAGCCAGGGGCAGGATTTGAACCCAGGTGTTCTAATTCCAAAGCCAGTGTTTTTCCTACTATACCGCATGCCACCTTTACAAGAAGCTTTTCTTGATTTCCCTTAGCTGCTAGTATTTCCCCTCCAAATTAGCTTGTATTTTTTTTGAATATGCCAACATGTGCACAATTTAGCATCTTGAGGGCAGGCACGGTTTCACTGTAGAATTAGGGATTTCTTTTGCATAAACATATTGAAAGGGGGGGAATAAGTATGTATATACTGCCTACTATGTGTCAGGTACTGTGTTAAGCACTTTACAAACATTGTCTTCTTTAATCCTCACAACAACCCTGGTAGATGGTTACATTTTTGGGCCCTGTTTTATAGTTGAGCTAGTGTCTGAGGTTGGATTTGAACTCAGGCCTTCATGACTCTAGGCCCAGTGCTTTATTCACCGTGCTACTTAGCTCCCTTCACATATATTTTACTTCCTTCAGCTGAGAGTGCCCAATTTTTTTTAATAGTATTGATAAACAGAACTCCTTAAAAATAAACAAAAAACACATCTAGCTAAGCTATTAAAGCTTGTTTAATATCATGGTTCAAATTCAATCCAACAAATATTTATCCTGTGTGGCACACCATACACCTGAAGGAGATCCAGAGGTCAGCCCGATGGCCTCTACCATTTAATCTGTCAACTTGGTGGTATGCCGAATCACAGCCTCACAGGGATGCAGTGCCCACATCACTGATTTCACCCTAAAGCAGTGGTTCTCAACCTTCCTAGTGCCGCGACCCTTTAATACAGTTCCTCATGTTGTGGTGACCCCCAACGATAAAATTATTTTTGTTGCTACTTCATAACTGTAATTTTGCTACTGTTGTGAATCTATCTGTTCTGCAGGATGTATTTTCATTGTTACAAATTCAGCAGAACCCACAGGTTGAGAACCGCTGTCTTAAGGGAATGGGTGTCAGTGTGGCAACTAAACTGGGAAACAGAAGACCCACAGACCCCTCTGAAATCTCTTCTTGGACTATGAACCTTTACCTATCCCTAGGAAAAGAGCCCTTGAACCAGGTGGCAAAAGTTCATAGCTTGGAGAGACCCTTAAAGATCACCAGAGGCAGCTTGGTATACTGGGGAGTAGGATGAGGGGGAGTACTTAATTTGGAGGCAGGGAGTATGAGTTATAATACAAATAATAGTAAGCTAACATTTATGTAGTGCTCACTGTTTTCCTAGGCGCTATGCTATAAGTGCTTTACAAATATTAGCTCATTTGAGCCACGCAACAACTCTTACAGGTAGATGCTATTGTTATCCCCATTTTACAGATGAGGAAACTGAGGAGAACAGAGGTTAACTATCTTGCCCACGTTCACATAGCTAGGGAGTGTCTAACGCTAGATTTGGACTTAGGTCTTCCTGACTCAGGCCTATATTCTATTCACGCTGCCACCTAGACACTAACATCTTTGACTCAGTTCCCTTGTCTATAAGATGATGATTTTTAAGGTCTCTTCATGCCTGGAATTCTGTGATTTAGTCCATTTTGCACATGAGGAAATGAAGTCTTAGGTGAAACGACTTTTCAAAGTCACATAGGGAAGGTTGGTGTTGAGTCATTTTCAGTCATGTTCATCACTTCATGAGCCCATTTGGGGTTGTCTTGGCAGTGATACTAGAATGGTTTGCCATTTCCTACTCTAGCTCATTTTACAGAGGATGAGACTGAGGCAAACAGGGTTAAGTGACTTGCCTAGGGTGTAAGAGTAACGTAACACAACTAGTGAGTGTCTGAGGCCAGATCTGAACTCAGGTCTTCCTGACTCCAGGCCCAGCACTTTAACTGTTGTTCCATCTGGCTTCCCACAGGGATAGTAGACAGTGACAAATATCTATAAAACAGACAGTGCCTTCTAAGTAAGGTCTTTCCCAACTACAAAATTCTATTCTAGATAAATAGAGACAACATTACTGTTTTTCCTGAGAATTATAATTAGAAAAACAAAGTTGTGGTTTTTTCATCATGTTAAAATTCAGAGTTAAAAGCTAGGAATTATTTCCCATTTCTGGTAGAGACATGCTTCTAATTTTGCCTGGATTAAATGTGACAATCACTTTTTCCTTCACACTGAAGGAATGTTGAACTAGGAAATAGAGATCCTGTGGTGGAAAGGACGCTAGACCTCATTTGGGATTCTGTCTCTGCGAGCATCATAATAACTGGAATCCCTTCCTGTCAAGATAGTTATAAGGATCAAAATAAGATAGCATAGGAAAGTACCTTGTAAATTTTAAATGTCAGTAAAATTTAAATGTCAGTTCTTGGTCTCCTGTCTTGTGCCACTGACTAGCTACGTTGACCTCTTCCCTAGCCTTTGGATTTTTCTTCACCTATTAAATGTTGCATTTGGAATAGATGATCTTTTAGATTCCCTTTGGTTTGACATCGCTATGATTTGTAGGAAACTCATAGACAATGATCTCAGACCCTTCACTCCGACTTGATATGTTGTACTCATGGGCATTGGCCTTCGGGTCAGCTGGTTGGGTCAGTCACTGAACAAACATTTATTAAGCCTACTATGTGCCAGGCACTGTGCTAAGGTCTCACATGCTATAGTTATTGGGTGACTGCTAAATAACTAAAGGCTTCCAAGCCCTAGGTCTCTTGGCTCCAATAGATGAGCTTTCACTTTATCTTGCCCGGAACCAGGCCTCTATGTCACTCTAGGGGCCATTTCCAAACCAAACCTTTTGATATAATTTTCCCCCCTAATTATCCTGCTCTCTCCCTCTGCCAGCTTCTTTTATGTGTTCTCTTTGTCCTTTAGAATGTAAGCTCCTTGAAGGCCAGGACTGTCACGCTTGCTTCTCTTTGTACCTCTGTGCTTCTACAGTGCCTGCCACATAGTAAACCCTTAATAAAAAACCATATCATTCATTCATCCATGGGCTGCCCTTTGATTTATTTCTTACTGTCTAATCCATTCCTTCTCCTTGGTCTAATAAGCTCTTATTCTTTGCTAATCTTATGATGGAAAGTATGGAAAAACCAAGGCTGAAGTAAAGAAATGATCAAGAAACTTCCTTTCCTTATTTGTACTATGGTTGGACAGTGACAACACACAGGAGCAGTTTAAGGGCAAAGAAGAGAATAGAAATTAAAGCATCTAAAATCATTTTTGACTTTCTTATACCTGGCACATGGTGGGGGGTGGAGGGAAAGGGAGAATGGCCAAAATAGTTTGTGCATTTATATCTTTGCCATTTGTTATGAACAGCCTGAAATTCAGAGGAGATACGACTACCACCTACTTGTGACTAGAGTGAGTGATAATCTTAGGGCTAGATGGCTATATATTTGTGGGTGAGTTTCCTTTCAGGGTAAATTTCTTGACACTTAGTTTTCAGACCGGCTACAGAGCAGTACAAAGTCGAGAAACATGAAGGGAAGGGAAGAATTTTCTTACAATTAGTATTAGTTTGGAACCCTATAAAACTGTAGTGTGATGTAACCTGACTGAGCTGGAAGAGCTTATGTAGTCCAAACTCCTTCACTTTGTAGATGAACAAAGTGGGAAGGGAACAATTAAGTGCCTACTGTGCACAGGCACTGGGGTACAGAGAAAGGCCAAAAATAATCCCTACCTTTAAAGAGTTTGTATTCTAAAGAGGAAGAGAAACATGGAAAGCAACTAGGCACATACATGATATATACAGAGTATATGGAAACAGGTCTCAGGGAAAGACACTAGCAGCTGGGACGGGGTTGGAGAGGATGCTAGGAAAAGCAGTGGGTAGGATTTGAACTGAGAATTGATGGAAGCCAGGAAAACTAAGACATAGATGATAAAGGAGAACATTCTAAGCATTGGGGATAGTCAGTGAGAAAACATGGAGACCAGAGATTGAGTGTCTGCCTGAGAGGAGAAAGTAGGACATTCTAATCAGATTAGTAGAATGGATGGGCGAGCAAAGTAGAAGGAAGACTGGACACAGGTAGGAAAGGGCTAGTTTGTAAAGAACTTTAAATGGCAAACAAAAGACATTTGAACGTGTATTTTAACAGGGAGCTCAACTTTGCTTAATGGTGGGGAATGACATGAAAAGATGAGAGGTTAAGTATCTTGCCAAAAACCACATAGCAGTTTATTAGCCAGAGCTAAAAGTGCAAAACCAGCCCTTCTACCCATTATATTACTCTGCAAGTAATTTGTAATTAGTTCGGAGGTGACTATTGTGAAATGCCCAAGCTAGTGATTTCCGAATGCCATAGGATCATAAAGAACCCGTAGTGCCATCTTGAACTTTTGCGTAAGTTAAAGTGTCCTTACTTCTTTCTCACATTTGTTCTATTTATTTTTACCCTGACCCCTTAAACTCATGAATTGCATGGCTTTTGACTGCTTGCCTGGACTTTTGAGCACCTGGCTTGTTCTACCTTCTATGAGTGGTTTCCTTTTGGTTTCTGACTTTTCATCTGGTTTCTGACTCATTCTAACTTGTTCTGTCACATGTTATTCATGTATACTCTAGTTTTGACTTGCCTACTTCATTTCAAGTCTGCTCCCTTAGGTCTTTCTCAGCATTCTTGGTTCTTAAATCTACCATCTGAAGCTAAGGATGCCTCAGGATCACCTCAAGGGCATATATGTGCTTCCTTAGGTTTGAGAATGTGTGGCATGTGAGGAAGGAGACTTATAGCTAGGAGACTAGGGGCAGAATATATTTCAGGTATTCAAAGTCTAATTCAGATTTCTTCACTTGCCCTCCCTTCTCATTAGCTCATGGCTTGGCATGTCCATACTCTATAAGTCTTTTAATCTGGTCTAGATAGGCATCCTTGTTCAAATCATGATTACCTAATTTATTGCTATATAGTACATACAGCCCAGTGCATTTTTCTCAATGCTTCCAGGGTTTGGAATAACAATTGCAATTTCTTGGAATAGCAATTCCTTAGCAATTCAAATTCCTTGTTTTTCAGATGAGAAAATTCCTTAAAAAAATTTTTTTTATTAAATTTTTTTGCTTTTTGGAAGGCAATTAGGGTTAAGCGACTTCCCCAAAGTCACACGGCTAGTAAGGGTGTCAAGTGTCTGAGGTCGGATTTGAACTCAGGTCCTCCTGACTCCAGGGGCAGTGCTCTGCTCACTGAGCCACCTACCCTCCCCTCAGATGAGAAAATTCAGGCTTAGGTCATTTGTCCAAGGTCAAACAGATAGTGACAGAGAAAGGGAAGTGTGTTTTGAGGGACTGAGGTTTTTTTCCCTTTCCTTTAAGGCATTTTCTAAATACGGATATTAATAACCTTCTGGCAATATGTGTTTATGATTAAAAATACCATTTTTTATAGTCATTCCAAATTCAGTATGAATTTGAGTGCCTACCATATACCTGCCCTCTTTTAGGCAATATGGAGATAGAAATAGTATTAAGCAATGTGTGCCAGTTGCATAACAAATGAGGATCGGAGTTTCCTCAGCTTGGCAGTGGACCCTGAATAGGGAGGAAGACACATTTTTATGCATTAAAAACAACAGGATATAAACCAAGATTAGGTAATCTGATTTCTAATTGGAGGAAGGATTAGGGATTTTGCAAGTTGGGAGGGGGAGAGCAAACAGGTGCAGTTCTCTGAAATCAGAAAAAGGAGTGTGCCACTGCATTCCAGTCTGTTGTCCAGATAGGTGCTAAAGTGATTTTCTTAAAGCAGGTCGGGCCATATCACTCTTACTTGTTAAATAACCCCCAAAAACCAAAATCCTGACACCTGGGGTGAATAAGTGGCTTGACGATAGCTAATAATAATAATAATAATAATAATAATAGCTTATTTCGAAAGCACTTACATGTGCCAAGCACTGTACTAAGTTATGCTTTACAATTGTTATCTCATTTGGCCTTTGCAAAAACCCTGGCAAGTAGGTGCTATTATTATCTCCATTTTACAGATGAGGAAACTGACTTGCTCAGGATCATAGCTAGTAAATATCTGAGGTCAGATTTGAACTCTACTCTTCCTGACTCTTGAAATGACACTCTATCCGCTTCACCACCTAGCTGCCTATAAAAGATGTGGTTCTTTCTTTTTTTTAAATTAAAAATTTTTTTTCTCAAAAAATGTGCTTCTTGAGTTAAAATGTGTGTGTATGTGAGTGATATATACACATGTGCATGTTTAAGTATGTATATCTATGTATACACACAAATACACCAAGACTTTTTAATGTTTAAATTCATTTCAATGAAATATAAACTTCAAATGGTATTTTATAAAACTAGCCAGAACTGTCATTTAAGAAAATGTTGCCAAAACCAAACATACTTACTCCTGATTCTTAATTTTTCCACCTTCTTGCCAGCAGCCTTGCCCCTGGCATGCATACCCTTTCCTCTCCCACTTTTCAGCTTCTTTTTCATTTGTTTTAGTACATTAGAATGTAAACTTACTGAAGGTAGAGACTATCTTTTTTGCTTGAATTTTATTCCCAGCACTTAGTATGGAGTCTGACTTGTAGTTAAGTATTTAACATTGCACTAGTCCCTGAGATACAAAATGAGGCAATTCCTGCCATCAAGAAGCTGGAGACATTTTTTCTAGAGGATAATAGATCTATTCAGAACTGGTTAAATGAGTTAATTCATGGTTTTATATTGACTTGCAAGGTCCATGATAGATTACCCAAAGATCTGTTCATCTCTAGGTTGATATAATACACACACACACACACTCACTCACTCTCACTCTTACTTATTTGGACAAAGGCATTTATCAAATTTCTAATCGACCTAAAACTGGAAGAGGGGGATATCTAAGACATTGTAATGGCAGTCAGTTTAAAAAGGTCTCGATTGATCAGAACATTGGGTTGAACTGAAGAAGATGAAATTGAACATGAGAAATCTTATACTTAGGTTCAGAAGATCAACTTCTCAGGTACCAGATGGGGAGACCTGATTAGATTAGTTAGTCTAGATTAGATTAGACTAGTTAGTTAGATTAGATTAGTTCATCCGAAAAAGAGCTTCAGGTTTTGTGAATTCTTAGATTGATAGGAGAACATAGTATGATGTGGAAGAAATCTTAAGACTACATCGAGAGGCACAGGCAGCTTTTAGAATTAAGGAGGTGAGTCTTGCTGCCGTGGTTTTACCACATTTGGAGTATTGTGTTCAATACTGGGTGTTATTGATAAGAGGAAGGGCAACCAGGGTGGTGAAGGTATGTGAGTCTCACTTCAAATGAGGATTGTTTGAAAGAATTGTGGGATATTGAAGCTGCTAAAGAGACAACTTTGAGGACCTGAGTCTGCTGTGGAGATTATAGCTGTCTTCCAAGTATTTTTAGGGATTGTCTCCTAGAAGTAGATTTCACTTACTCTTCTTGATTTCTAAGGTCAGAACCAAGACAGTGGACTGAATTTGCAGAGGTAGTATTCAGATTTGATATAAGGGGGAAAAAACCTCCTTAAAAATTAGAACTATTAAAAAATGGAGCAAGTTGCCTCAGGAAATAGTAGGTTGTCTATCTCTCACTCAAAAACTTTAAGCAAAGGCTGGGCTTAGATGAACCTAGGATGATCCTAATCTGGTATATGATGAATGAAATTCTTTTTCTCTGGCCTTAAGCTTCTTGATGGCAGGGACTGTCTCATTTTTGTATTTGTATTCTAGGACCTAGGGCAATATTTGGTATATAGTAAATGCTTAATTTTTTTTCATTCATTTTGTGTTCCTGCTGCTGCTGAAGACTGCATCCTCTCTATATATTACTGCTACTTACATACACTTATATAGCACTTATAACAAGATTTGCCAAGCATTTTGCGATACTATCTTGTTTTATCCTCACAACAGTTCTCGGAGGTAGGTGGTATTATTATCTACATTTTACAGATGAGGAAACTGAGGCAAAGAGAGGTTAAATACCTTGCGCCTGATCACACTGCTAGTAGGTGTCTGGCCAAAAACGAAAGATTACATTAAATCATTTGGAGAATCTTTTCGAATATAACCAGACTAGTGTTCAGATGACAGACATACAGTGGCCTGGTCCAAAATCTAAGTGTCTCCAGTTTGTTTGGACCTGCTGAGGCTTTTGTTCTGCTAGCATGGTCATTAAAAGAAACTGAAGTCACCTCCGTGTAACTCTGAACCATTGAAGTAGGACTTCAGTAGATCATTCTTACTAGTAGTCTAGTATGTTAAGTGCTTGTCTTCAAGAGGTTGAGATTCTGCTCTCTGCTATAAATGAAACTACTGCTTTGGCAGGAGCTTCATTTGGCCCATTGCTTTGTCAGTAAAGCAGTCTCTAGTAATATCCCTTCAATGCTCATGTATTGCTTGCTCCCTGGGTTTTTCAATCCCCCTTTTAGGGAAAATTACCCATAAGCATGTACTTTTCAGTGATTATATAGTAAGCTTTAGCCACTTCCTTTGATATGAAAGTAATTTTAATACTTTAAAGGTGTTTCCATCATGTGCTGTTGCTATGGATATAGCTAAGGATTAGTACTCTGGGATTTAGAGATGTGGAAGGGGATAGACTTTAGTACACCTAATTCAACTCCTTCATTTTATGGATGAGGAAACCCATAGAGGTAAATAGCTTGCCTACAGCCATGTAGGCTGTACAGCCATGAGCTGGGATTCAAACTTGTTTTCTCATTGCAAATCCAGGAGTCTTTCTCTCTGCCCTCCACCACCCAACTTACTATGTGTCTCATGAGCTTTATTGTTAATGTGCTGAAGATGCTTAAGAAGAGAAGGCCTTTCTACAGACTGCCATTTAGAGGAATAGGAAACTTCTTTTCTTTCCCTTTGTCTTAGTGGTTGGAGAACCATAAAGGAGTTAAAAAAAACAAAACACAGCACTTATTAACATTTTATTATGTGAAAAGCAGTGTGCTAAGTACTGGTGATATAAATAGATTAATAAATAGAAATTAAGTAGTTAGCTTTGATATTCGTTGTTGGAATCTCTCATTGTTTAAACTTTCAGACTCGTACATCGTGGAAAGAATTTCATTCTGGGGTTACAGTGCTCTCTTCCCCGCAGTGGAATGGAAGACAGTGTGTGTTATTATAGGATACAATATAATACATTTAGTGATGTCTGGGCCTAGATTTGCTACTTAGCTTTTGCAAGGAAGTGGTATCCTGTTGTGAAGTATGCCAACAGCTCTTCAGATGTGTTTAAAGGAAATCATGTTAGAGGGAAAAGCTTTAGGCTCCAGAATGGCAAAATAAAATTTCCTGAAAGCAGTTTGCTTTGTAATTTGTCCCTTTTGTTTGTGCCATTCTCTATTGTCTCCTTGATTTCATTTCTCCTGATTTACTCTACATTGCCCTGAAATATCTCAAATCCTCTCCATTTGTTTTTTTATTGGCTCCAGTCCCATTGTTGTTTTCTTGCCTTTTTTTTTTTTTCCTAATCTATGTTGCTTGGAAAAATTTCCAAGTGATTATTGCATGCTCTATTCCCAGGACAAAGTGTAGATTGCTAATAGGAAGTCACTTTTGTTAACAGTAATGAATTTAGGT
>CM053587.1:115406808-115422026 GCA_028646515.1 Pseudochirops corinnae
AGTGAGTGAGGTTGTGATAGGATAGGGTTGATGGGTAGAAGAAAATTGGAAAGCAACTTTCCCTTAATTAGCTATGTAGAAAGGCTTGCAAAAGTTTTTGCATATTATCTTCTACTGGTTCCAAACTACATGTCTATGAAGTCTTCCTTTTTTTTTTTTTTTTTTGATTAGGCAGTTAGGGTTAAGTGACTTGCCTAGGGTCACACAGCTAGCTAGTAAGTGTCAAGTGTCTGTTCAGAGGCCAGTATTTGAACTCGGGTCCTCCTGACTTCAGAGCCAGCGCTCTATCTATTCACTGTGCCATCTAGACTCCCCAGTGAAGTCTCATTTTAAAAAATCGTTATTGATAGGTTTTGTTTTTTATTACAAAATTTAGAGAAGTACTTTCACTCCATGAGAATTCTTACAATAACAACAGTTTAAACTAATAACCTTTTCTGAAAGCGCATTCAGCATTCCACATGTTTAGCCCTGCCATCTCTCTCTTTTTTTAAACAGAATTCTTTTCTCTCTATGAGAGAGAGTGAGAGAGAGAAAGATAACCAAATTTCTTGCAAAAATATATATAGACAAATTCTTTACAGATGAAGAAAGTGAATTGTTCAAAGCCACTCAGCTAAAGAATGTCAGAGGCAGGATTTGGATCCTGGTTTCCAGTGACTACAGGTCTAGCAATCTATCTACTTGATCACATTGCCTCTTTTATTCTTTAATGATTTCGATCTTTAACACATGTTGAAAGCATTAATTCTTTTTTTTTTTTTTGGAGGGGGGGAAGGTAGGTCAGTTGGGGTTAAGTGACTTGCCCAAGGTCACATGGCTAGTTTTTGTGTTAAGTGTCTGAGGCCAAATTTGAACTCAGGTTCTCCTGACTCCAGGGCTGGTGCTGTATTCACTGTACCACCTAGTCACCCCTTAAAAGCATTAATTCTTTAAAAAAAAAAAAAAAGAATTAATTCAAAATTGTTTGCAGTTCACCTAAATTGTTTTCTCAGTAGAATATGCATGCAGAATGATTTTTTCTACTCTAGCATTAGATGTGGTTTCTTTTTCTTTTTCTTTTTCTTTTTTTTGGTGAGTAAGGTAGAAAGCACTTTTTTCTGTAATCCAATGCTGCCAACACTCCTGGGACTCCATTTAGAGCCTTTGCTTCTCTTGGCAGATATTCACCTTCCAATGTCCAGGTGTGTTTTCAAATCAGGTATAACCAGCTTAATGTGCTTAAAAGCTGGAATATAGCTGATTCTTGAAAAATGAGTCAGAATTTCCCTTTAACTATATATAAAATTGACCACTGTTAGAAATGGAAGGACATAAAGACCATAGAGGGTAGAAACGCTGCTTGCTCATTAGCTTCTTTACTGTAATTGATTTTGCGAGATAGTGACCATTAAGAGCTTCACCGCCCCCCCCCCCAAAAAAAAACCATGGGAGAACATATTCATTGAATGTATGTTGCCTGAACAAGCTAATTACCAGATGCTTAATTTCATTTACTTTCACTAAGGTCCTGCCCTTTGTCTTGGCTCATTATGGCATGAAGATGGCCCCTGAGTTTCTGAAGGCTTTGGGAAAACATAAAATTTGAGAGTTCTTACAGGGAAAGAAAGGCTTTGGGATCTGTACACAGATGGCCTGTATATCTCTATCAACATGACCAGCCTGAGTTTAGAAATTTGACCAGTAAGTGATGATATCTTTAGTGGAGTACAAGAATAAAATTACAGCTCCTTGTTGTATTGAGTTATTTTCATTAATTTAGATTCTGCTACTTTTATATTTGATGAAATTGCAGAGTAGAACTACATTGATTTGGATGTGAGATTTCTGGGCGTTTTATGTAGTAGGCCTCCAGGAAAGCAAATCACAACCTGTCCACATTTTATCCTTTGTGACCCTTGTTCTTTGTCTTCCCATAAATTCTTTACAGGGAGTCCAGGAATCGGGGATTGGGGGTAGGGGTGGGGTGGAGTGGTGTTGGGAGGCCATTCTCAAGATTTCTAATTCTTACTAAATCAAAACGAGGAATAAGCAGCAATTTTTGGGATTACTATGCGGTATTATGATATTATGAAAGTCTTCTATAAATTGTTGTTTTCTAAGTAATCTCATTTATTACGATCACTATATGTATGGCTTATTGTCCAGTATGCTAAATATTGAATAATGATTCACATTTATAGAGTACTTCAAAGGTTTGCAAAGTGATTTCCTCACAACAACACATGAGTGATACAGGTGCTAAATGAATAAAACTTTTTTAAGTCTTCTCAAATTTGGATGTTTAATGAGATAGGCAGAAATTCTTTTTGTTTCCTTGGAAATAGCCAGATCTTTCCCAATTATTACACAAATCTGTGAGTTTTGCTAGACCACTGTCAGTATCTTTTAGTCCGTATGATGAATCTTGCATAATTGGAGAAATTTTACTCATCTAAGTGGCAGTGGATTGAGTGTGCGAGTAGGACTTGGACTCAGGAATGTCTAAGTTCAAAATTCTGCCCCTGATTTAGTAACTTTGTAACCACAGGAAAACCAGTTAACCTCTCTGTGTCTTGATTTCTAGAAAATGGAAATAATAGTAGTACTTAATTCCCAGGGTTGGTGTGGGGTTAAATGAAGTGAAGAGCATGAAGAGCTCTTTGCAAAACTTTAAGACTATACAAGACGATAACACGTTGTTACTATTACTCCATGTGGTTCCCAGCCCCAGGAAAGCTTTCCTTTGAAGTAACATAAATTATGTATGTAAAAGTGGCTAGGATGTTGCTGAGTAGCATAGTAGAGAGAGTGCCAGACTGGGAGTCAGGAAGGACTTCACACACTTAACTAGTTGTGTGACCCTATGAAAATCATTTAACCCTGTTTGCCTCAGTTTCCTCAGGTATAAAACGAGCTGGCAAAGGAGTTGGCAAACCACTCCAGTATCTTTTCCAAGAAAACCCCCAAATGAGGTTACAAAGAGTCAGACATGACTGAAGTACCTGAATAACAAAGATGACTAGACAAACTAAAATAGTGTATAACCATGATTGTGTGTGTGTGTGTGTGTACACGTACACACACATCTACATACATATATCTTTTGCAGGAGAGGGTCTCAGTGAACGAGAAGGACTATATTCCTTGCTTTCATTGAGATGATTTAGTATTTCTTATCCATTGATAAGTCTATTCTTATTTTGGGCTTTGACATGGAATGTTGCTCTGAGTCTTTTCTCAGGTCAAATGTTATTTTGCAAATATAGAATTACTAGTCACATGCAAGTCAATTGAGTATTTTACTTGTAGACAATCTACTTGGAAAGAAATTATTTTTGGCATAGAATTCTTTATTGTAATTATATCATTTCTACTGATTAATTTTTAGCATGATAGAATTTTTTTTTTAAATACAGGAGGTTTTCCCCTTTCCAAGGCCAAACATTGGTAATAATTGGTAATCTTTAGGACTGATATTCTGGCTCCCCTGACTCAGTTCAGTATGTTTTCAAAGTTTATCAGACTCAGTCTTACAATCATAGGTCTAGAACTGGAAGGGATTTAGGCTGACCACGTCGTCCAGTCTGTTTACTTGTAATCAGTTTATTCACAAATTATGTTGTGATTTGTCCCAGATCATACAAGTAGTGGTGGAAGTGGAATTGGAATCCAGGTCCTCTGATTCTAGTGCCAGTGTTATTTCCAGTGTACCTCAGTTTCACATAAAAAGCCTTGGATAATTTATTTAGCTTCTTAACTTTAACTTCCTATGATTTTAAGCTTAGTTTAATTGAGAATTGAACAAGGGAATGATGACTTTTTTTTCTTTTCTGGTTCAGCTTAGCTGTTTTGTTTTTTTTTTGGCTGGTCCTGATGCTAATGATGGTTTAGAAAGGATCCCATCCATTTCTGAGTTTAAACCTCCCTCCCTCCCCACAAGAATTTAACAAGTCATAGCCTTTCAGGCTTTCACTATGGGGTATATTTTAACATCAAAGAGTTCTGTTAAGGAAACGAGTATTTCCTTCTCCATATATACTGATCTGAAGACGCTAGCATTACGAAATCTCTTGCCACACATTCAGTGTCTAGCATTATCAGGAAATGTTGTAACACACACATATTCTCTCTGTTTTTGACACTATTGCCAGGCAGGAAGGTGGGAGTGAGTGACTGGATGGCTATAAATAGTAGATGACTTTTATCACAGAAAGTAGCTTCATTGGTGGATAACTTTTGCTAACATACCAGGTAAAAGTTCTTCTATTAAGCAAATCTTATCTTTCAAATTATCTATAGTTTCTTAATTAAAGATGTTTTCTTGGGACTCATCAAAGTATGCCTCCCAATATATATTTAAAGGACAACAACAAACTTGATTTATGTAGTCCCTCCTCTTATTTTCACAAAATATACTGTAAAGTTTTGCTGGAGGACACCCATTTGGAGGACTCAGAGAACTCTGCAATGTCCAGAGATAACCCACTCTACTTTTGGACAACTCTAAGTATTAGGAGGTTTTTCCTTTCATCAGGTCTGTTTTTGCAGGTGTCACCGCTCCTAGTTGTGCCCCTTGGAACCAAGCAGAATAGGCCTAATTCTTCTTCTATATTTCAGCCCTTCAGATATTTGAAGAAAACGATCATGTCCCTTTGAAGTCTCCTCTTCTCTAGGTTAAACAACCTCAATTTTTTCAGCTCTACAATATAGCAGGACTCCAAGGGCTTTTACTTTACTAAATGTTTTCTAATTCATCAGTGTTTTTCCTAAAATGTAGTAGCCAAGACTAAGCCCAGTCCCCCAGCAATGGTCTGGTCAGAGCAATAAAATTGTTGCCTCTCCATCACTGGACATTATGCTTTTCTTAATGGAACCTAAGCTTTCATTATTAGTTTTTTTTTTCTCTGTTCATGTTACATTGTTTACTCAGGGCTTTTTAGTGACTAAAACTTCCAGAACTTAGGTAAGTGTTGGCATCTTTTACTTATCAAGTCATTTTGAATATAGAGATCAATGTAGCTTTATTAGAGTCAAATATTCAGAACGTATTTTTTAAAAAAATTCTGAATCTGTCAGTACATGCTTTGCACCATCCATCTGATGATCTGGTGATTTTTACCTAGCAATCTCTTCTGTTGTTTAAAGTATGTTTACAGATGGGCAGTTCAAAAGACCAGCAGGAATTCTTTTGCTTTGTAAATTTGCTGAAATAAAATTGCCTGGAATTTTGAAAATAGATGAATTATATTTGGCATGGTGCAGGATTGGGGGGAGTGGGTAAAAGGGAGAGAAAATAAATTTTCATTGAGTGAAAAGTATTAAATCAATTTAAAGCAAAAATTTTGGCTTTCCTCAATAAGCATAGGTAGGGAACTTGGATTCACTTCCACTTACATGAATATAATAGAATATTAATTGAACTGTAATTAAGGAATAGGAAGAATTCAGGGAATCCTGGGAAGACTTATATGACCTGAAGCAGAACCAGAAACAGAATATACACAAAGTCTGCAATAAAGTAAACGGAAAGAACACTGCTAACAACAAGCTCTGAAACTGAACATTGTGTGTTTATAGTAACTGAGCTTGTCCCTGAAGAAAAAGTGAAAAATGTATTTCCCTCCCTTACTTAGAGAGGTAGGAAACTAAGAAAGTGGAACATTGCCTTTATTGTCAGATTCAGCAAATGCCTTGATTAGTTCTGCTAAATTGCTTAAAAATTTTTTTTATTACAATAGATAGCTGTCTGGGAAGTGAAGAAGGGAGAGATTTGTAAATAAAGATGATGTAAACCCAAAAGATATGATAGCATCATAGTCTGGGTAGGAGGGAAACTAATTTTTATATTTTATTTTGCTTTCCTGGTTGACCTAGTAAAAGGTTGTGATTGTGATGGAGTTACCCAAGGTTTTAAGGGATTTAGTTCCTAAAGGGTTTAGTTTAGTTACTTGCCCAGAGATCACACAGATCAAATGAATCAGAGGTTTCTTTTGAACCCTTTGTGGCACCATTTTCAGCATTCCATCCACTACACCAGACTGTCTCTATAACCTGTAGGTATCCATCCAAATTCAGGGTCAAGAGGGAAGAATAGCAGTATACTTTCAGCTGTACTTTACTTATTTGTCCTTATCTGACCTTTTACTGGACCAGTCATATCAATAGGAGGTGAATACTAGAATGAACAACATTTTGTTAATATCACCTCTTGAGATTAGTTCAGTTCTGAAGCAGATCTGAGTTGTATATGTTATTAGATGGTAAGAAGGAGGAAAGGACACTGTGAAGACTTTTATTTACTTGAGTTTAATTGCTGCCTAAAAGCAGGCATGAAATCTTGTAGTTGGCATTCCAATTCCTTACTTAGATTTTTTGTGACTGGGTTATGTCTCCCAATGTTGCTCTAAAATTATATACCAATGGTCTAGAGCTCCAGTGGAAACAGCCATTTTCTTGAGGCAGGGGAAAAGATGATGATTTCTCATTATTCCCTGCAGTTCATATACATGCATGCATCCATAGATACATATGTATATGTATATGTATGTGGAATTTACAGACAAAATGTCTTGCAAAATCCTTCATCATGAAGGAGCTGAAACATTATTTGATTCAAATGAATATTCTTGCATAAATTATATACATTTGTTAGCTTTTATTCTAAAGAGATAGATATCTATATGTATATATGTATCGTGTGTGTGTGCGTGTGTGTGTGTGTGTGTGTGTGTTTTGGCTAGTAGGTGAATGATAGGACATAAGAGTGGCCATAAAAGCACTAGATTTGGTATTTCTGGTGCTCAAGTATAAGATTGACTTACAAAGATATTAAAAACTTTCAGATAAAGTGCTCTTAGTGACCTGAAGGAGAAATATCATTTCATCTGCGGGGATAGTCTCTTTACTAACACAGATTGCAATCCCCTAAACTTAAAAGGGCATTTAGTTAGTTGCTCTGGTCAGTAATCTGGTGTTGGTTCATTTATTTTTAACCTTGGACTGCTTCTCACTGGACCCACTTGAAGACTTTCCAACTTGATATGATCTTGTACTTGGCTAGCATAGCCACAATGGGGCTTCATGGAATGGCTTTGGAGGAAGCAAACACAAAGTGCAAAAAATGTTAGCCATGACACAGTACTCAGTGAGAAATCTTTTTCATTGCCTTTTCAATCTATGTTAGAAAACAAAGACAAACACAAGGAAAAAGAGGACCCTTATTCCCACCATACTGATTCACATGTGAGTAAAGTCTTTTGATTATTATCTTTCTTTTTACAGATCATCTTTCTTCTAGAACATATTGCAATACCATTCACTTTCTGAGTCATCCTTGTGTTCTGCATCTTTGGCACCTACCCTTTTCCAATTTGGTGCTTCTGTTCATATTTTTTTATGAATTTTTTAACGAGACAGATTTTATCCCTTTGGGAACACCTGCTTCTTTTAAAAGGCAACTTATGTCACATGGATGACTTTCTAATGGGCTGTGCCATGGTAGTAACACTCCAACTTCTGGCAACCTGAGCTGCTTCAAACACAACTCAGATTGTGGTGGTAGAGGGTCTTGAGCCATGACAATAGCTGCCATCAAGCCCCTACTTCTCCACACACAGGTATTTATTGACTTTTCACTTGGCATAAACAAATTTACTCAGAAATTTATCTTCAAAGATCCGGAAACAAAGTAGGTAACCATTTGTTAGGGATTGACTAAAAGTATAGTGTATGGATGTAATAAGAAATTTGTGCAATAATAGATGATAACCATGAGGAATTCAGAAAATTATGGAAAGAGTTATAAGAACTGATTCAGAGTAACATGAGCATAATCAGAAGAACCATATACCCAACAAGTACAGTACTGTAAACATGAAGTACATGAAAAAGAATTTATAATCTTGAGTTACTGTGATAGCTAATCTGAGCTCTAATAAACATAAAATCACCTCATTGGCAGAAATGGAGGAGTATTACTGGGACAGAATATTATATACATTTTGAGACGCGTTCACAGTATTGGTTATTTATGCATAACTATTTTTCTTTGTTACAAGAGAGGATTCAGTTCTTTGGGGGCAAGTGAACATATCCAGAAGGAATTGTGATATAAAAGGCAAAGACTTCAATAAAATTTATGGCTATCATTAAAAAAAAAAATCAAACTATCCAAACTTTAATTCACTACATAAAAAAATGATATTCATAAGGTTTTTTGCTGATATACAGATAATTAGGAATATAGCATACTAAAAAAAGAGTTGAAGTTGGAATTCTGTTACAACAAGAGTAGGAAAAGTGACAGTTTGACAATATAACATTGAGGGGAAAAAGACAATAATTTAGAAGGAAATATAGAAACTATTACAGCAGGGTACAATGATATAGCTTCATAATGATGTCCTAAATCATTATTGAAAGGTTAAATTGGGGCAGCTAGGTGTTGCAGTGAATAGAACACTGAATGTGGAGTCAGGAGTACCTGAGTTCAAATCCAGCCTCAGAGACCTTGGGCAAGTCACTTAACCCCAATTGCCTTGCCTTTCCCCCTCCAAAAAAAAAAAAAAAAAAGGTTAAATCACATTTGGTACCTTCTATTTTAAAAGGTAGAAAGTGTATGTAATGTATCTTAGTCATGTGACCTTCAAAAATGGTTAACATTCTCCTAAAGATAAGATAAATGACAGGGAGCAGTTTATTCCCTATGAATGAATATCAAAGACATGAGACCTTACTACATTTATCAGTAGTAATCCAAATAATTATAAATAAAGTCTTGCCTTTCTATGGAGGTGAGCCCTGAAGAGCTTTTACTTGGGTGATCTCAGAAGGTTTGTGCATCTATGTTTCTTCCCCTTGTTCACCTTCCCAAATCAAATAGTTATTTATTATATGTGTGCTCTGTTTTCTTTAGTAGCTCTTTTTTTTTAAACCCCAGAGGCAACCTTATTTATTTGCTTTCTTTGCCAAGTTCTCATGACCACTCACCTAGTTAACATGGACTTTCTAATCAGATTGCAGTCTTATCATTTCTTATTTGTAAGGCCCTACAGAAAAGGGAAAAAAAAAGCTTGACCTTCCAGTAATGAATTTTCCAAAGTTAACTAGGCTTGACTTCCTATGTGTACACTATGGGTTGTAGTTGGAAGTTTTCCTGCTTGGGAGGGCCTACCAGGGCTCTCATCTATTAGCATAGCTTTTGAAAATCTAGGGTCACTGCCATATCACAGTGGAGAATCAGAATAGGACTTTATTGGTGTGGGGGTCAACCTTTTTTTATAAGCAGCAATGAGATTTTAAAATTTTTGAGATGTTTAGTTGCTTGAGAATGATAGATTGGCCTACCAGGTGTAAGGGAGGAATGATGAGTAAAAATGATCTTGGACAGTTTCCCTTTTCTGAGCTCTAGTTGTGGTTCAGTTCTACTCTATAGAGTTACTGACTAAAATGGCAGGTGGAACACCATTCTCTTCTCCCCACCCTCCCCTATTAAAATATTGTATTGAAGGGCTTTTGCAAAGACCACTGGTTAAATGCAAATACAGAATGAAGTACAGAACTGTGACTCTAAAAGCACATCAGGGTATTGATGATAGTGAACAATGCCCGTGTTCTGATAGTATTTACTGAATGTGGAAAGATGATTTTGAAAATTAAAAATAGCCCTACCTATTGCCTACCATACAAACAACCTTAAATATAGAGAAACTCATTTAAGTATTCTATATTGACCCATGTAGTTTATTCAGAGCTCTGTGATGAAAAGAAAGCTATTTAAATTCAGAAATAACACCTTACATAACTTTTCTATACTAGACATAAGTGATTTCTTAAAGTCAAATTTGTGTTAAGATTGCTGTGATTTCTCATTCTTGTTTAAATATACGAAGGATCAAAATGGCAGAGGGAGAGTTTTTCATTTATGTGAATGTGAAAGGCAGGGCATTCTTATGGAATGAAAAATGAGTGGATTATTTTAGTCCTGATGTCAAGTGGAAAACTTTAGTTAACAGATTTTATGTTTAAATATTTATCAGACTAGCTTGCTCAAAAGCCAGTTTGGTTTTTGTAGTATATTTGAATTAGGAGGCTCCATTGTTTCAATACTTGTTGTTTGTGGGTATATTGAGCACTAAACTAGCTTCATGATGTTAAAAAAACATAGTATTTTCTCCTTGAAGCAACTTGTGGAAACTGAGTTCTTTAACATGATAGATGACTTGCCCTAGGTCTTATAACCTGGGAGTTAGACTGGGAAATAGAAACCAGATCTCTTGGGTTCCAGACCATTGTTCATACTTGGAAGGCAAAGTATAGAGTCTGTGTGCTCGTTATCCATCACCCACCCTGAAAAGATTATTAAAGAGATTTATGAACAATATGGAAGTCAGTGTAAGTGAAAACAATAAAACAGATTACATACATAGGTGCTCAGGTGAGAGGCTTCTCTTTATAGGGGAATGATCCAATTCTTTAGTAATGGAAGAATATCAACAAGGAAACTAATGTGTGCTAATATTGTCCAGAAGAGAAAGGAAGTGAATGTTTTATTTTTAAATGGAGTTTTTTTTCTTTCAAAAGGAAATTATCCAAAGCTGGACCATGGATTTAGAACAAGAAAGGACTTTACAGGTCAGCAAGTCCAATCCACTCATTTTATAGATGAAGAGAGTAGGGTCACATGGGCAGTATTTTGAGGCAAGATTTGAACTTAGATCTTCTTGACTCCAAGTCTAGTGCTATTTCTGCTGTGCCACATAGCTTCCTCTGTGAGGTCTGGGATGTTTTTTCCCTGGAGTATGAATAAACTTTTTACTATTAGTGGACTAGAATCACATGCTTTTCACTTTCATTGTGAAGCATCATTAAGAAATATTCTATGACAAGATTACTTTGTATTTGTTTACTTGTGCATATAACTTCCCAGGTAGAATATAAGCGTAGAAAGGACTATTTAATTTTTGTCTATTGTATCTATAATGCCTTATACCCAGTAGGTGCTTCATAAAGTGTTTGTCAAATTATATAGAATGATGGGGTTTTTTCTGCTAAAAAACCAAAGCTTTTCTTAAATTAGTACTGTGAATGAATGAATAAAAATGCATTTATTAAGTGCTTTCAAATTTCGCTCTCAATTTGTAAGCCCTGCCTGAAGGAATTTACATTCTAATACCAAGGACAACACAGGAGTGGTATTGTGAGAAGGAAGTTTTGGTGTGGGAAGTCACAGGGAAGTCATACTCTCTTCTTTGTATTGGTCTCTGTACCAATTTAAATCAACATATTTTCCTGTTTGTTTTACCTTTATACAGCAGGCTCTTTTAAAATTCTAGTATGATTAACCTAAAAAAAATTAATGCTGCCAGAAGAGTAGCTTCCCTCACCCTTCACTCACTGAGAAAAAAAGGAAAGAGTTGTATAAGTGCATAGATAAAGTGAGGTATATAACAAGTTAAGCAGCCAGTTCAACAAGAGCTGAGTGTTCTAACTCAGGAGAGCTAAAGCTGACTAGTGATTTCTGTGCAGTGCGATAAATCATATCTGGCTGCTTTCATCTAAGAAGAGGGAAGATGGGACCAAAAGTAGGGAGGTATATTAAGAAAAGGAATAAACATAATAGTCGAGACTTTTCGGTGGTGTGGGGCAGTGTACTGATATAGAATTTGTAGTGACCCAATGCCATAATGATTTATTTTTCTGTTACAAGTGTCTACCAGATTGGGATGTGCAAGCCTTTAGAGGCTCAGGAGTGGGCTTCAGATAAGGATGAGAACTCACCAGAGATCCTTTGAAGCCAAACTTAGATGACCTGCTTTTGGGGAAAATCTAGGTGATATCGCCCTTCTGGGGAAATCTCTACTTAGGTCTGCATGGACTCTTGTAAGGTGAGAATAAAATGAGTCTGGAACTGCCCCAGCCAACCTGGAGTGCAACCATTTTATCTAGCCATTTTGTTCCAGGGAAGCCAGTGATTTTTATCTTTAGAACAGCTCCTTTGCTAACCTAAAGTGTCAAGGAAGTCATTGAAAGGAAGTCAGGCAGAAGTGCATTGAAGCTTTTGGGGAGAATTTTCCCATGTCTTTCTTCCTATCCCTCAGCCCAGTTCCTTAAACTGTGTTGGGGGCACCTTTCTCCTTCCTAGGACCAAAACAAAACTTCTTTAAGGTCTATAGCTAGAAATAATAACATCTCATTTTTCTTCTCACAGCAACCCTGGGAGGGATAGCTGTTATTAACCCCTGGTAGAGGTTTAAGCGACTTGTGTAGGGTCACACAACTATTGCATATCTGAGGCTAGATTTGAACTCAGGACTTTGAACGAGCCACCTTACTCTTAAGATTCATCATCAAAGTGCGAACTCTCATTTATGTGATGTTTACAAAGCTGCTTCCTCATGACAACTGTGAGGTAGGTAGTATAAGCATTATTATTTCATTTTACGAATCAGGAAACTGGAGCTTAGGTTAAATGACTATCCATGGTTACATGGTCATTGTCAGAACCAAATCCAGTGCCCTTTTTTGGTTATACCACGTTCCCCTTTGGTGCTAGCAGGGATTAGTACTGGATGGTCCTAGAACTTGTGGATACAATACAAATGCAACTGTACTCAGCTGTTCATTAAAAATAAATGCTTGGCCCTCTAGAATAATCAGCCTAATAATTTTCTCTCAAATACAAATGAGATGTAATTGAATTACAACTACTCACAAATGGCTAAATTGTCCTAGATGTGTCATCACCGAAAAGCCAGAATGTTCATCAAAAATATTTAATCAGTTGTTTTAGAAATTGATGTCTGCTTTTCCTTCCTCGGGACTCCCTCACCCCTGCCCCCAGATGTTGGCAATACTTCTGAATTGCTAAATAAAAGCTTTGACTGAGTCAGACTCTGAGAACAAAAAGTCCACCAACGGAAGTTCTCACAATGCACTGATGAAATTTGACAGCTAAGCGTAGAAAACATTGTGTCAGAGCATGAAGGGGAGGGGACATTACAAAACCATCAAAATACACTGCAGGCTTTCCCCTTATACCTTTATTCCCCTTTCCCTTGAGGGAGGAAAATCCTTTTAGATATAGAGCTGACCATTTGGAACAAAGTTTGCAGAAAATCCATCAAAGAAAAAGAAATTTCGCTATTGTGTTCTCTCTCTCTCTCCCCCTCTCCCTCTCCTTCTCTCCCCCTCTCCCCCTTCCTCCGTCTCCCTCCTTTCCATTTTCCCCTCCCCAACACTTTGCTAGAGTTAATTGAACTTATTCACCCTCAGGAACTTACAGTTGAATCTATGTCTCTTCAGTCTCTAAAATGGGTGATGCTATTTCTCCTCCAAAGCCTTATTACTTCAATAATGGGCTATAACTTGATGTCTTTCTAACTAAGTAAATAACAAACTGGTGTGGGGCTACTTTGTTTATATAAGTAATATTTGGTGCAACTAATTAATTTTGATTTTACTTGGAAATTGAAGAATGGATTGCCCTGGTAAAGATGGATTGTATGTTTTGGGGTGGAATTGAACTGTTTACATTTAGTCCTGTAAAATAAGAAGGCTGATTTATAGACTTTGAATTAAACTATTTGTACACAAGAGTTGTGATTTTTTTTTTTTGGAAGCTGCTAATTGTTATAATAGTTTCTATGTAGTTTTCTAAAATGTATAAAGTGCTTTGCTAAGATAATCTCATTTTAGCTGGGCAACAGTCTTAGTGTATGGATACTACTAGTTCTATTTTCCCCCTTTTATAGCTAAAGAAACTATGTTTTAAAGGTTAGCTACTTTACCTTGTTTATTTGAATAGTGTCGGGGTAGGATTTGAACAGAGGTTTTTATTAGTTAACTCTTGTTTATCACTCTACTTACTAATTAAGCAGTTTTTGTATATAGCAGGTGCCATGTTATTTGGTGTTAATTGACTAATTTCCCATAAATCTATGAATAGATGACATTAACTTCTTACTTAATGGTAATCCATATTACTTGACCTGAGGGAGCTAAGGGTTTTAAACTGGTTTATCATGTAGTATACTGTATTTTTCTCTAATCGTTTCACTCTTGGTTTAACACAGGAACTAAATTTTATAAATTTCAAAATTCAGAGTTGGAAGGGATATTAGAAATCATCTAGTCCTGCTCTCAACCTTGTGTCCCTCTGTGTCTAGCGCCATACTAGGCTACATTAACTATTCAATAGATCTTGGTTGGTTGTTTGGAGTGGAAATGGAACTGGGCTGAGACTTGGAAAGTAGAGGGCTGGGGTAATTGGGAAGGTTCTTGGTTAGTCAGGGAGTTACATGTATAGGTTGGGACCTAAATGAATATGGGCTAACATAGCAAGACTTAAGGTGGGTGGAGAGGGCCTTGTTTAGGGTGGGGCCAGGGAAGGAGCAACAAAAAGGCTAATAGGGAATTCTTTATCATGAGGGGAAAGCTGCAAAAATCTTAAATCATCTCTGACTGATTGATCTCTAGTCATCGTTGAGAACATGGCGTGACTGTCTTTTTCTAGTCAGATTTCTAATTAGGTACATTGGAGTCCTCTAAAACAAGGTTTTGATATATTCTTCTCTCCAGCCTCCCTCAGACACAGGTCCTCCATCTAGGTACAACCCTTACTGCCCAACAAAATGGAGGGTTCACATGGCTCTATTGATACTTGAATTTTTAAAACAAATTTCCTCCAGCAGCCAAAGTAAAATGCTAATAATGTTTTACTAACATTGGTCACCAGGCTTACATGCTTACTAATTTCAGCATCTTTAATTTCCTTGGTGTGAGTTCTCCCTGCACTGAGACTAATCACTGCCTCTCTATAACTTTTGGAGATAAGAGAGTTGCTATGGTGGAACAGTTCATCTTTTCAGTGGGTAGGGCATTGGTGATCTACTTTGAATTTAGTTAGGCTGATCCTTAGACAGTAAATGCACACTTCATCCATGGGCCATGAGTAAAACATTCTAGCACTGTCATAGCCTTAGAGCTCAAGGTCATCTCTACAGCAGGATGAAGCTTTGAATTTACCCAAGTCTTGGGTAAACTCTCAAGATTTACCAAGTATTAATTTCCTGTTTGTTGGTTGTATCATTATATTTTTTTTTTATTTTAAACAAGAAGTTTATTTAAACAACAAGATGTTTGACTTGAAGGGAAGACTATCTAGGATCAATTTCTTTATAGTAATTTATCCCTACTGAGAGACAGAGATTGCCCTACATGTAACAGCTATGTACAAA
>CM053587.1:115422526-115449911 GCA_028646515.1 Pseudochirops corinnae
ATAAAACAAAATATGAATATTTTAAGCGTGTTTAGAAATTTAATTGGAAGATGGTATTCCAAATATACAGAATGATGTGAATATAGTTGCTGAGACTTGAAAGCAGGGAGAGATGATGATGGCTAGTAATACAGTTTGGCTGGAGCATATGGTATATGTGGGGATGTGATAAAAGGAGGCTAGAAAGATAGGAGAACCTTTAACAATAGGCTAAGGAATTTGAGTAGGCAGCTCAATAGGCAGTGGGAGCATTGGTTTGTTTCAACAAGTTGGGTTTGTATTAGAAAGGATCAGATATGTTCTTAAAAATTAGTTTGATAGTGAGTGATATTAAAAATGTGGTCTCTCAGGCAGACCCGTTAGTAGAATATTGGAATGGTGCTGATAAGTAAGGGCCGTGCTGCCATGGGGGTGGGGTAGAGAGGAAGTGATGAAAGTTAGAAATGTGGTCAAGTCAACAAATGAATTGAATAGTGGAGTTGAAGGAGAAATAGTCACATCTAACAGAGTTTTGAATATGGGACACCAAGTCAAATAGTGATGCCACTAACAGAAAGTAGGGTCAAAAAGGGGAGCAAATTTGGGGGAAGAGATGATAAATTTAGCTTTAGACATTTTGAGTTTGAACTCGTGAGAAATCTGGTTGAAAATTCAATTGTCATTCGAGATGTGTTCTAGATCATGGAAGAAATATCAATTTAGGGTTCACCTGTGTAGACTTGAATGTCAGAGTCTTGGAGTTAGTTGGGATTGTCGGGGGAAAGAATCTAGAAAGAAGAGAGCTAAAGATAGATCCGAGGGAAGCAACTGTCTTAAGGATTTGGGAAGATGAAGAGATCGAGCAAGATCAAGGAGTAGTTAGATAAGAAAGGACCAAGAAAAAATTTGAATGTGGTGTTCAAGAAAGCTAAAGAAAGAATGACTATCTGGACAACTACAGCTTCAGTCCAGTGGGATGTTCCATTGACTTACTCTGAAGTATATTGAGTTTTCTTGTGGACATTTGGGAAATGAAGCCCACACATCTCCTTTATTTCTTTAAGGCCTATGCTTTATGAAAAAGGAATTGGTCAATCTAAAGAATCAAATGCCTGGCAAGTGAAGGGATTGTGTTGTTTTTAGCTCTTGCAACTAGACAGGACTTTAATATGTTCAAGAAAGAACTGGTTCTACCTTATCCTCCATCTTCCCGCCTCCTTCCCTGCAGTTTTAGGGTGAATTAATGAAAAATAAGAGCATCCACTTTAGGTCTTGTGTTTTTCCTTGTGTGCTTTTTTTTTTTTTGGAGGGCAATCAGGGTTAAGTGATTTGCCAAAGGTCACATGGCTAGTTTTTTGTGTTAAGTGTCTGAGGTCGGATTTGAACTCAGGTCCTCCTGACTCCAGGGCTAGTGCTCTGTTCCCTGTGCCACCTAGCCACCCCTTGTGTTTTTCCTTAAAAGAATTAAACAATGGGACCTCAATTTGATTAATATAATTAATGTTTCTTGCCTTCCTATGTTTGGCATATATAAATGTGAAGAAAAGAAGAGTGTGGGGACTTAACATGTCTTAAATAAGATTCATATTTTTAGTTAACTAGAATCATGTTTTAGTAACCCAGTGCTACAGGTCCTGGGGCTGGAGAAATACATTTCCACACCTAATTGTGTTGATAGGTGTATACCTTATCATCAAAGTATGCACAGGTATGGGTTTTGAGTTTGTAGGTAGTCACTGTGACCTGATGTCATTTTACTAACTGAAGTTTCCAAGTTGACATATCAAGCTCTATTAGGCATGAGAAGTATTGTGAACATGACTTGTTAGTTTTTCCATTTTTGTGCAGTGTGCTGTGGCCAAGTGTCTTGTCTCCAGTAATCAGAGGTAGAGTCATATTTGCTGACTCTACTTGTGCTCGGGCCAGTTAAAAATTAAATCAGATTGTTATAAACCCATATCTATTTCAAGGCATATTATTTATTTAAGTAATGACTTCTGCCTTAATTATAGCTCTTTATAAAGAAAATATATTTGTTTTACGCTAGGAAGCCAGATTGAGCAAAGACACTTTCCAATGCTAAAGCAGTTTTGGGGATGGGAGGGTGGAGTGGGGTAGATGGATGTACACAGTTCATTCCTTTGCTACTTCATTTCCTTTCAGTGGTGACATATCTTTAGATGAATCTTTCTTTTCTGTTGCTAATGAAATGTATGCAGAACTAGATCTGGAGTCAAAAGACTGACCTAAGTTTGACACTCTTAATAGCTTTCGTATATTTACAAATGAATATTTGCAAGTTACTCCATCTCTCTGAGTCTCATTTTCTTCATAGGTAAAGGGAGAACATTAGACTTTGACTACATAAAGTCAGTCCTATTGTACTCCAGATTCACACAATCATCTCAATCGTTGATGACATTTTATCTATATGTTGTAATCTCCATTGTACCAAGAATGGTGCACACAATAAATCTTTACTAATGCTGTGTGGGTGAGAGTATGTTTGCCAACCAGGGGTGGGGAACCTGGAACCTTGAGGTCATATATGGCCCTCTAGGTCCTCAAGTGGGGTCTTTTGACTGAATCCAGTCCCCTTAATAAAAGGATTTGTTTTGTAAATTGAGGAGGCAACTGGATAGGCCTTGGGAACATTGGGTTTGTACCTGCAAGTTAGGTTTGTAATCAGAAAGGGATCAGATATCCTTAATAAAAGGATTTGTTCTGTCAAAAGGCCCCACCCAAGGACCTAGAAGGCCACATGGGAGACCTGCAGGTTCCCTGCCTCTGAGCCAAACTAAGGGGTGATGTATCTAAAGATGTGACAGCCTTAGCATATTAGCAAGATTTCTGTAGGCTTCATCTTTTAGTTGGCATATGGTTTGAATTTCTATTCCCCCCTCCTCCCCCAATCTTATTGGTATATGCTTTCCTTTACTGACTTTTAAAAAAAAATCTATCCAAAACTGAAGTACTTTTAAAAAAGCAGTGAACAGAAATCTACACTAGTTGACAAACTAAGTATAGTGGGAGTAGACACTCTGTTTTTAATGACCTGGACTATTGTCTGACTTTAACACAGGTCCTTTGTTAATTACAGGGTAGGTTGGATGTCTTCTGTTCTATTTTAGCCTAGGTATTCAAATACATGAAAATGTATTTTTGTGTGTGAATAAGAATAAGAGAACTTCTAAAGAATCCAAGTCTTCTGGAATTGATTTTTTTTCAAAGGAAATTATGATCTATGGTACATAATAGTTTGAGGTTTTCATATGGAGGTCTATTTTTAAAGCATGAAGCAGGTTTTGATTTGCTATATACTAAACCTAAGATGGCTGCTGTTGCCATTTTAGGCTTCTGGATTCAATACTTGGTGTTTGCTTTAACTGGAAGAGACAGCACAGTACTCACTGCTAACTTGAAAATCAAATATTTGTTCCATTTTCCTTCAAGACGGACAGCTTAGTTCTAATCATTGGCACTTTGGGCTCTGCTTATTTACCAAGCTGACTGGTCCGTAGCTGTGTAACTGAGCTGTTTACCTTTGAAACTAAAGCTTCCTTTGGTTTTCTCACTCTAAAAAAGAAATCTCTTTTTATTTTTCTGTTACAGAACTCCAAAGATGGGAGGCAAGCTCAGCAAGAAGAAGAAGGGGTACAATGTAAATGATGAGAAAGCCAAGGATAAAGACAAGAAGGCTGAAGGAGCTGGTGCAGAGGAAGAAGAAACTCCCAAGGAGAATGATGAGACCCAGACAGTGGCAGAGACCACAGATGTGAAGGAGAACAACAAAGAGGAGAAGACCGATAAAGATTCCCAGGTCACTGCTAACAAGACTGAAGATAAGGAAGCTGAGAAGGATGCAGCTGCTGGCAAAGAAGAGGGTCTGAAATCAGAGCCTGAGAAACCAGAGGCTGTCCCTGATGGAAAGGTGGAGCCCCAGAAGGATACTGAGCTGGAGCAGGCTCCTGCCTCTGCCCCAGCAGCCAGTAGTGATGCTTCTAAGACTTCGGTGTCTAGCACTGAGGCAAAGGTCTCCCAGTCTTCAGAAGCCACAGCAACTAGTAAAGTAGATGACAAGAGCAAAGAGGAAGGGGAAGCCAAAAAGACTGAAGCTCCCGTCACCCAAGAAACTAAAAGTGAAGCGGCTCCAGCATCAGACTCAAAACCTAGCAGCAGCGAAGCTGTGTCTTCTTCCAAGGAGACCCCAGCAGCAGCAGAAGCCCCTAGCTCTACACCTAAGGCCCAGGAACCTGCAGACCCAGCAGAAGAGGTTAAACCTTCTGAGGCTCCGACCGCGAATTCGGATCAAACCATAGCCGTGAAAGAGTAACATGGACAGCCTATTGAAAAAAAAATAATGATAATAATAATAATAATAATAATAATAATAATAATCACTTAAAAACAACCTGTGTCTCTCTCTCTCTCTTTTTTTTCCCCCCAGCTATACTAACTTGTTTCAAATCTGAAATAATGATATGTATCGCCCCCAAAAAAGGACATCCCATCAAGGGAGGGAGGGAGAGGGTGGGGGAGAGAATCCAAATAGTATTTTTGTGGGGAAATATCTAATATACCTTCAGTCAACTTTACAAATAAGTCCTGGATTTTAAAGATGGATGTCTGAAAGTACAATACATCTTTTGTACCTGAACTGCTGTTAGATGCACTCCACCGATATATCAAAATCTCTTTTCTTCTGTAATAGGGTTTGGGAGTGATGTGTTTGATTCTGCCCACAGGGCCTGTGCCAAGGCAATCAGATCTTTACGAAAGCAGTATTTTCTGTGTGTGTGTTTTTTTTTTATTTACAGCCTTTCTTATTTTGATATTTTTTTAATGCTGTGGATGAATGCCAACTTTCAGACAGTACCCACTTAGCTGTCCACATTTTTTCTCAATGCCAATCCTCCATTCTTCCTCTCCAGATATTTTTGGGAGTAACAAACATTCTCATTCTACTTAGCCTACCTAGATTTCTCATGACAAGTTAATGCATGTCCGTGGTTGGGTGCACCTGTAGTTCTGTTTATTGGTCAGTGGAAATGAAAAAAAAAAATCTGCGTTCATTGCAGTTCCAGTTTCTCTTCCATTCTGTGTCACAGACACCAACACACCACTCATTGGAAAATGAAAAAAAAAAATACACAAAAAAACCAAGAAAAAAAACAAAATGTACAATGGATGCATTGAAATTATATGTAATTGTATAAATGGTGCAACAGTAATAAAGTTAAATAATTTAAAAAGTTGTACAGGCTGTTAGTTTTGTTTAGGTTTTCTTCTTTCTCTTAAGATGTTTTTGTAATAGAACTGCCCCTGGGATAAACATAATATTGCATCACAAAATACTATCCAGAGGTTGAGAAAATAAATTGGTCATCCTGAATGTCGTATTAATGAAAAATCATTGTGCCTTAATAAATACTGAAACAAACTTGATGACTTTGAACAAAAGAATTCTAGGATCTAGGAGAAATAGGTTTTATATTTGGGTGCTGTTTAGTTAGCATAAGCAGAAAAGGAGGGGGAAGATGGATGGAAATTTTAGGGGCCACAGTACATGCAACATTATATATCACCATTCCCAGAAAAACGTCTTAAACTTGACCATTTTTAGCCCACCTTTGGTGTGGGGTGGAGCAGGAAAATCTGGTGCTGTATTTCCGGTTAGTATCTAACTAAGCATCTAAACACAGCATCTAAGTAGAAGAAGCACAAGGAGCACAGGAACTTTTTAAATTATGAAAAAATATGGAGAATTTTCCATTTTTATTTAGGATAATGATTCTCAAGATGCTAGCTTACGCTGATATCAAATACTAAAAATAACTTAAAAAGAAACCTTCATATCCCTACATATTTTCTTCAACCCAGAGAAAACAAATTTGAGTTTACATTTTTAGCTAGAAAACATTTCTACCCCCCATGTGTCTTTACCATTGACCTTAGTGAAAGCCCACAAAGCTAAATTTGTAAGTGTGCATTCAAAGGTACATTACACTTTAATATAGACCCATTTCTAGTTTTGCGTGTCATGTTCTATGTGATGAAATTGTATTTTAAGAAGAAACACAACAGTTCAATACTTGACTGACTTAGCCACTTTCAAGATGATCTCAAATCAGCATTTCTCTCAAATAAAATCCTGAAGGAGGAGTTGACAGGGGTCTTAGTACTATTTCTTAATTGACTCTGCCTTTCAGTAGTTGGTATCAGGAGAGGAAGATAATGTAGAAATTTAAATAGGCAAATGGCAAGGCAAGAATGTTCGTTTTAGGCCTTGGAATAGCCTTCAAAACACTGTATCCTTGAGTCTTTATTAAAACTGAGCTCAAAGTGCATGCAAGTACAGCAAACGAGTTAAGCAAATGAAGTCTCCAAATAGCTCTTTTTAGAAAGGGGAATTCCCAGGCTCTGCTACCTCACAGCCATAGCATTTTGGACTAGCCACCTTGAGGAAGCTGAGACCTTGAGTAGTTGAGTCACACAGTCACTCAATCAGCCAAGTGGGGCTCAGAACTGAGGTCACCTTATTCACAGTGCATGCCCTTTTAGACATAAGCTCATGCAGTGAATCCCAGTTTCTTAGTGGCGAATGACAAGACACCAGCAGAGCCTTAAACTAATTTTCATTATGCAGTGACCATAAAGTTGTGCACATCAGTCTTCACAAGAAGTTGCATACTGGTGCATGTTTTTTGTAGTTTTTAAGATTTTTGCATTTATAATGTGAGCAAATTCACCCAAAATTTTGTCATTGCAATTACCCAACTTATTGAACCCTATTTGTTCAGTCTCTTGATTTTCCTGTTAATGACTTCTATCCTTGAAATTTAGCCAAAACATAGGATCTATTGCTGGAAAGAGCATTAGAGATCATTTAATCCAACCCCCTCATTTTATAGGTAAGAAAACTGAGGGGAGGTTCGGTAAAGTTAATGACTTTCTCCATGTATCACAGGTAGAAAGTTAGGATAAGGATTTGATGATTATTACAAATGCAGAGCTCTTTTTAGACTTCTATGTTTTCTTCTGTGGATTTTTTTTAGATATAATTAGAAACTTCTTGAGTGGATTTTACAAATATGGTTCGGAACTTTTAAGCAAAAAAATAAAAATAGAGTTGGGTGCCATCTCCGGCAGCTTTGAAAATTTGATTTTTTTTTTTTGTTGGAGCCATTCTTTAAGCAAATTAGAAGATCTAATTTTAAGTTGATGAAGATGGAATTAAGACTTGTATAGGCCCTTTCAAGTCAGAACCATTAATAATTTTTGTCATGTAGTTAAGTAATTTATATGTAGATGTGTTACAGTAATGAAAAGGATACATCCCAGTGATATACTTCACTCTGAGAAGAGACTCAGAGGCAGAAGTAATGTCGATGGTATATGGATGTTTTATGAGGCCTGTATTTCTTTCAAGGTAGAGCCAATTACTTGTTGGCTCATGTTGGTTAGGGGAATGATATGCTTTCTCACAGTGACAATGGTACCACCTGACGAGGCATGGAAGTACCCATGATTATGACTCCCCATTTACGAGTCCTGTGGCAGACCAGGCTTCCCCATCACTACCAACATGGAAGAGAAGATGGAAATTAACTCAACCACTTTTGCAAAGTTGAAAACCAACTTTGTTAAAATTTTGTTACGAGAAGACTTATTAAGGTATCATTCATTACTGGTCTCTGCCACCATTTTTTATGTAAGATTGACTTTATTTGAGACTTTTGATCCATCCTCTTTTTTCTCAGTGTTGATAAAATTAAGCTTATATTATGTTGTGTTCTAGTTTGCCTGTCTATAAGAATTTCAAGCTAATTCTGAAGTCGTTTGCCAAACCTTCTCTTTTTAATAAGAGAAATATACCAACACTTAGTAAAATAAGCACAGTGCCACCAAGTATTGTGGAGTGATAGTGTCCTTTATTGTGCTGGTTGATTCATATAATTACTGTGTAATAGAACTTTGGGTGTATCTGGGAGAAAATAGATTTAAATTTGCTTGATTTAGATTTTTTTGACAAAGCACAGCAAAGAAGAAATTTTATGAAAAGATCAATTGTTCCACTAAAGGAAGTATATTTTTAAAATTCACAATCTATTTAAGTTAATTTTCAAGTCCAGGCCCATTTACAATTATTTCTCCCTCTGCTTTTAATTTTTAATATATTCCTAAAGAAAAACATTTAGTGAAATTGATCTTTGTCTTATGGCTAAAACGTCTGATACTATGAAATTGCACAGGAAAAGAAATATACAGAGGAAATAGAACCATCTATCACACTGCTTCATTGGCAGATAAGGGCAATGTAGATGTGACATGCCTTTACTGAAGTCCAAATAGCACATATTTCTCTTCCTTCAATTTGAAAGTTCCTCTTCAGATTTCTTTTCCGGTATATCTTTTGTGTCCAGAGCTAGTACACTTTTTTGAGTGTTTTTCATTTTTCTAAATTAGTGTTTCCTATGCAATGTGCCTATTTCTCCTCCTCAGCCCCGCTCAGTGAAGAAGACTGACTTGCAAAATTGACAAATGAAAATGTTGATGAAGCAATGTGGACCAATTTTGCTGAATTAAGAAAATACTCTCTATGTGACCTTGATAAAGATTTCTTTTTAGTATCAAATTAAAGGAAAGTAGAAGTACTCAGAAAATGAATCTAGGTAGTAATTAATCTCTTAATACTGCAGCAATTCATATACAAAGAGGGGAGGGAATGTATCTAAGATTCATTTACAAGTCTGCTTCCTATTATGGTGCACAGGTAATAAATGACACATTGTCAGGTTCCAGGCATCAAATACATTCATAATTCAGTATATTCCACTTAAAAAACAAAACCAAAAACCAGTCACTGGTGGCATGAAATACTTTCTCCAAATTTACCAATTTTTTTTTCATAATATGTGAAAAACACTTTAAACATAGTTCTCTAATTTGAAATAAAAATTCTCAATAGGCTGCAAGTAGATCTAATCAAGTCAAACGAATATTTATTGTGTGCTATATTGTTTTAAGAATTTAAGAAAGGAAAAAATAGTTCTTGTCCTCAAAGAGCTCGAAGTTCAGTGGGGTAGAGTTTTTCCAGGTAGAGGGTTTATGAGGACTGTAATGATGAAAACAAAAGTCTACAGATTAATATTTTTATTTTTAAATGTAGTCCAATTCTTGGCGGTGAGAAATACAACTGAAGAATGACATGGAAGGAATAAGAACTCGAAGTTTTGTTGAAAGAATCCTATGTCCTAGATTGGCTAGATCAGTGCCTTTAAGATACATCTCAGGGAAAAAAAAAACCAACCCCACAAAACTTGGAAAGTCTCTACGCTATACCGAGCAGTGAACAATTGTCAAACTCCATGGTGTGTTAGTGCTGTTAGTGTTGGCCTCTGGAAAAAAAAAAACCAAGCCCACCACTACCAACAAAAAACCCCAAGAATAGAGCTAACATTGAGCCAGAACCACCCACGCCAACATACGAAAGTCTGAATATTATGGAAATTCTTTAAAACACTTTTAAAACTTAGGGAATATGGAAAATGTACATTGCTGGCTACCTTTTCTGCTGTCTCTCAGGGGTCAAAGGGGTCTTGAAACTTGGAACAAATTGTTCTTTCCAGTTAAGAAGACACAAAATTATATAAAGTCAATAGAGTATGATGATAAGATGTAGGTTTGAAGTTGACATCTGTGTATACACACACACACACTCACTCACACAGGCTAATTATCTTTGTGAGGTGAGTCAGAACTCTTATTGCCCATTTCCCATTACTTCTCTTTCACTTCTCCTTTTGTCTTTAATCCCTTTACTGGGATTTCCTACTAGCAACTTAAATTAATTTCTGTAGTGTAACATGCTCTTAAATTCTTTCCTCCCTCCCAGAGAGCTGGAGATCACAACCCTTATATGCTTTTCTAGAAGTAACTAAGGTGGAAAAATGCATCAGCCTGTTACCATTTTGGTGTGGTGAGCCTTTGGGAAATCAAGAAGGTACTCAGATGAAATAAGAACCATCCCTCTCTCTCCTCCCCGTCCCCCTCCCTTGTCTTAAATTTCTTAAAATTCTATAAACCGCAGTAATAGAAAAAAAGCAAATTTCATCTTTCCCAAACTCTTAGTCCTGGTGAGCTAGAAAGGTATGTACATATGTTTCACATTTCCTTGGATTTTACATCAAATCAGTCCATTTTAATTTATTTTTAAAAATTTATTAATTTGTTTATTTTTAGTTTTCAGCATTCACTTCCATAAGCTTTAAATTTTCTGTCCTTCCTACCCCCTCCCTCTCCAAGATGGCATGCAGTATGATATGTTAGCCCATTTTTAAAAAGCAGGACTGGGTTATAGGTACTCTTAAGATTCCCTTAGATTTAATCCATATGTTTTGGGACAATAGAAGAGAGAGTATACTTATAAAAAACGGATATTAATAAGTATTATTAAAATTAAGATTGTAATATCTAATTTATTTCCCTGACTTCAGAAATCATAATCAATAAAAACAGAGTAAATATATTAATTTTTCACATTTGCTAGCAAAAGTGAATTTTTCTCTTTTTTTCCTCTCTTTATATATTTTGTCACATTTTAAGGTCAGCATTATCTCCCTCCCTCCGCACCTGAACTAGAGAAGGCTACCATTTGACAGATTTATAAACACACATAAAACCAGGCTTTGCATACTTCTATTTATCAGTTCTTTCTCTGGAGGTGGATAGTATCTTCCTTTATAAGCCTTTATAGTTGATCTAAATATTTAAAGTACTCAGAATAATTTGTATTTTCAAACAGTATTTTTTTTTTTTTACCATATATAATATTCCCTTGGTTCAGCTCACTTTACTTTTCATTATTTCATACAAATCTTTCTATGTTTTTCTAAAAACAAGCAACTCGTCATTTATTACAGTCAATGCAGCAGTATTCCATCATAATCATAAACCACAACTTGTTTAGCCATTTCCCAATTAATGGGCATCCCCTCAATTTCGAGTTCTTTGCCATTATAATATTTTGCCACCATAAAATATGCCAGGATAAATATTTTAGAGCATGCAGGTTTTTTTCTTTTTCCCTGATCAAAATATATTAATTTTTCACTTTTGCTAGCAAAAGTTAATTTAACTATTGCTAGCACTCATTTCTAAGGCCTCGGTATGAGTTTGAAGGAGAATATCCAACACATTTTAGAATCTGAAGACTTTTTGTTTCTGTTTCAAAATCTAAGTGGGTTGTTGGACACTTATACATGAGGCTTTGGAAATAATGACATGAAACTAAAACCTACCTCACAGGGTTGTTGTGAGGAAAACATTTTGTAAAACAATAATTGCTAAAGAGTTGTGAGCCATTAATAAAAGGGGCATAGAAATTAATCTTTACAGGATTATGTTTTTAAGGTGTGTTTCTTTAGGGAGAAATCTACTTTCAAGGCAAAAATCCCTTCACTTTCTTTTTCTCTTTTGGTTCTGACTTTTATAAACCATTTTTGCCTTTAAAGAAAATTCTTCAGTGAATAGAACACTTGCCCTGGAGTCAAAAGGACCTGAGTTCAAATGTGACCTCAGACACTTGACATACTTACTAGCTGTGTGACCTTGGGCAAGTCACTTAACCCCAATTGCCTTGCCTTCCCCCCTCCAAAGAAAAGGAAAAAGAAAATTCTTATTTGAAGGCATGACCTTGGCTTCAATCCATTCTGTATGGATCCCTCTTTAGCTATCTCTACATTTATCCTTATAGAGTTAATGTTCTATGGTTAATGCTTCCCTGACACAGTGTGTAGATTAAAACCAAGACTTCAGAGAATCTCAGAGTTAGAAAGGTCTCCAAAGACTTTCTCATTCAATCCATACCTGGACAGATACAGAACAATCTGATCTACAGCATACTTGACAAAGAGTCAGGATTTCTGCATCTTCCAGCTGACATTCATTCCTTTCAATATTTGAAGATAGTTATTGAGTATCCCCTTAAATTCCTGTAGGCTAAATGACTCCAGTGCCTCAACAGATCTCCCTTGTCTGAACTGGAGACTTTCACTATGTGAGTTGCCCTCCACTAGATACTCTAAACTCATCAGCGTCTTCTCATATTGACTCATATTCTCTCGACAAGACTCGGTTATGAGCCATTTAGCTCAATAAATTCTAAGTGTGACCCACCAGTAGCCCCCAGATATTCCTGATACCCAGGTATTTTAATATTTAGAGCTCTACTACTACAAATCCGTTCCTAGATGAATCCTTCTTCAAAATGCAAATATTTCTAGGAAAGTAATTCAACAAAGGTGTTAGTGATTCACATAATTCCTTTTCCAAGGGATCTCAGCCACATGAAATCACAGGCACTTGATGAGGTAAGGGATGAAAAGAGGGAAAGAAGATAGCAGAAGGACCCCTAGGGGGAACTTTTTCACATTTTTATCAAGAGTAACCCCTCTCCCCTAATCAATCAATGGAATGGACTAGGTACCATTTTACCTTCTTTCATTTATCATCAGGTAAATAAATAAACAAATAAAAACTCTATCTCAATTTCAAGTCAGCCTAGAGCTATTTTAATTCCCTACTTTTTTTTATCCTTAAAATAACATTTCCGTGGGAGTAGAATTTTTCTTAGACATTCTTATTGGAGTAACGTCTGCCCAAGCATTTCAGAATGGGATCATATGTTTGGAGGGCAAAGGGACTTTATTCCATATAGAGTAGGTCATGAAATTAAAATAAAATACAGTTTAAAATAAACTTCCAAATATATGTAAAACCTTTCTTGCTTTAAAAGGAAAAAAAAAAAGATCTATCTAGGGCTACTCCTAGGTCAAACTGTGGTAATATGGATCTTTGGTATTCTCAGCCTGCTCTTTCTACATCTTTTCTCCACTCTGTTTTCTCCTCCCTAGGAAGTACTACTAGTACCACACCACCACTACCACTACCACCACCATCACTGCCACTACTGCCGCTGCTGCTGCTGCTGGAGCGGAAGAGAAAAAGCATTTTTAAGCACCTACTATGTGCCAGGAACTGTGTAAAGCACTTTGTCCATATTTCATTTAATCCTTATACCCATCTAGGAAGGCACGTGATGTTATTATCCCCATTTTACAGTTGAAGAAACTGAGGTAGAGGTTAAATGACTTCCTCAGGATCACACAGCTAATTAAATTCTGAGGACAGGTCTTCTTAATTCCAGGTCTATCGCACCAGGTAGCAGGTACTGCTATTACTGCTGCCGCTAGCTAACCTAGCTGACATTCATACAATGCTTTAAGGTTGTTGGTAAGGCACGTTAACATATGATATCTCATTTTGTCCTCAAGACAGTCCTGTGAAGTAGGTGATATTATGACCCTCATTTTATAGATGAGAAAACAGAGACTAAGAAGTTAAAGGACATCCCCAGCCACACAGCTAGCAAGTATCTGAGGCAGGACTTGAATGCAAGTTTCCCTGACTGAGCTCATCACTCTATCCATTGTACCATTAGAATCACAGAAATAGATCATCAAATTAGGTCACTCATTACATATAATGAATGGGCCATGGATTAGTGAGTGAATTCATGTTTCCCTTGGGATCACCTCAGTGCTCTGAGCGACTGCTTAAAACCTGCTTTCTGGGAAAGAACCTAAGAAACCTACTTATAAATCTTGATGTATTATCTTTCTCAAAATTATTTTCATTTAAACAACTATAAATGGTTTTCCCTTATGGTGCTTACAGTCTCTTAGTGGGATTAGATTCATATAGATGAGTATACTATGTATCATGACAATGCAAAATTCTGTTGTATACTAAGAGAAGTATTATGGAGGAGGTGACATTTGGGTTGGGTATTAAAGAATAGATTAAAATTCCACGGGCAATAAGGGTGTGCAGGGGAGGGGGCAGTGAAGAAGGGAAGGGAGAGAGTGAAAGAGGAGAGGAGAGAATGAGAACCTACTGTGTGTCAGACACTGAGCTAAGCATTGGGGATACAAAGAAAGGCAAAAGACCGTCCATGCCATCAAGGAATTCAGATGAAGAAGGGAGACAACATGCATAACTAAGTACAAATAATATAATAAAAGGATAAGTTTGAGAGAAAGTATAGGACACATTTGGGAGAAAGAACAGCCCCACCAATCTTCATAGTACTGGAGCACAGAAGGAGAATAAAATGAAGTAACATTAGAAAGGTAGAATGACTAGCTTTAAAGCACAGAGAGTTTAAAAGCCAGGTAAGAATTTATTTTTTATTTTGGGGAGCAATAAAGAACATCTGAATATTTTTGAGCAGAGATGGGTTTTGATCATATATATTCTTTTTAAAAAAATCAATAAATTTATTTTTAGTTTACAACATTCAGTTCCACAAGTTTTTGAGTTCCAAATTTTCTCCCCTTCCCTCTCCTCCCAAGATGGCATGCAACTCGAGATAGGTTCTATATATATACCTTCACGTTAAACATAGTTTCACTTTAGTCGTGTTGTAAAGAAGAATTATAACCAATGGAATGAATAACAAGAAAGAAGAACACAACAGAAAAGAAAACAGAGAGCAAATAGTTTGTTTCAATCTGCATTCAAATCAGGCTCTGTAATTCTTTCTCTGGATGTGGATAGCTTTTTCCAAAATGAGTCTTTTGGAGTTGTCTTGGAACCTTGTATTGCTGAATGGAGTCAAGTCTATCAAAGTTGGTCATCACAGATACAATGTGTCTGTAATTGTGTATAATGATCTCCTGGTTCTGCTCTTCTCACTCAACATCAGTTTATATGTCTTTCCAGGTTATTCTGAAGTCTGTCTGCTCCTCATTTCTTATGGCAGAATGGTATTCCATTACATACATATACCACAACTTGTTTAGCCATTCCTCAATTGATGGGCATCCCCTTAATTTCCAATTCTTTTCCACCACAAAAAGAGTTTCTATGACTGTTTTTGTACTTATGGGTCCTGTTCCCATTTGTATGATCTCTTTGGGATACAGCCCTAGAAGTGGTATTGCTGTGTGATCATATATATTCTTTGTTGTTTTTCCTTTTATTTAAAAATTTATTTATTTACTTTCAGTTTACAACATTGAGTTCCACAATCCCTTGAGTTTCAAATTTTCTCCCCCTCCATCTTCTCCCCTTCCCCTCCCCCCCATGGCAGCATGCAATCAAATACAGGATCTATAATTACCTTCACACTAAAACTTTAGTCAGGTTGTAAAGACGGATCATAACCAATGGAGTGAACAATGAGAAAGGAGAAACAAAACAAAACAAAAAGAGAGAGAGCAAGTAGTTTGCTTCAGTCTGCATTTAAACTCTGTAGTTCTTTCTCTGATGGTGGATATCTCTTTCCATCAGTTTTTTGGAGTTGTCTTATAACCTTGCATTGCTGAGAGGAGCCCAGTCTATCAAAGTTAGTTGTCACAGATATGTTGTGCCTGTAATTGTATACAAATTTCTCCTGGTTCTGCTCTTCTTACTCAACATCAGTTTTATATAAGTCTCTCCAGGTTATTATGAAGTCTGTCTGTTCCTCATTTCTTATAGCACAGTAGTATTCCATTACATTCATGTACCACAACTTGTTTAGCCATTCCCCAATTGATGGGCACCCCCTTGATTTCCAATTCCTTGCCACCACAAAAAGAGCTGCTATAAATATTTTTGTACTTATGGGTTCTTTTCCCACTTCTAGATCATATATATTCTTAAAGAAGATGAATATTGAGGGTAGATTGGAGAAGAAAGAGAGCCGAGGTGGGAAAATATGTTAGAAGGCTTCTGAACTAAAAGCTGGATGTTAATGAAGAATTATAGTACCTCACTGATGGTGGGAAGAAAGGAATGTTCATGGAAGTGAAAGATGATTCAGACAAAATACATGTCCAGATGATGTGGTATAGCATCAGTCTGTAGAGGGTGATGTTAGGTTGACTTCATTTTCTACAGCAGTGCTTAGCAGCTGGAAAACAAAACTGAGAAATGTATTGTGGGGATTACCAAGATAAGGATTAATCGGTTGGGAATGGCAGAAGGTCAAGATAGGGTACAGGTGATTTTATGGCAATAGCTAATTAAATATTAAAGTGGAGCTCTGAGGTCAAAGCTGTGTATGGAAATCAGTGAAAATTGAGAAGGGAAGATCAACTGGGGGGGGAGGGGGAAGCTGAGTCAAGGGACCAGGGGTCATTATAAGGGCAATGAGTAGGTTTAGTTTAAGTGAGAGAATGGGAGAAGTGAAAGGGTAGGGAACTGTATAGGCAGAGTGGAATTTCAAATTCCCAGGGACATCATTCCCTGGGAAGGTATGAGGTGGACAAGGGGGAGGAACTTGGGGGTGGGGCAGTGGGATTGTATAGTGAGATTGTTAGAGGGGTTAATCAAGATGAATATGAATTCCTCAATATTTTATTTCCCTAGGAGATAAGGTAGAGATGAAGACTACAAGTCATTGATGAATTTTGGAGAGTGACTTGAGGGTCATTAGATTATGGCAGCAAGGATGGGAAGAGAATGCTATAAATGGCTTTCATGGAATTAGTTTCTAATTAGTTCCTTTTCCTTTCCTACTTTTATCTGGTTGTTTAATCTTCCTTTCAGTTAGTCAAGTAGATTGCCCCTTCCTCTTCAATTGGTCCTACTTCATTTTTATTCTCCTCTTCAGAGAAAATTTCTCTCCTTCGATCTCTTCATTCATTCTCTCTTTCTGATTGCTTTAGATATCATCCTCTGCTTCACGGCCCCCATTACTTACCTGGTCCCTCTCTATTTTCTTCATTTTTCATGGAATCAAAACTATCTATGTTACCTATTCTGACCTCTCCATGGAATCCATTTCAAAAGGAATGAAAGGATTGATGGTGGTAAAGGAATGGTCTGAATGAGGCAGTGGAAGGTAAAGAGAATGGCAAAGCTTCCTTTATGGGTCTATGAGTCAGGAGTAATGAAAGAGTGGGTCACTTACAGAGAGGAATCCTGTCTCTTTCCCCTTTGCAACATCTCTCACATATACTTCCTTCTCTCCTTTGACAGTTCCACCACTGGCACGTAGGCCCTTATCAATTCAAGACTTGATTATTGCAATAACCTTTGGTGGGTCTGTCTGCCTCAAGTCTCTTCCCCCTCCAATCCATCCACCATGCAGCCAGTAAAATGACTTTCCTGAAATGCAGGTCCAATCATGTCACTACCATTCTATCCACACATTCAACAAACTATGATAACTTCCCTTTGCCAGAAGAAGCAAAAAATGCTCACTTTGACCTTTAAAATCCTCTATAATTTAGCACCCTTCTACTTTTCTAGTCTACTTACCACTTATTCCCCAACACATGCTTTTCAGTCCAGTGACACTGACTGCCTGGCTGTTCCAAAAACAAGACACTCCATCTCTTGGCTCAGACTATTCTCTCTGACTGGAGCACTGAGCACTCCCACCTTCACTGATTACTGACCTCCTTGACTTTCTTTAAATCCCAACTAAAATCTCATCTTTTACAGGAAGCCTTGCCCAACCCCTCTTAATTCTAGTGCCTTCCCTCTGTTAATTATTTCCTATTTATTCTCTATGTAGCCTCTTTTTGTATCTCCAGCACTTAGCACAGTGCCTGATACATAGCAGGCACATGATAAATGCATATTTGATTAAGTGATGAATGTGTTATCCTTAGGTTTCAGTACAAGGGAGGAAGTGGAAGGAGTCATGCTTGGAAAGTTCAGGGATGTAAGAGAACTTTTTGTAAACTGAGAGTAAGATTCAAAGGACTGAGTGAATTGTTCTAAAATGTGGATAAACCAGGTTGGAATGAATCTAGGAAGGAGAAAGGCTGGTTCATGGAGGTGCTACAGTTCCAGTGGAAGTAGTATGGGGATGTTGTTTACAAAGGAATTAATCTTAAACTGTAGAGTTTCAGGTGAGCATACTTTGGAGCAGGGGTTCCTAGCACTCCATTCCTGCATCAAACCAAAGCATATAGACACCTTATATACGTTACTTATTCATGAGAACAACATTGTACCCAAAACAATGCAGTCACATTCTCATCACTAAATTAAGAACAGGAAAGACCTTTTATTTACCAAAGAGAGATGGAAACCCTTATTGTATGTTTCTAAGCTGTGAAGTTCTTTAATAGATGCACACACAAGACTGGACATAGCATGGAATTTTCAACCATCTTTACAACCATGTGGCAATTGAGTAGGAAACTAACTTTTAAGACATATGAAAATATTGGTTTGATTTAGCTACAATTAATATGTCTCAATATTACTAAATACTTTTTAGACAAAGAATTCTATTATCTGGGACCTCTCTTGGTACCATGAGTAGGTCGATTTCTCTTTTAGATAATGTGCTGTCTTATTCTCTAACTGTTTAGATTATACTATCCTCTTCTCTCAAATCTCTTTTCCTTTGTCCTGTTGATATTCACTCCTTTCCAAACCTTAACTTTGGATTACTCTTACCATCTGTGTTATTTTCTTTTACTGCTGGGCAGAGCTAGAAGAAACTTTGCAACCTGTCAAATTCTGAAAACAAATTACCAAAGAGTCACAAAGGTTATTATACCAACTGTTAACTTTTTAAAAATAAAATAAAATAAAACAAAACAAAACCAAAGAGCTGACAGAGGTTATAGAGAAAAAGCCTTCTTTATTCTGCTGGAGGAGGAAAACTAGATATACGTGTTCAATCATAAAGCAGACCCAAGGCAGCTAGGCTAAGCCTTGATATATATATATATAGTCATGGCTTGACAAAGAGCCAGGCAAGTGAGATATTCTTTACTTTCCTGGTTTTCATGAGACAATGCTCTTTCTTAGTACTCCTCCTACCTATCTGACTCCTCTTCCTCAGGTTTCTTTTGTGGTTTACTATTCATATCACACTCCCAAACTGTAGATGTGCCCCAAAATCCTTGTCCTGGATCCTCTTTTCTTTTCTTTCTATAATTTCTCACATGGTGACATTATCAGCTCCCACGAATATAATGAACATTTATATGCAGATGACTCCCAAGTCTCTAAGTCAAGAACTACTATCTTTCCTGAATCCTGGTCACATCTCTAACTGCCAACTGGATATTTCAAGTGGATGTTTTACAGACATCTTATGAACATGTTCAAATCTTATTTCCCCCTTCAAACCTATCCAGCTTTTAAAACTTCTGATTTCTGTTGAGAGTTCTAGCATCTTTGAAATCACCTAGGTTTTCAAGTTTGGTTTTAAACTGGACTTTTCACTGTCTCTCACTACATATATACAGTTGGTTGTCGAATCTTGTTGTTTTCACTCCACAACATCTCTCCCATTCATATCCTTCTTTCTAATTACCTGGCCACCAAACTAGTTTAGTCCCTTATCATTGCCAGCCTGAACTGTTGCTGTAGCCTCTCTAATTGGTCTCCCTGACTTAACTCCCTCCTCTGCCCAAGTGCATGAAGCTATCAAAGTGATTTTCCTGAAATGCTGATCTGACCGTGTCACTTTTCTACTCAATAAACTCTAGTGGCACCCAATTACTTTTAGGATCAAATAGAAGCTCTCCTATTTGACTTTTAAAGCCTGTCATAATCTGGTTCCAAACCTTATTATACATTACTCTTCTTCCTCCATTCTATGGTCTACCTAAAATGTCCTTCTTGCTGTGGTATACACACAGTACTCCTCCCATTTCCATGCCTTTGAAGTTGCTACACCTTATGCATGGAATGTACTCCCATCTCACCTCTTGGCTTCTTAGAATCCTTTATTTCCTTCCAGATTCCACTCCAAATCTGGAGGAGAGAGGGAGGCTGATGACTCTGCACAGCTCTATCTTACTTAAACCCAATTCACTGGAAAAGAGAGACATCACACTTGTGTTGTCATCTGTCCTCTTCCAGAACAAGGACAAACAGCAACATCAACAACAACCGACACTACCTCCCACGTGGACTCTTTCTTGATCCTACCCTTGGCAATTAGTGCTCCCCATCCCTGAAATGTATCTTATATTTGTTTTGTTATGTACTAATTTATGTATTTGTTGTCTCCCTGGATAGAATGGAAACTCCGGCAGCCAAGGACTGTTTCTTTTTTGTCTTAGCATAGTGCTGGATACAAAGGCTTATTAGTTGTCCTATATTTGGAATCATGCTATACATTGATTAGAAAAGCTGTCTCCCTTTCCTTTTTACCCCAGACCCATAGATAGAAACTACTATATTTAGAAGAATCCCCCAAAGCACCTAATCATTATTAAATAGCTTTATCTTTGTCAAACAGGAAAAGAAGAACTTGTGTTCTAAGGTCATAATCAGATCTGTCAGGAAGTTACTAAATAACCAGAGAATAAGATTATTCCAGCAGGACCTCAGTAACAAACTTTAACATTAATGTTATCTTTTCCTTCTGATATAATGAATGATATTTTGATATAAGTGTAATGAAAGTATCTGTGACTCTTTCATGGATTTTCTTTTCATTAACTATGATGCTTTCCCTTTCTCAGGAAGAAAAAATAATCAGAATTATATTTTTATGTCGACTCATTTTCATTTGCAGGTAAAAATGTCCTGTATCCCCTCCATTTTCAGTATCTATCAGTAAGAAAATTCTAATTTTTTTTTGTTTATGTAAAATTGGGCTTTAAAATTAAATAGAAAAACCCTATAATGTTCAACTTAAAAGCAGTCTTTTCTTTGTTTTGATTTAGTATACAACATTTTGCCAATGTTAATAATTAATAATGTACTTTTTCAAAACACTGTTACATTTGTCAAGGGTTTATTCACTTGGTCCAATTTTAGATGGAAAACCTTGCTAATGCCATGCTGATTACCCAACCTGAGGTCTCCTAACTTAAACTTGTGGTTTTAGAAACAATTTCTGGTAGAATCAATGCCACAGATAGTTTGTCAAGTCTTGAATCCAGTTACCCTGAATCCTTTATGATGGCAACTATCTTGTTGCCTAATTTTCATGTCTGTCTAAGCTCCCTTATCACATTCAGGTCCACCTCAGACCTTTCTAACATCATTGCTATGGATTCCCTAGTAAATCTCATTCCTCCTTTGTATCTTAGCCTCAGGAGATATGTATAAGACTTAAGTCAACCTACCTACCAGATTGACCACACCCGTGAGAGCTAGTTATTAATTAGCAAGCTGTTCCATGAATGAATGGAGGATATCAATAGAGGAATAAATGCCCTTTATTTTATTATTGTAATTAGAGAAGGAAATGGTAAACCACTCCAATATCTTCACTAAGGAAAACACCAAATGGGGTCACAAAGAGTCTGACATGATTGAAATGAATGAACAACAATTGGCTCCTTTAGAGACACATTCTCATCATTCAGTTAAAAGTAGTATACCTTTTATATTTGCCAAAGAAAATGGAAAGAAATTGAACAATGTAAATAAAATATTTATTTAATCCCTTATGAATTGAAAGCTGAATAAGAGAGCTACCTAGTTCAGCCAGTTTTGGTTTGGTTCTGATATAGAAAGCTTCATCAAGAAGCAGAACTCTCTATCCTTGGAATCCAGATCATATGCAAAACATTTAATAGAAGCAGTAAGTTAAACAAACAAACAAAACAAAACATAAAGGGAACACCAGTGTTTAACAGTGGTTACATGGGACAGTGGTCACTGTATTCCCAAATTCTATTTTTTTGGAGAGGGTAGCTGCTGATTAATGATTATTATTCCTCCAAGCCCAATGAAGATGGAACAATAAAAGAATGGACTTAAATTTAAGCAAGACAGATTCAATTTGATGTGATGAAAATATAACTTTTTGTAGAGTCATGAAACACTAGCATGGGTTACTGAATACTATCGAAAGTATTCCTGGAGAGCTTTAAGACTAGTATAGCCAGCTTGCATAATGGACAGAGTGCTGTACTCAAGTCAGGAAGACCTGTCTCAGGCACTTGGTAGTTGTGTGACTTTGGACAAATTCCTTAGCTTGTCTCATCCCCAGTTTCCTTATCTATAAGATGGGTATAATGTTCATCTTTGAGAGTTAGTGTGAAGATAAATTAGATAACATGTAAAGCACTTTGCAAATCTTAAAGTGTTATGTAAATCCTAGCTATAAGTATTATCAGAATAGCTAGGCTTTTTTTTTTTTTTTTTACCATGGATCATTTTCATAATTACCTACTTGAAAACAGAGAGAGAGGGCTGAACCAGCAGATCTTTTAAGATCTCTTCTAGCTCAAGGTTTCCATTCCCCAATAATTCTAATCAGCGCTTTCAGATGCTTTCTTGATCTCTTTTTAAGTAACAAGGGAAATTCAAATAACTACTGCAGCATTGCATGATTTCAGTTCAGAAAGAGATGGTTTGAAATCCCCTCTCATACCTATACTAGTCATGTGACCCTGGCCATTTTTGGCCTCAGCTTCCTCATCTGCAAAATGGACATAAGAAGAATACCTACCCTAAAAACAGCTATTGTAAGAATTTAATGAGGTCAGGTAAGTAAAATGTTTTTCGAACCATGAAATACTCCATAAATATCAGTTATTGATATTAATCATTTCAGAATAGTTCTGCTGCTTTGTGTGTGATCAAATGTAGCTATTTTAAGTAGTAGGCCTATTTATAAGAGAATAGTATGATTGGAAAAAATATGGGGAGAGAAGGGGAAATTATAGAATGCCACACCTCCGTCCTGAACTTGGTTTTGAATCTAGCTTCAGGCAGCTAGTTACCTGTGATGCCCAGTGTTAATTTGTATAAAAAGGTTTGTAGCTATTAAGGTGGCAGCTATTGTTTTGGGATCTTTATTTTTTATATTTTCTAAATCTTGAATGGCTGAGTGTAATTCATGGGATGGTAGAATATTTAGCATTTTGTAGGGCACTTTAAGATCTACAAAGTGCTTTGCATCTGTTAACTCATTTGATCCTCACAACAACTTTGGAAAGTAAGTGCTATTATTATCCCCATTTTACAGATGTAGAAACTGAGACGTGAAGAGTTTTTTGTAATTTCCACAGGGTCACACACCTAAGTAAGAGTCTAAGTCGGGATTTGAACTTAGGTCTTCCTGACTCCAGATCCAACACTCTGACCTGTGTGTGCTACCTGGCTGCCTCAAAGAATCGTCAGAGAGCTAGATGAGACCTTAGAGATTATTTAGTCCAATTTTCTCATTTAATAGATAAGGAAACTGAAGTCTTAAAAGGGAAAGATACTTGCTCAAGGTCATGACATATGTTTTATGCCAACTACCAGTCAGATGATATGACCTAGATTAGATGAATAATATTATCCAGTTCATACTAGTTCATTTAAATTAAATTTTAAGTTGATCGTATCATCTATCTATCTATCTATCTATCTATCTATCTATCTATCTATCTATCATCTATCTGTCTAAAGTGATTTACAAAACAAAGCTCTATATGAATTCTAGTAATAGTAGTAGTAGTGGTAGTAGTAATATTATTATTATGACCATGTGTGGCACATTGGGAAGAATGTTCGATTTGAATTGTGAATCCTGACTTTGTCACTACCAATGTGACCTTGACAAGTTATTCCTTCCCCCTCTTATTCTTTGGACCTTAATTTTCTCATCTATAAAATGAGAAGATTGACAAGTCGACCTCGGAGTTTCCTTCTAGCTCTAAATCTTTGAATATAGAATATAAACTATCTGTATCATTGCCCATATCAGCTCATTAGGAACTATTTCTTGTCTTCATCCAAGGTCTTATGGGATGGGATCTGAGGAAAATACCACCCTCCCCCCCACATACCTTGTGGGACTTCAGATTGGTTCTAAGGGGCCAGAACTTTGCCATTACTCTATGAAGGTAGGAATATAAGGGTCAAGAAAACCTCTCTCTGGAACAACAGGATTTCTAATCCCTATTCTCTACCTTCTATTTCATACTGTTGACCAATGGAAATAGTCATGATGTAAACATTATCTCTAGCCTTCTTTATTTTTTAACTTCCTTCTCCAATCGAAGGCTGTCTTTGACTTAGAGAATATTTCAGTATGACAGAATGATAGCATTTAGGGGCTGGGAGCAATCAGAGGTATCATTTAGTCTAAACTAATTTCCAGTAAGGAAATTAAGACCCACAGGAAGTCAAGAGACTTACCCAATGTTGCACCATTAGAGTTGGGACCACAATCTATGACCTTTCCATTAGATAAGTACTTCCTTTCTTGTTCTGTATTCTGGTAAAACCATGACTTTAAATAACCAATGACAGATCCAGTAAGATGCAACTCAAGTTAAGACTTGTTTTTAAGAGTCTTTTGCAAAACTAGAGCTGGCTTTTGGATTACAGATCTTGCCACTTGGAAAGCATTCGTACACCAACACCTGGTAGTCTGGGAGTGCTGCCAGGTGAATTGATGCAGGGCTCCTTTTTGGAGGAGGAAAAGCCTTCATTTCAGTATTCTGGACAGGAAAATGACACCTGTAGGAAGAGTTCAGGAAGTTGGGGCTTAAGGAAAATCCTTACCATTCTTAGATGAGTGAATTGCATTGTGCTTTTGATTATATGATTGATAAGGTGGGAGGCCTTAGAAGAAATATATTTCCTAAGCAATAGCAGGAAATTGAAATAATTCCTTCAGAGAAAAAGGAGGCATGATTGAAGCATTTATTTAACTTCATAACCTTTAGTTTTTTAGGGGAAGGAAAAGGTTCCTTACTCATGAGAAGAAGTTACTCTAAATTCTCTAAATTCCAAAGGAGGTGTATCATTGGCCAGAAGAATATGTACACAGATAGACAAATGTTTCCTGAGAAACTCTCTCTGACTATTTAATTATATGCTTAACAGAAACAATCTGTGTTGGTGAATGCTCCAACATGGCTTCCAGCTTTCAGTGATTCAGGTTATGGATATGCAGCACAAGCATTTAAAAGAGGAAACTTTCTTTCCCATGTAATATCACATAAATGGTTCAACTAGCTTTTTTTTTTTTTTTTTTTTTTTTTACCATATTGACCTCTCTGTCATGTTGAGGGAGGCTTAGAGAGGAAAGGACAGAACTTGTTGGAATATTTTCACAAAACTTTGCAAATATTCCTTCTGTTCCTTCAGCAGTATTGTAACATGTCTGGAGGAACTCCCTGCTCCTGGGGACTTTTATGCATTACATTACACACTATTGCTACTTGTTTGGAAGCCATACCTATACACATATGGGGTGGTTTGGTAGGATTGTCAAATAGATGAAGGCTGTCTTTGGCTCTTCTCTCCACAATTGTTTGTGGGCCCTCATCTCCCTAACCTCAGGCAACCATTGTGGCATTCATTCAGGCTAACATTACTAAATAAAAACTCACTTTTGTATATCATTTGGTGGTTTTCAAAGCAACTTTGTTCATAATAATCCTTCCTCATATAGTATTCCCTCTTTCTTTTTCTGATCAAAATCATATTTTCTCAATGCTTTCTATTCTTAACTAGCCAACAGGAAATCAATCTGATTAATTCACTCAAGGTAAGGTTTGAATGTTTGACCACTTCCAGAGATATCTGCATTTTTAAAGAGAAAGCTTATTAGCCAAAAGCAATAGCCAGAGATTTAGAGGTGGAAGGACCCTTAGAGATCATTTCCCCTATGAGTTTTTAATCCTTTTGGTGTTGTGGACCACCTTGGCAGACAGGTGAAGCCTCTTAAAATATAAAATAAATTGACTTTTAAAAGAAACTAATGATATTAAAATATTAAAAAACACACAAGTTCATGGACTGACTATAAGTTAAAAGCCCTTGATCTAGTGTAAATCCCTAATTTTAAAGAGGATGCTCTCAACAAGCATTTATTAAAGGTTTACTCTAGGTCAGGAATGAGACTGGGCATACAAAGAAAGTAAGAACAATCCTTGCTCTCAAGGAATTTACAATCTGATGAAGGATACCCTGTGTAAATAATTTAAGTACATAGAAGATAGATACTGAGTGAATAAAATAAGAGAGGGAAGCGTTAGCCTTAGGGGGTGAGGGTATGAAGGAGGCTGAGAATGGCCTCCCTGGAGAAGGTGGGATTTCAACCCAGCCTCGAAGGAAGCCAGGACAGCTAAGAGGCAGAGGTGAGAGGGCAGAGCATTCTAGAGACTGGGGAACATGGAAGTAATAGGGAGCCACTGGAGCTCCTTGAGCACCAGAGTGACGTGGCTGTGCTTATGCTCCAAAGTCCTACAGAACTAAGATGTAAGCCAATGTTCTAATGAGAGAGACAATATCAAGTGCTCGTACTTTCACTAATGGTGAGATTTCAATCAGTATTCGTCAGTCAAATAGCAGTTATTGAGTACCTACTATATGCCAGGCCCTATGCTAAGCTCTGGGGATACGGAGAAAGGCAAAAGATGGTCATTCCTTTCAAGGAGCTCATGCTCTAATGGGAGAGAGAGCACAAAAATAATTATGTACAGGAACTATATACAGGATAAGATGGAGATAATTTTAGAGGTAAGACACTAGAACAGGGATGGAAAACCTGCAGCCTCAAGGCCCCTAAGTCCTCAAGTGCAGCCCTTTGCCTGAATCCAAACTTCAAAGAACAAATCCTCTTAATAAAAGGATTTGTTCTGTAAAACTTGGACTTAGTCAAAAAGCTGCACCTAAGGACTTAGAACAGTGGTTCTCAACCTGTGGGTTGCAACCTTTTGGGAGTCGAATGACCCTTTCACAGAGGTCACAGAGGTCGCCTAAGACCATCGGAAAACACATCTTTCCGATGGTCTTAGGAACTGAGACATAGCTCCTCTATTTGTCTCCAGGCGGATCCGCCCACATGCAGATATGCCCATATATGAGTATTAAAGGGTTGTGGCGTTAGGAAGGTTGAGAACCACTGATCTAGAAGGTCACATGTGGCCTCAAGGTCTCAGATTCTGCACCTCTGCACTAGAACCAAGAAAGACTGGGAAAGGCTTCCTGTAGAATGTGCATTTTAGCTGTGACCTGAAGGAAGCCAAGGAAGCCAGGAGGCTGAGATGAGGAAAGAGAACATTCCAGGTATAGGGACAGTCAGGAAAAATGCCTGGATCTGAGAGGTGGTATCTGGTTCAAGTAACAGCAAGGAGGCCAGAGTACTACATTGCAGAGTATGGGGACGGGACATAAAGGTATAGTAAGACAATATTAGAATAACAGAATCACAGGATACAAGAATCGAAAGGGACTTTAGAGATCATCTCTTTCCTCCTCCTTGCTGTATGTCCCCTAAGTTATGCTACAGAATCAACAGCCAGCTCTTCCTGCTACTAAAGCATTGTAAGAAATCAGGTAGCTCACTGTTGGGATTATATCCCAAAGAGATTACAGAAGTGGGAAAAGGTCCCATATGTGCAAAAATATTTATTGTAGCTCTCTTTGTGGTTGCAAAAAACTGGAAATATAGGGGATGCCCATCAATTGGGGAATG
>CM053587.1:115450411-115484325 GCA_028646515.1 Pseudochirops corinnae
ACAATGTGAAAGTATTTGCAGATCCTATACATGATTGCACGCCACCATGGGAGGGGGGGGAAGGGAGGGGAGAAAATCTGAAACTCAAGTGATTGTGGAACTGAATCTTGTAAATTAAAAGTAAATGAGTAAATAAAAAAAACATCAGGTAGCTAAATTGGAACACTAATGCATTGCTGATGGATATGAACTGATCCAATCATTCTGGAGAGCAATTTGTAACTATGCCCAAAGAGCTATAAAACTGGGCATACCTTTTGATCCGACAATACCACTTCTAGGTCTGTATTCCAAAGAGATCATAACAAAGGGAGAAAGATTCACATGTACAAAGATGGCCAAGAATGGAAACTGAGGGGATGCCCATCATTTGGGGAATGGCTAAAAACTTGTGGTATATGAATGTAATGGCATATTGCTGTTCCATAAGAAATAATGAACAGGAGGACTTCAGAAAAACCTGAAATGATTTATATGAACTGATGCTGAGTGAAGTGAGCAGAATCAAAAGAACATTGTACACAGGAACAGCAGCATTGTGCTAGGACCAACTCTGATAGACTTAACTCTTCTCAGCAGTACAAGGATCTAAAGCATTTCTAAAAGAATCATGGTGGAAAGCTATCCGCACCTAGAGAAAGAACTATGGAATTTGAATGCAGACAAAAGCAGACTATTTTTTCTTTTTATTTGTTTTCATTTCTTTTTCATAATTTTTCTCTTTGATTCTAATTCTCCTTTACAACATGACTAATATGGAAACATGTTTAATATGATTGTATATGTATAGATTATATCAGATTGCAAGGGGGGAGAAAATTTAGAACTCAAAATCTTATAGAAGTGAATGTTGAAAACTAAAAACAAATAAATGAATAAAATAAAAAAGAAATCATGTAGCTAATAAGGAAGCCTGTCCTGTGTATGCAATCAATAGATAAGTTTTGATTGGTCATAGCCTGGATTTACCAGATTTTTGAAAATGTTATTTCTTAGGATCTCCCATAGCCCCAAGTATAATGCTAGACCCTTTGTGGAGATTGAGTAAAGGCTTACTGAATGAAGAATTGGGATGGGGGCAGTAGCAGATAGAGTATCAGGTCTGGAGTCATCTTCCTGAGTTCAAATCTGGCCTCAGACACTTTACTAGCTGTGAGACCCTGGACAAGTCACTTAACCTTGTCTACCTCAGTTTTCTCATTTATAAAATGAGCTGGAGAAGGAAATGGCAAACCACTCTGGTATCTCTGCCAAGAAAACCTCAGACAGGATTATGAAGAGTTGGAGAAGACTAAAACAATTCAACAACAAAAACAAAAGAACTAGGGAAATTATCTGGCTCATTCGGGCAGAAATCCTACATTTGCCATAAGTACTCAATCTCTGCAGATGATGATGTTAAGTCTACATGACCCAAAGGGAGACCAGGGTCTAGAAAAATAAAACTGGAATGGATTTGGAAATTGCTCCATGAAGGTGTTTCTTCAGGAGGCCAAAATGATCAATTGGGAAGTAAGATGTTGACTGGGATCATAGTGAAAACTTCAGCTTGATTTCGATCTTCCATGTCCCAGAGCTTAATCACCCTGGAAGATAGCTCAGTTTCCTCTGATTGGTCAGTTCTGCCTGGAACCACCATTTTAAGGAATTGGCCAAGTCGGTCATATTTTCCTTCCAGACTGTGTAGGTACCTTCCCTGCTCCCCTCACTCTCTTATGATCCCTTTGAGGTATTTTCTTCTCCCATTAGTAAGTAAGTTCTTTGAGGTCTAAGACTTTCTCTTTGCTTGTATTTATAATCCTGTTTTAGAGTAGTTAACACTTAATAAATGCTTATTAACTTGACCACTGAATAAATTGGCAAGCCTTTCACAGACTCATGTTCATTTCCTTGCTACCATGAGGAACTGAAGCAGGATTTAATTGGAGCTTGTAAGGCATCACACATACTAAAACAATTCCCCAAAGTTGTTTGAATGAAATGGAATGGGCTGCCCAGGGACATGGTTGATGTCCCTTCTTTGGAGGTCTTCAAGCAGAAGCAGGATGACCTCTTGTCAAGCATGGTATAATGGGGGTTCCTTTCAGGTATGGGTTGAATTAGATCATTAATGAGGTCTCTTCCAGCCCCTCAATTCAGTTGTGTGATTATATCCAATCTAAATGTGGTTAACAAAGCTATGTAACATATACAAATCAGACCTTCAAGCCTCCAGGCTTTTGGACTGTTTTAGGCAAAGTTCTTCATCTTTTTTGACCCCTTCTGACTTATTTAGATAACTGTTCCTTCCCAAAGCTGGCCAAAAAATTTCACGTGCTGAATATACTTATTGTTCATGGCAGATGTATAAAGTATTAAGCATTTCCCCCCCACTCAATAACTTGTGGAGTTTCTCTGTTGCTGGAATTGTATAGCACACTTTGTTTGCTATACAATCAGTACTTTGTGAAAGGGCCAACATTCCTGGAGATGCGTTGCTATACTACGTGTGGATAATGGGTTTAGGTAAAAACCTGTAGATATTTTAATGTTTGTTAGTGATAGGCACTGGAAGCAGTAATTAGATTGAGAAATTATGGAGTCAGTTTCCAAACTTTAGGTCTCTTCAACTACATTCCTAGGCAAACAGTTGAGAAGTACATTTTACATTTGCAGAGAGATAGAGAACCCTACCTGGGGCTGGGTGTGGGTGGAAATAGAGGGAGAGGAGAGAAATGGAAACTAATGGATGGACTGGAGGGTCAGGCAGTCAGCTGGCATTTATTAAATGCTTCCTATGTGCACTTTGCTAAGTGCTGCAGATACAAAGAAAGGCAGAAGACAGTTCCTGCTGTCTAACGGGGGAGGGAGACAACACAAGGAACAACTGTGTACAATAAAATGAACATAGGGTAAATTTGGGGGGAGGGGTAATCTCAGTGGGAAGTTAATGGAGATTTAAAAGGAATCAGGGAAACTAGGTAGCAGGGATGAAGAAGGGGTGAAGGTAGAAAACACTGGGAGTCAGAGATAGAATGTTATATGTGAGGAGCAGGAGGGAGGCTAGTGTCATTGGAATGAAGACTAAGTGGGAGTGGGAGGGTATAAGAAAGACTGGAAGGAAGAGGCTAGATTATTAAGGAGTTTGAATGCCAGGCAGAAGATTTCATATTCGATTCTGGATGTAATAGATAGTCACTACAGTTTAGTGAATAAGTGTATATGAGGTATAGGTGTGATATGGTTGGATTGGAGGGTTGTGGCATTAATTGATCACATAGAAATGTTGCTAGCTGGTCAGGAAAACAAAAGGAAAGCCAACATTTTCAGAGACACCTCAACATTGACTTTTAGAATTTTCATGGATGTTGCAAGTAATGTCAATATGTGGATGGTACTTTATGGGAGAATCTGCTCACCCCTATCTAGAAACACAACAGCATGACCAAGGAGGACAACAGGAGGGTGCCTGTTCCTGTTTGGGCTCCGTGATACCTTTGCTGTGTGATTTGGGGGAATGTGTCTCACCTGAGGGCATCATGGTACAGTATTACCCAGTACAGTAATTGATCTTCTTGATGATGATAGCCCCAAGTCATCAAGAAATACCATTGATAGTCTGTGCAAGGTGCTGTTTTAGGTAGCAGAAGGGCAGAAGAGTACCTAATTCCTACTTGAGATGTTTTCATCCAAAAAGTAGTGTGGAAATGCTTAATGCAGTGAGTTTCACTTATCCAGGAAAGCCCCATGTTCACTCTGTAGTAATGAGGAAATAAAAGCAGTTCTACTAAATTATCACTATACATAAATCATGAGCTCCTTGAATGCAGGGACTATATCTGAATTACCTTTGTAGCCTCTCTCAGTACTTTCAGTGTTTGGTACTGAAAACAGGTACTTAATTAAAGTCTCATTGAATGAATTGTCATATATTTCCCCATTTTTTTCTAGTTGTAAAGGACATACTTGAGTAAAATAACTAGTACAGTCAGTTTTGCTATAACTTGACAGACAGGCAAAAAGCACTGCCCAATGCAAAAATCACAAAATAAGAACCATAGATCTTATGGAAAAATTGAGTCTAGGGTCACAACACTTAAATACTCCTTCAGTGACACATAAAAAAGATAGGAACCTAATAAAAATAGTAGCATCCCTTTACACATGTTAAATAGTTAAAAATACATAAAAAGTACAATATATTGTAGCAGTGATCTGGGCCTGCACTCTGGTTCCCATTGGGCCGGGAAGGGCAAAGTCTGGAAGTAGTTGGGCAGGCTGCAACAAGGTTTGGGGGCTGGGCGTGGTATGGATCAGCCTGCCTCCTCCCACAGCTTCTACTGTACAGGAAGACATGCAAAAAATATGGCACTTCCCCTTGACAAAGACCTTAAGTTTGCTTGTGGAAGTGGGGGTCTGCAGGGTTGCTACCTATGAGGTATTGAGTGGTGTAGTTCTGCATCCTCAGGGTTTTTCTTGGAAGAAACAGGTACAAGTCAACCCAAATTCTCACTATGCTCAAAATGTTCTCCAGATTTATCAGTCACCTTGGAACAAATCTGTGTTTTCAAAAAGGGCATTATAGTAGAACTAGCTGTATTTTTCTAGATCTATGACCTCCAATGGCAGGAGAGAGAGAGGAATATAGACGACTGGAAGGGAGCAGCAGATGGAAAGAAATTACAGTAATATAAGATTTTTGTGCTTTAGAAACAAACATCAAGGTATATGGCAATTATCTTTTCAGAAGGATTACAACTGTCAAAATAAATACTTTTAAAATGAGGCTTATAATAGAACAAATGTGAGCAAATACATTCTCTGCAAATGATAAAAGCATATAATAGGCTTCATGAGCATAGTGCTTTCTTTATGCAAACTGAGATAAATTTGTAAAGAGATTTAAAAAGAAAAATAATCATAAGAATCATAGAATGTTCAAGCTATAAGAGACGTTAGAGATTATCTAGGGCAGAGGTTCTTAACCTGGGGTCTGTGAACTTAAAAACATTGTTCTGAGAAGAGGCCCATAGATTTCAACAGCTGCCCCTGAGGTTCATGACCTGTCCTTGGGAGGCAGCTTGACTCTGTGGAAAGAATATTGAACATGGAGTCTGGAAGACTTAAGTTTAAATTCTGTGTCTGAAACTTACTTGTAGCATCTGTGGGCAAATTCATCTTTCCGAAATTCAGTTCCCTTAGCTGTGGAACTGAAAAACGGCCATGATGAGATCTAACTTGTAAGGTCACTGGCAGGCTCCAATGACATGATCTCTTTGTAGTAGCCAGAGGTGTGCAGGACACAGGCTGAGGTCCACTGATTAATTTTTACTGTGAATATTTACACCTAAGAAATCATAAAACACTACAAATTGGTTTTGGATAATTGTTTTGTTTATTGTTTACTGTTTTGTTGATCGTCTAGAATTAAAAAAGTGATGGAGAAATTATTAATGATGTAAATACAACTTGAATGTCTGTGGGCTACATTTTTTTGTTTGTTTAATTTGGATAACCAGTTTTTAAACATCTATGGCATGCCATTGGAAGGACCTCTTCCTGGAGATGCTCCTCCAATTCACATTCATACTTGCTGGCTGAGTCTTTAGTGGGGGTCACTAACTCTTAAATTATGGGACTGAGTGGATTTGATTCCTACTAACTGATTTCTCCAACCTTCCCTATTCCCATCCAGAAGATAAAATGAAAGAAGATGATAGATAATAGAGAGGCAAGATGTAAGTATATCTACGATAGAATTACTTGTCTAGTAGGAGATATCACATTTGTTGGGGAGCAAAAAGAGAGAGGCATAGATACACAGAATTTGGAGCAGCTACCCTTAGATTCTTGGTTACTTTGTGGGTCCATACACCTAAAACCATAGCTTGTAAATCCCTACTAGGGTACTTATCTTTAATATTCAGCCAATATACATAATTAGTTCAAAGCAAAGCATTTATGAAGATGGTAATAGTAACCACTATGGCTATACCACATTCCCCCATAAACTGGGATGAACTAACAAATATACATGGCATCAGAGAGAAAAGTAGGCATAAAAGTATACCAGTAGTAAGACCTATGCCTCAGGAACACATGTGACCAAAGCAACTTGTCATATCTCTGATAGCCGTGGGACCTAATGACCTCCCATGAGGTCTTCATGTTACTCCCTATTGGGTACAGTGTCTTTGTTGACAGGTTTCTCAACTTGGCTACATAGGCCTATTCCTCTTTGCAACTCACTCCCAACTGCCAGGGCTAACTCTCCCTTACATGGGTATCTGTGCTGCCAGAGGTCATGCTCCTTGAAACTGATTTCTGTGCTGCAAACTCTCTGACCCTACTAGATTCAGTGACTCCTACATGGTTAGCTAGGTGGTGCAGAGGAGAGATGGTTGCACCTGAAGTCAGGAAGACCCAAGTTCAAATTCAGCCTCAGACACCGTGGGAAGCCATGCAAGTCAGTTAACATCTGTTTGTCTCAGTTTCCTCAACTGTAAGATGAGTTTTACAATAACACCTCCTTCCCAGGGTGATTGTGAAGATCCAGTGAAATGATGTTTGTAAACATTTAGCACAGTGGCTAGCAAATAGTAGGTGCTCTATAAATGCTTACGAGAGAAGGAAATGGCAAACCACTCTGGTGTCTTTGCCGAGAAAACCCTAGACAGGGTCAGGAAGACTCAGATGTGACTAAATGACTAAACAACACTGGGCCAGTAGTTCTTTTACAAAATGTCATGGGCAATGTGCAAGTTGGAGAGAAAAATGTTGTCCTTCCTCACAATCCCCTCCTACTTGAAAGGCTTGATCCTCCCCAGAGGCGGACAGGTTTAACTTTTTAAAAGCCAGAGGTGCCAGAGTTAGCCTTTCACCATCCCAGGGCCAGCAGCCCTCTTAATTACATTAATTACAGGAAGAATTGCTTCACACTTCACTTTATGAATAACAAGGGGTAGAGGCCTCTTTGCATTGGTTTTGAATATATTAATACTTCATTACCAAGGCTATCTGACCTTTAATTTCTGTGATTTATATCACCTGAACTTGAGGGTGAGGAATCAAGCCCCACCCCCTCATCTCACACCACCTGGGAAAAGTGCTTTGTCAACTTGGAAACACTATGTAAAGGTGAGTCAAGAGTGCTGTGAAGAAACCTGTTCAGAAAGATGAAGTCTCTTCCTTTAAGGTGAGAAAAACTACCTGAGGGGTAAGCTGAGATCAGAAATGGACAATTTCAGAGGAAACAGGGAAAACCTGTAAAGCAGAGTAAAGTTAGCAGAACTAGGAGAACATTTCATGTAACAAGAACAGCTTTATAGAGAAAAACAACACTGAAAGATTTTAGCCCTCTGATTAATGAAGTAATTAAGTACAAGTAGAAAAGAATGAAAAAGAACTTGAAATGCAGAGACATACATTTTCAGAAATGGCTAATGTGAGAATTTGTTTTGCTGGACCATGTAACTGTGTATTGAGGGCTTTGTTTTTTGTTTTTGTTTTAATATATATAAATATATTTTTAAACTTTTCTGGGGGATAGTAGGAGGGCCAGTTTAATAAAAACTGTCATATGAAAAATAAAAATTATAAAAAATTTTTAAAAAGACAAGCTAGTGGTCTTGAAACAATTTCATTAATTAGTTCTTAACTTATTTTAGAAATGTACTCAAAAGAATAATGAAGTTCCAAGAGAAAATATTAGGATATATTCCTTCTTATGGCAGAAGGATAAGGGACTTTTAGGACTGAGTACTGTATACCTTCTCAGACTTGGTTTCTCTATCAGCTGGGTAAGAGAACATTTATTAAGCAACCATTATGTGTTAGGCTCCGAATTGAATGCTTTACAAATATAATCTCATCTGATTCTTGCAACGGCCCTGTGAGGAGGGTACTATGACTATTTTCATTTTACAGTTGAGGAAACTGAGACCCAGGTTGAGTGACTTGCCCAAGGTCACAAAGTTAGTGTCTGAAGGAAGATTTAAACTAGGGTCATTCTGACTCCAGACCCAGTACTCTATCCATTATATCTGTTGGCTATTTGATATCACACTCAGACGATTGTGTTTATAATTGTTTTTCTTTGTCACAAGAGAGGGCCCAACCTGGAGGTGGTGGTAGGGCATGGCTGTGATGGAAAGACAAAAGACATTCAAAAAGCATTCAAAAATTATTCTACTGGGAAAGATCAAGATTTCTTAAGACCTCTGTGCTTATCTTTGTTGGTATGGAAGAATTTTGCTGACTGGGAGACTGCCCTGGGTGAAAGATTTATCATTTACTTGTGAGAGTTTTTTTTTTCCCCCTTGTTCAGTGTTTGGGGGACTGGAAAGGATGGAAAATTTGCTTTTTTTTAAATTGAAAAAAATTTAATAAAAAAGAAAGTTCACACAAGAAATTCAAGGTTTTCATTCACCTTAAGAAAGGTAGAGAGGAAGAAGACCTAGCTATCGTTTACATTTGAAGTACATATTTCCAAAATGAAAGAATTTGCAGATATTTTTATCTTGTTTATGGATAGTATCCCCAATTCTGTTTTATGGAGACAAGTTGACCCATAACTACCCAATTGTTTTTGCTTAACTGCCTAAGTGAGTAATGGATGGGGTATGTAGCAAAGCCTTGATGTCCCAATCTCCCTGTAAGGTAGAATGGGTCAGGTAGCATCAGCCCCATATACAGGAGGGGAGACAAGAGCATTTGCCTGAGATTACAGAGCAAATTAAGGGCAAGACTAGGACTATCCTTGGGGTTTCTAAGTGACTACGGTTCACTAAAGAATTTTGTGTCCAAGACCCTGATGCCTCTTATTATTGCCAAATAATTATTTGACTGGGCATTTAACAGCAGATAGTAGGAGAATTTTTATTGTTACAATTCATTTAAATGCTGTTGACTCTTGGTAGCAAAGCAAGCCAGGATTATGCTTGTCCAATGTCTCTTAAAGCAGTGATGTCAGAGACCACTGGTACTGCTAAAATAAATACATCCTTGGATTCATTTAATGCCAAGTTAGACAAGTGGAAATCTGTTCACCATTTCCACCTGCTTGGTTGGTGTTGTTTTTCAACATCCGGAAAAGTTCGCTGGCAATTATGGAGTGAATGAGCATTTTAAGGAATGGCAGTTCACCAATGTGAGACCTGAGAAATGAACATTAATTCTCATAATTGTGAGATAAGCCTGGCAGATGATTGGAGAGGGCAGAGCCAGGAAAATGTCACTTCTCTCCTGCCTGGGAATGGAGCAGCTCTCTATTCATGTTGGCCTAGTGTTTGCATTCTGTACTGAATGAATGAATACTACTCCTTGGAATATGCAGTCTCTGAACACCGTTTGTTCATTTTTCTGGGTCACTTATTTTTAGTTTAATTAGTATTTTTTTCCAATTACATATAAAGACAATTTTTAACATCCATTTAAAAAATGCATTCCAAATTTTTTCCTACACCATCCTTTTCCCCCTCCCTAAAACAGTAATTCGATATAGGTTATATATGTGCAATCATGTAAAACATATTTCCATATTAATCATGTTGTGAAAGAAGAAACAGACCAAAAGAAACTCTCCCCCTGGCCCCCAAAGTGAAAACAGTATGCTTTGACCTGCATTCAGACTCCATCAGTTCTTTCTCTGGAAGTGGATAGCGTTTTCCATCATGAGTCCTTTGCAATTGTTTTGGATCATTGTACTGCTGAGAAGAGCCAAGTCATCCATAGTTGATCATTGCATAATGTTGCTATTACTGTGTACAATATTCTTTTGGTTCTGCTCACTTCACTTTGCATCAGTTCTTATAAGTCTTTCCAGGTTTTCCTGAACTCTGCCTGCTTGTCATTTCTTATAGCACAATAATATTCCATTCCGTGTCTTGTATACTTATTGCTTATAATTTAGTTCTGAACATAAATGGACACTGCAATGAAAAGTTGGAGATTTAAAGTAATTAAAAAAATTTTTTTAATAAGAAACTTCTTTTTAATAAATAATCCCAAATAAAATGAAGTTTCACAAAATATATTCTACTACATATATCAAATACAAATCTCATCATCATTTCTTCTTTTCAGGGCATTAGACTGACAAAGCGTCACACAATGCACATTTTACTTTTCCATGGCATCTAGATGTCGTAGCATTAGTTGGAAGTCTAAGAGAATCTGTAGCCTCTAGAATGATCTGTTTTCATCTGCAGCAAATGACTTAAAGCTAAGCCAAAAGTTTTTACTTATATACATATATTTCCATCATAAAAAGCTGTTATGATCCTGTTATGCTCTCTGCTTTTACTGTAGTGTGTTTCACAAAGCTTCTGTATAGGTCAACATACTAAAAAAATCTTGATTTTTAAAAGAATCTTTTTGGTACTGCTGCGTGATGGGTATAAATGTTACGTTAATTTAAGCATAAAATGGTAACTACATTGTATTGTATAAACTAATTCACAGATACTGGGAAAATTTTCTTAAGCTAACCAAACACAAGGCTGCAGCAATGATAAAGAGTAGTGGAATAGGAGGAAAAAAGGAACAAGTAGATACATTGACTTTTGATCAGTGGCCATTCATTATTTTGCTTTCTGGCATATGGAAGAAATTATCTTTTTTGAGTTTCAAATGTTCTGGTAAATCCAGTTGTCTCTTAGCTTCTTCAATATCCTGAATTGCTGAAATAAGGGCATCAAGAGAACTAAAAAGTTTTTCCCTGGTCTGGTGTAGCCAGTAATGGCTATACTAAGGATATCCCCATAGAAGTCTTCTTTGAAGGTATGTATAATGTGAGTTTCCACAGATTTTTTTAGTATTCTTGTAGTATGGGTTCCATCCTATGCTTAAAACCATCTTATGAGCATCCTCATTTCCAACAGCGGCCCAACCATAGTAAATTCCAGTAGATAAATCACTTGCAAGATTATCTACTACTTGCTCAGGAAAGGTAGCTGTGGGGACGATAAACTGCTTGGAGCCCCGTCCGAAGCCCCGCACACTTAACCCCGGCAGAAATAAGGCAGGTCCTTCACAACGCCGCTGGCTCCGGGCTCGGGGGATGGCCCGGGAGAAGAGTCTGGAGGAGCCGCCATCGAACTCAGGGCTACTCACCCCCCAGCCCCGTCCGCCAGCGGGAGAGGGAGGAGAGGGGAGATTCCTAAGGGCGCGAGACTGCCGGCCAACGGGCCACACGGCAGGCGAAGGTCGCACGACAGAACCTCAGCGCGCCACTGACCCAACAGAAGCAGAATCTAAAGTAATTCTTAATTTAAAATAATTCCCCTGGGGACTAATAAAGTACCCGTCATTTTTTAATATTGACAGGGTGGCTATCTTTCTGAATGGACTCTTGTCTAAACAGTGTTCTGATATTCTTTGGGTCATGTGAAAAGGACTGTAGCTTAAAAATTCACAGTGGTTTAAGGGAAAGATATTAAGATTAGGACTTGAAGCACCTGAGTTCAGTTGTTTAGTACATGTAAGAACCTGGGCCAGTCACTTCCCATTTCTGGGCCTTAACATCCTCTTCTGTGAAATGAGAAGGGCCAGAAGTGTTGTGAGGCTCAGATAAGGTAATGGCTATAAAGTACTTCGCAAAACTTAAGGCACAATATAATTGAAAGTAATACTTCTCCTTGTCCTCCTCTCACCAAGCTCCCAGTTTGGTGATGACTGTTCTCTGAGCCTTCTGCTGTGGTCCTGATGAGTCTAAGCAGAGCAATAGAGAGATGGGCTGGTAAATGTTTAACAACTGCGCTCTTATCCCCTGGCCCTTTTTAAAGATTTATCTGCATTATTAACACTTTCTTATAACAATAAATCTGGCCTAGGCTTTTAGTGATTATTGAGTTTTGAGATGTAAATCCTCACACCAAGCGTTTAATAGTGGGTTCTTACCAAGCCAGTTTGGGCTGTGAAAGGGTTATTTACCCTTCAATCCACTGTTGACAGAAGTGAAAACAGAGGCCCAATGAGATTAATTAACTTTCCCAAAGTCATACAGATAGTAAACTGTCAAAGGCAGGATTTGAATTCAGGTCCTTTGATTGCAGAACCTGTGTTCCTGTCAATGAACGATGTACATTGATTGGAGAATGTAAGTGCTAACCGTTCTCTTCTTCCAGCTCTATGTCCTTTGATCTTTATAATTATTGCCCCTTGTTCTGACCAAGTTTGTGGAAGTCTTTAGTTACTCTCCTCCTGTCTAGTGAAGGCAGTAAGAGCCTAATTGAATTTTCAAAATGGGGTAGAAAGAATAGGGAGGGAAGGAAACAATGACAAAAGAATTGAGTTTCTAATAAAAAAAAAGCTTTCAAACTAGGGCAGCTTCACTGAAACTTTAATGAAAGCTAAACTAATCTACTCAGTAATTTTTTCTTTAGTGTCCTCACAAAACAAAGAAATATGCCCCTGTCCAATTACATCACAGTGATTTGCTAGTATTCAGTTCCTCTGAGCATTAGCTAGAGTTCATTAAGCCTATAAGACCAAGAATTTCAGTTGGATGTGTCTCAAATCCTTGAGCCATTTTGCAAAAACACAAAAAACCAACAAAAAAAACAACAAAATTTTAAAAAATGGGGTTGAATTAACAGAGATTTAGTTCAAAAGCTTTTGTGCAATTATGACTAGTGGTTTAAATAATTTTTTTTCCTTGTTTCAGTGTGGTGTAGTAGATAGAGTACCGGCTTGGAGTCAGGAGAGATCTGCCTTCAAATTGTGCCTCCAACACTTAACTAGCTGAGTTGTCACGGGCTAGTCACTTAGCGGCTTGAGTCCAAGGGTCTTCATCTGTAAGATGGTAGAGTGCCCAGTTTGGAGTCAGGAAGACCTGAGTTCAAATATGGCTATATAAATGCCTACTACTATTATTCTTTTTTCTCCTTTAGATCATTTCTACCTCTTTTCTCTATTTTAGATAAATGTTTTTATTTCTTTCTCTCCACCCAAGCCTTTCCCCTCACTTCTTTGGATCACAGATAGGGAGCAAGAAGGGAAGTTAGAGGTCACAGAGTCAAACTCCTTAATTTTATAAATGTGAAACTAAGGCACAGAGAGGGTAAGTGATTTGCCCAAGGTTTTGCAGATCCAAGCCTGGGTCTTTGGATTCCCACTGTGCCAGAGTGTCTCTCATGGATCACTTGGCAGGACTGGTATAGGCACCTAGGACTGATGCTAGGTTTGAACAAACCCAAGCTAATATATTGACCTAGGAAATTTTTCATATAAGCCAAGAAATAATTAACTGAAATATGTTACTGGCAACTTAGGAATTCAGCCAGTGTGGCATAATGGATAGAGAGCTGGCCTTAGAATCAGAAAAATATGGGTTTAAAATCTCCCCTCTGATGCGTTGACTATGGGTGAATCCCTTAACATCCATGTGATGTGTGCAGTTTTCTAGGATGTTAACTCTATGATTTATGTATGTTCCTTGGTAGACTGGCAGAATGTGGGGATGGTACAGCCTCAAACTAAAGGGCTAATAATGAAAAGTGGCATCTGGCCTTTTCACAATAGGCCATGAGACTTGGATGTTGCATGAGACTTCTAGAGCAGTGTCAGTGCTAGTACCTATGAGTGATGCTAAACAATACAAGTTGAGACAGCTCTGGAAATGTAAAAAGATCTTAGAACCCAGACCATCCAGGCCCAATGAAGCCAAACTTTTCACAGTCAAGTTCCTCTGGGTAGAAAAAGCGTGGAGAGGGAATGTCAAGAAGGTGGTATGATTCAGTGTGATGAGTGACTTCATGAAAGGACATATATTTAGGGACACGCCAGAGCATGCTATTAAATATTGACTTTGATACCTCTAAGTGGTGGATGGGCCAATTTTTCATGCTGCAATCTGAACTTAGATGTGATGTTTGAAGAGGGGATTCTTGGTTCTCTGTCAGTAGAGCAAGGACTCATCAGATGGAAACTTTAGTAGTAAATCAGAGGCAATCTTCACGTCCAATTGTACAATCATTTTCTTTTTTTTTGCTTTTTGGAGGAAGAAGACAGGGTAGTAGGGGTTAAGTAATTTGCCCAAGGTCACATGGCTAGTAAGTATTAAGTGTCTGAGTCTGGATTTGAGCTCAGGTCCTTCTGACTTTAGGGCCAGTGCTCTATTCACTGCGCCACCTAGCTGCCTTACAATCATTTTCAACAAGCATTTTGCTAGGTACCTAATACGCATAAGGCAACTGTGCTTCTCACAAAAAACTTACCTTCTTCTCCTTGGGGTGGGGTACAGGTAGGCAAGTGCAGATAAGGAAATACCATTTTTGTTGTTGTTTTAGACCTGAGGTTTCACTGGATTGGGAGCTCCTGGTGAGGAAATGTCCACTATGAATAAAGTTATGTGGGTGCCTTTTGGCCCATGACAATGCTCTGGAGGCCCCACTCTTCTGATTTGTGATTGCTTTTCTACACTATTTCAGAAAACCCCCACCTATGCTTTGTGCATTTGCTTCTTTATAAACTTCTTAACAATCACTGTCTTTCCTTCTCCACTTTCCCCCTCCAGTTAAGGAAATATGAACCATGATTAAATCAACTTTGTTACCATTTTCCATTGGGACATGTCAATCTATTCCCTATGGCCCTGTTCACAATCCCAGTAACTTTCATAGGTTTCCAAAGTATGTGATGCCACTCCCTGAGGGGCACTGGAATGGTGGGGGGTGGTATTAGCCTTGGGTGCAATTGGGGGGCATTGAATAGAACTAAGGAGGCCATGGATGCATAAGGAAAGAAGAGAAGATAAAAATTTGAAAAACCATTTGTGTTTCGTCTGTTGTGTAACAGAATTAAAGTCATAGTGATTACATTGTTTTCCAAATAAATATACAAAATACAAGTTATAACTGATCAGTGGTCAAGTCCCTTGACAGGTCTTAACAAGCAAATATTGGCAGGCAAGCATGTTGGTCATTGTCAGGAAGTCCAGCAGGTATCAGCAGGAATATGTGTATGTAATGACTTGTTTACAGTATGATAGTATATAGTTACATGACCCAATATTGCATCACCAAAATTCCATTGCAGGAAAACCCCCCACAAATTTATAATAACTTATTACATTACACTTTACACTAGTGATTGTGGAGTTTTGAGATGTAAATCCTCACACCAAATGTTTAATAGTGGGTTTTACCAACCCAGTTTGGGTTGTGAAAAAAATTAAAAAAAATTTTTTGAAATGATGCAAATGTCAAAAAGATTTTTTTAAAGGGTTAAAGAAAGCAGATTTTCAGGGTATGTGAGTGTACTGAGTAATTTTCTTTTGAAAAGGGAGTGGTAGGCCAAATAAGTTTGGGAACCTCTGTATCTAGACTAAAGAGCTCTTCACTGGCCACCACTCTTTTTCATTCATTCGTTTGTTCCTTAATATATGCCTAGAGAACTGAAAGGTTGAGTGCCTTCCTCAAAGAATTGCAGTTCCAGAATCATTAGTATATAAGGGCATGGGAGCACGCTAACCATCAAGAAATGGACATGTGCATGTTATCAGTTGTTGGAGAGATGTGCTCTGATGATGTGACCCTCTGAGGTCCTGCCTCAAGGTCCAACCTTGAAATTTTGTATCCTCAACCCTAGGATGAAGAAAAGATGAGAAGCAGGTGACCAGGATTGGGGCTGATACTGGATCAAAGAAAGATGTCAGGAGTCAGGGGGAGGCTGAGCTGGGGCTGATGCAGGACTCGTGTAGATGAGTCTTAAATCCAGGCGATCTTTATTCCAAGGAAGATTCTCTAGCCACTATATAAATACAAAGTAAGGTTAGGAGACAAAGAGGGTTTAAAAGCGGTAACAAATGTGGGAATTAGGAGAGGCCTCATGGAGGTTGTGGCATTTAACCTGAGCTTTGAAGGTAATTTGGGATTAGCCAGATGCAGAGTAACATGAAGGAGAGAAATGGAAATGAGTCTGGAGAGGCAGGCTGAAGCCTGGCTGTGCAGGGCTATAAATGACCAATATTAGAGTTTATATTTTATCTCAGTGGCAAGAAGGGCTCGCAGCTGTGAGGAGGGACATGATCAGACCTGCGCTTTAGGAGCATAAACTTAAATGCAGGGAGCCATGAAGGTACAGGAGAGAGAGTGCTGGCTCTAGATACAGAGGACCTGTGTTCATATCCCATCCCAGACACTAGCAGGAAGCCTTGCACAAGTCACTAAACCTCCCGGAGCCTCTGTTTCTTCATCTGCAAAGTGAGGGATTTGCATTTGCATTAGATGGCATTTGAAATCTTCAGCCTCACCTCAATGATTCCATGACTTATCAATATCAGTTCCACACTTTTCTTTCTTTCTTTTTTTTTTTTGGAGGGAGAGAAGGTGGGGCAGTTGGGGTTAAGTGACTTGCCCAAGGTCACACGGCTAGTTTTGTGTTAAGTGTCTGAGGTCACATTTGAACTCAGGTCCTCTTGCATCCAGGGCCAGTGCTCTTTTCACTGCGCCACCTAGCCATCCCTTGTTCCACACATTTCTTTGGTATAGAAAGGATTCCTTATCATGCCACACTTATACATAAGACTAGCAGAAACATTATCTTCCAACAGAAAAGACTACATAATTCTTTTAAGACCACATAATTTTTGAGACTAACTGTTTTTGACTGCAGATACTTCCCATCTCTACCTTCTAGAATCACAGATGGAAGACTGTTCAGAGGCCATCCAATCCAACCCCACCTGAACTACGCATCCCTTCTATAACATCCTAAAGACAGACTCCTCTAGTGTCTCCTCTCCTCCATTTCCCTCCTGCTGATCTACCTCTCTCATGAGAGTGTTGATTCCACGTTTGGACAGCTTTTATAGACTTTATAGTTGGGAGACTTTTGTAGTAGGTTTGACTGTCTCCTGGGCCTTCTGTGTCAAGGCAGGAAAGAGGAAGGGAATATGTATTTATATAGCACCTACTATATGCCCGGCAATGTGTTAACCACTTTATAAACATTATCTCATTTTAAGGCAAAGAGAACAAGTATAATCTCTCTTCCACGTGGAAAATGAGAACTAAGTAAGCACCTTTGAAGGCGTGCAACCCTACTATATCTGGCACAGAATCCTAGAAAGGAGCAGAAATCTATGCTTTGTATGTTTTGTTTCTTTTCCTGGTCCTGTGATTTCACTGGTACAGAGACCTCTCTATGAGGAAGTTTCCTCTATCAAAGCAGTTGGGCACTTACTTTGCAATGTATAATCTTAGAAGTTTCCTAAGGCACTGAGGAGTTGATTGAGTTGCCCAGGGTTTCACAGCCAGTATGTTTCAGAGGCGCGCTTGAACAGCAACTTCCTGACTCTAAGGCCAGTTCTCTATTGATTACTCCATGGCGTTCTCATTACTGTGTTTACTGTCTTTTTATTGGACCTCACCAGCTCCATTTACCCTGAAAGAGTTAATTCACTTTTCATAAGGCTTTGCCATCTATGCTTTTGCAAAGAGCACAACATTCTGTGCTGTGTTCACCCTGATAGTCATTTGTTTCTGTGCAGAAGGCAATGTCTTTCTGGTGTTTAGCCAGAAACAGTCTTGTCCATGCCTGTGTTCCAAAATGAATCCAAAGAAAAAACAATTTATGCAATGGAGCAGGTTTTAAGCCTTTCCTCTAGTTAATGAAATAAACTTACCTGGTCCCAACAGATTATGGTCCAATATGAGATATTGAAGGGTCCAGTTTCCTTCTTTCCCAATATCTCAGCATTCCAGAAAAGGCCATTGCCACTTACAAAGGCACTGATAGTCAAATAGTCTCTTTGAAGTGAGTTGATGTTTCAGATTTAATCCCACCTTAGAATTTTGAACTGTTTTTGTTTATTCAAGTGTTCCTGTCAGTACCTACAGAAGCTGACAGTATAATAACTGAGTACATTAAACTTCCTTATCAATTAAAAAAATGCATCCATTACAATTCAGAACTAATAGATAATCAGTGGGAGGCAAGCCCAAAGAACAGAATACGGTTATTATTAGATTTAACTGATTCTTGGGGACAGCAAATATACCTACAGTTTTATGGTAAAGTGGAAAAAACCCTGGTCTGATAATCGAGAAACATGAGTTCTAGTACCCACCCCATCATGACCTAGTTTCTAATATGCCAGGCAACTTGCTTCCCTTTTCTGGACCTCAATTTCTTCCTTTGTAAAATCAGGGAGTTTCTGAGGTTCCTGCCAACTCAAAAGTTCTATGAAATTGGAGAGTCATTAGGGTGTTGAATTTGTAAAAAGATTGGTGCTTGTGTAAATGATAGCTAGTCTAAGGAAAAGGCAAGCACTTTTCCAAGAGAAGAGCCACATATTCCTGGGAAATTCTGAGTTTTGAATCCAGCTGGATAAGTGTCCATTTCTTTCATTGGCTGAAATCTGTTTCCTACTGATTGAAAGGTATGATGGAAGTGGGACCTTGTGATTACACTTACAAAAAAGCTTTATAACAAGCTATAAGTGAATTAGAAACAAATAGAATTTCCTTGGAAAACACCTTTTGATGTGTGAAAACTGGGACACTAATGCAATGTTGGTGGAGTTGTGAACTGGTTAAACCATTCTGGAGAGCAATTTGGAACTATGCCCAAAGGACAATCAAATTGTGTATACTCTTTGATCCAGCAATACCACTACTAGGTTTGTATCCTAAAGAGATCATAAAAAAGGGAAAAGGACCTACATGTTATATATAATATCTCTTTTTGTGGTGGCAAAGAAATGGAAATTGTAGAGATGTCTATCGTTGGGGAATGGCTGAACAAGTTGTGGGATATGAATGTAATGGAATATTATTGTGCTATAAGAAATGATGAGTAGGTGGATTTTAGAAAAACCTGAAAGACTTACATGAACTGATGCTGAGTAATGTGAGCAGAACCAGGAGAACATTGTACTCAGTAACAACAATATTGTGTGGTGATCAGCTGTGGATGACTTAGCTCTTCTCAACAATAACAATGATCCAAGACAATTCCTAAGGACTCATGGAAAATGCTATCCATATCCGGGGAAAGAACAATGGAGTCTAGATGCAGATTAAAGCATATCATTTTTGCTTTTTTGTTTTTTTTGTTTTTTGGTGTGGCTTTTCCCTTTTGTTCTCTTTCTTCTTTCACAACATGACTAATGTGGAAATATGTTTCCATTATTGCACATGTATAATCTTTATCAGATTACTTGCTGTCTTGGGGTGGGGTGAGGGGAAGAAGGAAGGGAAAAAAATTTGGAACTCAAAATCTTATACAAATGAATGTTGAAAACTACCTTTACATGTAATTGGAAAAATAACATACTATTTACAAAAAGTATTTAAAAAAAAAAAAGAAAGCTCCTTTAGATTGGGGAAGTTTAGAGCAAAATATTTGGCAAAGTCCACTTGAGGTTTTACTTATGTGGTCACATGAGAAAACTATACTGAAACATTTCAGCAGCCAGTGCCAACAGTTTCACTTCATGTCTCTAGAGATTTTCCCACTATAGTCTACTACCTGACAGGCCATGTTAGATTTTTCTTGGTTCTTGTTTCCTAGCCCCCAGTCTTTTCCTTTCTTCTCTTCCCTTTCTCCCTCCTCTTCTCTTTCTTCTTTACCTCCTCTTCTTCTCCCCTGTTTTGTCCCTCTTTCCCTCCTCTTCTTTCACTCCTTTTCCACTCTTCCCTTTCCCCCTTTTAAAAAATCCATCTGTCTTTTAGTTTATTATAGAGCATTCAGTGCCTAGTGAGAAGTGGTGTGGTGAGGTGGAGAGAGAGCTGGCCTCAGAAAGAAGAATACATGAATATAATGCAGAAGTACAAGTCTTGCCTTTGACCATAAAGTTACTGTTTTACCCTGTGTAAGTCACTTAATTCCTCAGTGCTGTTTCCTTATCTGTAACTTGAGGCATTGGGATTAATTGCTATTCAAAATCCTTTCCAACATAAATTTCTCTGATTCTGGATAGATACTCAAATACCTCTTTGGCAATACCAAAATATATAGCATGTCTATTTTTAGTCACTGTGAACTCTGAGAAAAGTCAACTTGTTCATATTAAGTAATTTATTATGTTTTAATTAAGAAAACCTTCAAAGATTTCACATACAAACCTCACATAGTGCTTTGCACTTTGTAATGAATTTATATGTTTATTGAATTACCCCAGATAACTTCTACCTTAAATTCCACAACATTGGTGACCCTGAACCACTCACAGTATTACCTCTTTCTTGCTCTCTTCCTCTCCTCTCTCTGTCCTTCCTTTTCTTCTTTTGTCACTTCCTCTTTTTCATTGTACTGTCTTCCCCTCTAATCTATGGTAGAAGACTGCTGCCATAACTAGCAAGTGCTCCTAGAGATCACTCAGCCTAGCTGATGGAGTTCGGGGTCTAAAAGGTTACTGACCCACCAGCATAATGTTGTGCAAGGCAGGCAAAACCTCCTAGATTTCTGTATGCAAAGTAGATTTACAAATATTTGCCACAGGAGAACATTCCTCATACTTAGTTTGTATTCACGTTTATGTTTCAGGGTCAAGAGCAAGCATTTTCTTGGTATTTGATTATAGAAATGGTTTTTATAAAACAGGCTGAGGCCTCGGAGTAGAAGATGGACAGACCCATTGCTGCTAGCTTTTCAGATGTTTTTGGCATATGTGGGGGAGGTCATCATAAATGAAGATAAATGGTTTTGGTATGGAAACGCCATTCTAGATAATTTTATGGATCTCTCAAATCCAGGATTTCATTTCCAGAAACGCACCTCTCCTAAAAATTTGGTACAAGTTTAAAAATACTTCCCAACCAAGCAGACCCAAGAAAATAAATTTAAAAACAATTTAAAATTATATATACATAAAACTTTAGTGTGGGTATCAATGACTATAAAAAAATGCTAGCTCCTTCTGTCCTTCCCTCTTTTCTCTTCCTTTCTTTTTCTCCACTCTCTTTTTTTCCTTGTCCCCTTTCTGTGGTTAAATTGCTAGGGTCACTCAGTGGCCCCCATCATATATCATACAATATCATCTAAAAAAATCTTGACTTTTTTTTAATCATAAGAAAGATAATGGTAAAGGAAAGGGAATGAACTTTCTTAAAACTAAATTTGGTTAAATTTGTCATCATCTCAGAAATCACACATACTTTGTGTACTCATGTATCCATAACAAATAAATGACCAAACAGGGACTCAAACTCAGATTGTCTGACTGAATTTTACACTACATCTCATTGTTCAATAATTTTGTTTTTTTTTTTCTCCCCAAATTGATCTGTGTTTAGCAAAAACTAGTGCACCCTGTAGTTTTAATGTAGCAGGAGGTCCAGATCAGTTCAATTAAACTGAATGTGTATTCATTGAATGTCTGCTAGGTTTGCAGTCCTGTGGGGGTTATAGAAATGTACAAGATGAACTTCCTGAACTCAATGATCTACCAGTCTTATCAGAGGAGATAGAGCATATTCAGAAATGTACACATACTAAATAGAAAACACAATAAGACAAAAATAGGATTAGGTTCCAAAGATGTAGCACAGATAATGCATGTAAGGTACATTTTTGCATATATTTTCTTTTTTATTTATATGCGTACATCTTCTCTGATAGAATGTAAGATCCTTGATGTCACGGATGGTTTCATTTTTGTGTTTGTATTTTCAGTACCTTGATAAGTGCCTTGCACATAGTAGATCCTTAAGAATGCTCACTGAATTGAATTTAATAACCATAAAGCATTCTATGAATATAATCTATTATTGTCATTTTCATTACTATACATAATAATGATAATCACTATGATTATTAATTGATGTGGCCCCTGGTAGCAGACATTTAAAGCCCTTCATAAGCTGGCTCTGGATTTGCTGGATTTACAGTTGGAGGACCTCAATTCCAATCTGGGCTCTGCTACTTACTACCTTTGTGACCTTGCATGAGTTCCTCTAACTCTCTGGGTCTCATTTTTTTCAACTGTAAAATGAAAGGGGACCCTTTTATCTCTAAATCTATAATCTGTTAGGGTTCTATGACTTATTTCTCATTATTCTTGCTGATATACATACATTCCAGAACAAAAAATGACCTCTTTGTTGTTTCCCATACATGACCTTCCATTTGCTATCTATATGCCTTTGCTCAGACTATTCCTCACGATGGGAATGCTTTCCTTCCTCACCTCTACCCAATAGTATGCTGGCAAATGTTTAACAACTAACTCTGAAAAAAAATTGTATGCGTAGAACACTTGTAATTTTAATTTGCATTATCAGCGTTTTCTTCATCACTTTCTTAAATCTAGAAATCAACAAAATAATAATTCAAGTCTTTTTAATTTCTGAGATGTAAATGCTCACACTGATAATTTGATGATGGGCGCTTGGGAAGCTGGTTTGATCTGGCTCCGGTTCACCCCTGCCTCCACTCATTGAAATCTCTGGCACCCTTTAAGCCTCAGTTCCAGTCTTACATTCTATATTAGTCCTTTCTTAAGGGCTTCTTCCCCTGGTCATTAGTACTCTACACTCAAACACCAAAATATTTTTTTTGTGTCTGTGGATATATTATATTATTCCCTCCTGTAGAATGTAAACTCCTTGATGGCAGAGGTTATTCATTTTTTATTCATCTATTTGTCCATTCATTCATTCATTTGCCTTTGTATTTCCAGGACCTAATTTAATACCTTGAACATAATAGACACTTAATAAATGTTTATTGAATCTTAGTTTTACCTCTAATTTCTTATCTTTCTATCAGGTAGTAAATTAATTTCTGGACAGACGTATGTGATAAGGTGTCATGTAGATTAAGTTATCTATTATGTGCTGAGTAGCATGCTCAGTACTAAGTAGTCCAAGACAAAAATCAGCCTGGGAAAATAGGTGAGAGTAAGATTGTGAAGGACCTTACATGCAAACAGAGGAGTTCCTAATTTATCTTAGAGGTATTAGAGAGACTTGTGCTTTAAGAATATCAATGTAATAGCTTTGTGGAGGATATATTGGGGAAGGGAGAGGTTGAAGGTAAGGACCAATTAGGAGTCTATTGCTAGAGGTGATGAAAGCACTAGGATGGTAGTTCTTGAATGGAGAGACCACAGAGATGTCATGGAGATAGGACAGATAAGATACAGCCACATGAGAAGATGGGATTCATTGGAAAAGACCCTGATGTTGGGAAAGATTGAAAGGAAAAGGGGATGGCAGAAGATGAGATGGAGAGATAGTGACATGGAAACAACATGGGTGTTGAGTAAGTAGGAAGACTGGAGGGTGACTTCAAAGTTTCAAACCTGGTTCAGATAATAACCTTGGTGATGGAGCCAGGAGAAGAGTGCAGATGCTAGTGTAATAACTGATTTGCAGTGTAACTCTAGGATATACCTACCAGCCATATGAACTGGACTAGTTCTTTTCCTTAAAAAGTATTGAAATTGCCCTTGAACCTAAATTGAGAGTTCTAGGGTTCCTAGGGTTCCTAACACCATGATTCAACTTCCTGGTCAGAAAGTAAAGAAAGGCCATAAGGAGCTCCAGGTGGGCCCTGACATTTTGTGTGACAGATCCAGTGGATTGACCAATGGTGAAAGACTGTGTTCAACTGAATAAACTCAATGTCTTGACTGAACATCCTTGTTGAATATCCCTCCTCTGCTATGGTTAAGTAAATCACATTTTTGTAAACTTCTAAGTATTTCATGAGGGTCATTTTGTTCTGCTCTTGGACCTAAACTATCAGGGAACTCACCTCAGTCAGTACTTTCCTACAACATCTGGGTAAACCTTTACCCATTATTGACTTAATTATCTCATCTGAAAAAAGCAACACTATTTTCCTTTCTTCTTGACACTTCCTGGGATATTCCAATGGTGACTTTGTCTTCCTCTTTTGTGCCAGGAAGGTTCTGCTTAAGATTCTGTAAGCTAGGCTTTAGCAATAAGTGAACCAAGAATTACCAGAAAAGCAGCTGGTTTTTAAAGAGGCAGAGGAACTGAAGATCAGCCAACATTCACTGGATTATGGAGAAAGCAGGGGAGTTCCAGAAAAACATCTATTTCTGCTTCATTGACTACATGGACTTTGACCATATGGATCACAACTAAATGTGGTAAGTCCTCAAAGAGATGGGAGTACCAGATCATCTTACTTGTTTCCTGAGGAACATATAAGCATGACAAGAAACACCAATGAAAACTGAACACGGAACAATTGATTGGTTTAAAATCATAAAAGGAGGCTGTATATTGTCACCTTATTTATTTAACTTATATGAAGGGTATATCATATGAAATGACTGGTTAGATGAATCAAAAGCTGGAATTAAAGTTGCCAGGAGAAATATCAACAATCTTACTCTGGTGGCAGATGAGATTGATGAGGGTGGGAGAGGAGCATATAAAAGTTGGCTTGAAGCTTAACATTAAAAAAAAAACCCAACCCTAAGATCTTGGCAACTGGTCTCATCATGTCCTAGCAAACAGAGGGAGAAGAAATGGAAGTAGTGTCCAATTTTATATTCTTGCGCTCAAAGATCATTGCAGATGGTGACTGCAGCCATGATATTAAAAGACACTTGTTCCTTGGGAGGAAAGCTATGGCAAATCTGGATAGCATATTAAAAAGCACAGACATTACTTTGACAACAAAGGTCTGTATGGGCAAAGCTCTGATTTTTCCAGTAGTAATTTATTGTTGTGAGAGCTGGACTATAAGGAAGGTTGAGCACCACAGAGTGAATGCTTTCAAATGTGTAGGAGAAGACTTTTGAGAATCCCTTGGACATCAAGGAAATCAAATCAGTCAATATTTAAAAAATTAATTCAAAGTATTCAGTGGCAGGTCAAATACTGAAGCTGATGCTTAAATACTTTGGCTACATGAGAAGACGGGATTCATTGGAAAAGACCTTGATGTTGGGAAAGATTGAAGTAAAAAAGAAAAGGGGATGGCAGAAGATGAGATGGAGAGATAGTGTCATGGAAACAATGAACTTGAGTTTGGACAGACTTTGAGATAATGGAGGATAGAAGGACCCGGTGTGCTATGGTCCATGGAGTCATGAAGAGTTGGGACATGACTGAACAAAAGACAAACTTGCTAAGGATAATCTCTTGATCTCATACCCTTCTGTCTCCTCCACAATTTTGCTCCATCCATCAATCCCTTCTCTTTTTCATCTTATTATTTCTTCAAACTTTCCTATTCTACTGACCCCTCTCCCTTTTCCTATAAATGTTTTTTTCCATCTCCCCCAGTATTTAGAGCAGTTGATTGTTTCCTACTTTAATGTAACAATTAATGCCTATGCTGTACATACAATTTGTCAGCTCCCCTCTTCGTATCTCAAAAATCTCTTATGTTTTTGCACATCTGCTTTCTTCCAAGTTCTGAAAATGAGGTGGCTATCCTCTTTGTCAAGAATGACCTCTCTAGGGATGGCCATCAATTAGGGAATGACTGAACAAGTTGTTGTATATGATCGTGATGGAATACTATTGTGCTATAAGAAATGACAAGCCTTCAGAAAGTCCTGGAAAGACTTACATGAACTGATGCAAAGTGAAATGAGTAGAATTATTGTATACAGTTAACAGCAATATGTATCATGATCAATTGTGAATGACTTAGCTATTCTCAGCAATATAATGATCCAAGACATTTCTGAAGGGCTATGATGAAAAATGCTATTCATCTCCAGAGAAAGAATAATGGAATCTGAATGCAGATGGAAGCATACCTTTTTATTTTTCTTAAAATTTTTTTTCACAACATGATTAATATGGAAATATGTTTTGCATGACTGCAAATGTACAGCCTATATAGAATTGCTTGCCTACTCAATGGATGGGGTTGGGGGTAAGGAGGGAAAGAATTTGTAACTCAAAAATTTTTTAAAATGAATGTTAAAAATTATTTTTACATGTAATTGGGGAAAAATAAAGTATTAAATTAAAAAAAATAATGACCCCTTTACTTGTTTTCTTTCCTCCAGTCTCTTTTCCAGGGTCTTATTTAATTCATACTGACTCCTTTCTCATTTTCCAGAAACCCTTAGGTATTCCCTCACAGTTAGTGTCTAACCTTTCCACCTTCCCTTTTATATATTTCTAGTCTCTGCTTCCCTTTCAAGCTATTATCCTTTATCTTTTCTCTGTTTCATCATTGACCATCACTACTCACTTGATCCTCCACCTTCTAACATTGCAGGTGATGTTGTGGAAAGAACAATGGACTTGGTGTCAGAAAGAACTATGTCAGAATCCAGCTTCAGACACTTAATTGCTGCTTTCCTGTATGAGTCACTAAACCTCTAACACCCTTAGTTTCCTCATCTTTAACTTGAGAGGTTGAACTCAAATGATCTCTAAGGTCTCTTCCAATACTAAATCTATGATTCTTTAGTTTATGATCTCCTGATCCTGTCACACCTCCACTCAAACCTTTTGTGCCTCTCTTTTCTCAATGGAAAGATATGGCAAAGCTTCTTTCAGACTGGCTTGGTCAATAGTTAAAAAGCCAGGAATATGTCTAGGCAAAGATAGATAATGAGATAACTGTGCCCCTTGGGCTTAATTCCTCTCTTTTTCTCTACTCACTCATTTACATGGGTGAGCAGAAGAGATTTAAGGTCTGAAAACCAGGAAATCCCAAATTTCAGAGCTATTTGATACATATTAGACAAATAATCACTACCTGTGATTTATAGTCTAGCCTTTGGAGATTAAAACTGAAAAGTATGCGGAATGCTCATCATGAGCTAGAGTGAGATCTCCCAATTCTACTTCAATGAGACAGCTAAGTCTAGCAACCAATCTGTAAAGGGAGTCTCTCTTGGCCACCCCTCCCTCCCCCAGGTATAAATTAAGGGCATTAGTTGAGAGTACTCTATTCTTCATGCTATATAGTTTGGCTTCTGACTGAAACTCTAAAAGGTTTGCCAAGTCCTTTGTAATTTATTGTAACCTATGATGTTTCTAACTTAACTTTCCAGACTAATTTCACCATGTTCCCTTACAAACACTTAATATTCCAGTCAAATTGAACTCCTGCTATTCCTTGCTCTAACATTGCATTCTCCTGACTTCTATGCTTTTCTACAGGTCATCCCTAGAGGACAGTCCCTCTACATTTCTTACTATCACAATCTTCCTTCAAAGCCCAGCTCAGTTGCCATGTTTGTAGCCTTCCTTGATCCACACAATTGAAAATAGTTTTGTTCAGAATTCTTATAGCCCTTCTTCTAGACCACTTTGGGTTGTTCTATCACAATTTACCTTGTGTCTCATGTAAGATTGATTAAAGAGTAAGGCCTCCCATAAGTAATAAGAGTCACAGGGAGATTAGACGAGTTAGGCTTTCTTTGGTCTCTAGAATGTTAAGTCTTTCATGGACTGGTTTCCTTGGGAGAAACTCATAATAATCCCTTGATAGTAGTCTCCATCTGTAATGTAAATGTCTAATGTTGGGATGGGTGCTGAGAGGACGGAGGGGTGCCCCATGCTCCACTGATGTCTTTGCTCACAGGTAAGCTGCTACTGCTGTTGAAGAATGAGAAGTTGTTATAGGAAGGGAAAATAGTTGGGTACTGGTGAAAATTTTAGAAAGGTGCTCTGTCCTCCCTCTTCTTCAGGTGGGTTCATATCTACTCCAAGGGACTTACTGTCTATAGTCTAGTGCAGTGGTTCTTAAGCTTTTTGGATTCACAATCTCTTTAACCTTTTAAAAATGAATGAGATTACCAAAGAGCTTTTGTTTTTATGAGCTATATTTATTGATATTTACCACATTAGATACAACTTGAAATGTTCATTCATTAAAGTAATAATAAAAAAATCTATTAACATTAAACCAGCAGCTCAAAGCTCATTTGTGTATGACTCTCCTCATTGGTAGAAATTGATTACTCAATGCTCCATGTTTGCTTGAGGGTCAGAGTTAGTGAGAGCTGGGGAGAAAAGAGATCTTGGTCTTCTGGCTTCCAGCTTTGAGAAAGAAGATGGCTCATATTCTCTTTAAATTCCTAAAGGTAGAGGAAGACTCTAAGAAGTTAATGGGTAGAAGAGACAGCAGTTTCATCATATACCCATCCCAACTTAGGATACCAAAGACTTTGGGAAATTTCCCTGGGGTGAGATCTGGAATCCTCTATTTTGATTGACCAGGATATTTATCTCCCAATGGGAGATCTCATTTACGCTGTGAATTGTCTAACATATATTCTCATTTATATATTTTCTCTGATATCTGATTGCTATTGGTTTGGATAAATGAATTTATTTGATATTTGTTATGTATGTTCATTATAAAACTGACATTTGGTGGGAAGAGAGGCAAGCTTTGGATATATAATTTAGGACACTACTGCCTCATTAGGGGATAGTGATCAGGAGCTGAGCTTGAACCTAAATATATATGTAGCTAGGTACCCTCTGAGAACAGAGTGACCAGTTCCTGGCCCCAACTTCCTGCTTCCCTTCCCGGCAGGAATCAGTCACTCCTTGGAGAAGGGTGCAGGGAGGAGCCTCCAGAGATATCTATTCATGCCCCTCGGTGAACCACATTTAGATAGATCCATGTGGATATACATAACTTATATGGGTAAAACATACACACTGGTCCAGTGGATTAAATGTTAGGCCTGGAATCAGAAAGACCTGGATTTAAATCTGGCCTCAGACACTTAACTAGGTATGTGACTCTGGGCAAGTCATTTAACCTCTGTGTAAATCAGTTTCTTCAGCTTTAAAGGAAAATAACAGTGTCACTTCCCAGGATTGTTATGAAGATCAGATGAGATCTTTGTAAAGCATTTAGTACAGTGCTTGGACATACTGTTGTCACTGCATTAATGCTTATTCCCCCTAATAATTGTAAAACATTTTAAAAATGAAAGATAACTATTTCCCAAGACAAAAAAATAGTGAGAATGGTGATTTTGTCTTACATGTTTTTGCAAATCTCTTTGATGTCTATCTTAACACAAGACAGCTGCATGCTCATATCTGCTTCTGCATTCAATCTGTTGTGATACACTGTTTTGGTTGAAGTATATGAAGACAGTCAAATCTCACACACATGTGTAGTTCAACAGGGAGAATAAATAAGAGGCAAATAATGTCCGTATTATTATGAAGGTAGTTGTGACTGTGTTGCTTCTGAAAGTGTCTTGGTAACACAGAGAAGGAAGTGGTGGTGCTACCAAGGGTTTCAGGTGTCTGAATCACAGTTTGGAAAGCCCTGGTTTAGGAGAATTTTTTATTTACCACAGGTTATGGATCTCTCTCTCTCTCTGTAATCACTACTCCTAATTTTTCATGTTGGGCTGGTTAAAGGATGCTATAGCAGAGTAGCTCCACTAGGTTTGCCATTTTCCAGAGAGATCATTACTTAGCTGCCTTGCCAAGGGTTGGATGTGTCCTCTGCCTTCCAGACTGACCTTCCCCAAAGCTTTGTCAATTTGTCTAATACCAAATAAGTAGCAAAGTTATTGCTAGCACATATTTATATAACAATGGGCATGAAAAGTAATGAAAGCAAGGGTAGAGGAGAAAGGGAAGGCGAACAGTCTTTGTATACAATCCAGAAGCCAAAGATCTTGCCAGCTGCAGGAGAGGGGGTTAGATGCTCTAACTCCTTTGTCTCTAAAAGAGAATTAGGGGCAATTTTTCCTTCTCTGACTGGTGGCTCCAGGAGGGGGATATTTTCTGTAAGGAGTAGTTGTGACTACATCACTAAACCTGTTTTGATCAGCTCTGCACCCATTGGTTACAGAATCTCTTGACCCAGCACTGTTTAATGGTTTCTGGGTGCAGTGATCACTCCTCCAGCTGCTCCTCAAAGTTTTTGTAGGGAAGCCCAGAGGAGCAAAGATCTATGGTCAGCTAAATGCTTTTCTCTGGGAAAAACCTAAATCATGCTAAAATGAAGGATGAACCTCTGAAGTATTCACCTTTTGACCTGACTTCTTCCTTTTTCTCCCAAGATTCTCTGCAAATAGTTCCAGATACTCCAGTTTCATGACATCAATGGCTGGTTGATATGCGGAAACTATTTTCATGGTGAGTCTGATGAAGGTTTATATATATATTATATACAATATATAATATAGATGATATATACAGTACAATCTATATTCCATACATATTTGAGTATTTGCTTTTCACTCCATTTATTAGATTGTAAACTTCTTGATGTTAGCAGTTGTTTTTCATTTTGAGATCCCTGAGGTTTAGCTCAATTCTTTGCACAGTGGAGGTACTCAGTAAATTTTGGTCGAATTGCTGAATTAAAGGGAAAATGTTTATAGAATATTTTGAGCCCATTGGAAGAGGAGAGACATGAAATTCTAACATAATGATCAATCACCCAAACCAAAATTGTAGTATCTCTTTTCTCAGAGGCTTCTGAAGAAAAACTCCTCAAACTTCAAGAAATACATCAAACACAAGTCTTTTCAGACCAAAGTTTAGTTAAACAGTTTTTTTTTCCTCCTATGACATGCAGAAACCAGTTTTCATTTCACAACATAGCAGGAATGTCTCCTGTATTAGAGTTTGTACCTAGGATCCAGAATGATATATTGATGATTGTTACTTACTTGTTTTTCTTTTGCTATAAGCAGCTTAGATAGAGCACTATTAAGTGTCTGAGGTTGTATCTGAATTCATCTCTTCCTGACTCCAGACATGGCATTCTATCCACCTAGTTGCTTATAAAAGATGTACATCTTAATTTTTAAAAGTTCATAAACTAAGCTCTTCTAATGTTTGAATTCATTGCAATGACATGGAAACTTCAAGTGGTATTTTATGAAATGTCCAGAACTACAATGTCAGGAAATGCCCAAACTATCCATGTTTGTTTCTTTCCTGGCTCTATGCCTGACTCTGAACTTTTCTACCTTTTTCTTTTTTCCATGGGGCAGCTGGGTGGTTCAGTTGAAAATCTGCTAGATCTGGAGTTAGGAAGACCCAGTTTAAATCTAGCCTCAGATACTTATTAGCTCTGTGACCTTGGCAAATCACTTAATCTCTACCTGCCTCAGTTTCCTCAACTGTAAAATAGAGATAATAATGCCTATTTTTCAGAGTGCTTGTGAGGATCAAATGATATAATATTTGTAAGGTGCTTAGCACAGTGCTTGGCACATAGTAGGAACTTAATACATGCTTGTTCCCTCTTCACTTCACTGTAGAAAGTTTCCTGAAAAATTATGGTTAGGCAGACCTTGGATCATTCCAATATTTTCATTGGTATAGAAATTTTAAAGAGATTCTCTTTTTTTCTTCATCAGACATTGTTTAAAAAACAAGAATAAAAACGAGTCCAACAAATCTATATAGTAAGGATCTCTGTTCTCGTATACCTTGGAATTTTCTTTTTCTTTCTTTCCTTCTTTCTTTCTTTCTTTCTTTCTTTCTTTCTTTCTTTCTTTCTTTCTTCCTTCCTTCCTTCCTTCCTTCCTTCCTTCTTTTCCTTCCTTCCTTCCTTCCTTCCTTCCTTCCTTCCTTCCTTCCTTTCTCTCTTTCTCTCTTTCTTTCTTTCTTCAGATGCTAGCTGAACTGAGTTCTATTGAAAAACATAAAATTGTGCTTAAAAGACAAAAAGAGAGAGATTTTATTTGAACTAGCAAGTCCATGGATTATTAGGGAAATTTTTAGCTCAATAACATACAAGCTTGCCAAATTGAATTCTAGAGGGTAAAAATATCATCCTTGACAGCCTTAAAGAAATGAAATTTATTAGTGTTGCTAAAAGGAAGGTGACAATGGATTACCTCATCTTGACATGGGGTCATGTAGGCTTCCTATCCTCTAGCAGAGACTGACAGTGCTAGATAAAGTACATATTGAGGTTAATTCCTTTGTCTACCAAGTAGGGACAGCAATGCAAACCCACCAGTGACTCTAGCAAAGTTAAAGAGCTATGATGCTCCTGGCTGTTTTGACCTCACATAAAAGAGAGGAGAAAGAAGAGTCAGAGACTTATTCTTTTGCCTACCAGGAAGAAGAGATGAAAGAAAGAAAGAAAGAAACAAGAAAGAAAGAGAGAAAGAAAGAAAGAAAGAAGAAAGAAAGAAAAAGCAAGAAAGCAGATTCTTCAGAAGTCTACCCTTCAGCTTTACCCATTATTTCTTTTCTGTTCAGATTACAAAATACTTGGTTGAGTCTTTTCCTGCTATTTTAGGTCTGTTCAACTCCTTCTTCTGAGGACTAGAGGCAATATTATACGGTTTCCATTTCAGGCTCAGAGGGCAAATGGATGTCTCTCCTTTCCAAGGAAAGAGTTGATTTTGAGTCAGAAAGGACCCTGTCGCTTAAAAAGGTAAGCTCTCTTTTTAATGTAATCAAATGACTTGATAAGGTCTGCCATTCTTCTGATGGAGCATAGCAAGAGTGGGGTGATCCCATTCTAAGTAGCTAAAAGCTCAGCCAGTGATGGGCCAGAACTAAAACCCAGGTTCTCTGACTTCCTCTCTAGTTCCACTTTTATTGTACAATATCACCTTTCTTTCTTTATTTCCATTTGCTTCTAAAAAGTGTTGTTACTTTCATATTTGTTGACAGTACATGGTGATTGAGAGAGAGTGGTGATGAATGTTACTATACTATTTTAGTTGACTTTATAAAACTCCTTTGTATCATGTCACCAGGAAATATAAGAAACATTTTCCTTTCTGTTTTCTCAGTGAAACCTTGGTCTGCTAACACCAGAAAAGAGCTACATTTCTAAGGTTTTGAAATATTGCAAGTGCCCAGACTTTGTGAGTCTTTAAGAATGACTATACCTAATACAAGCATCCCATTTAAGCCACTTTCCAGTTTCCAAATATTGCATTTTATCACCTTGCTTTAAAATATTGAAAACATCAGGTGTCATTACTAGAATTTTACATGGTTAATTTTTTTTCCTCTTCTGTTATGGAACTGGGGCCCGTAGCTATTTATTAGAGCAAGAAGTAGTCCAGAATCAAGCAGGGAAGGAAGCCAAATGGAAATTCTCTCTTTCATACCCTAGAGCCAACTCTCAGATCCAGTGTGGACTGAGGAGAGGAATAATGTGTGGAGGAGGGTGACTGACTTTCTTTTTAAATTTTTTTTGGTGAGGCAATTGGGGTTAAGTGACTTGCCTAGGGTCACACAGCTGGTTAGTGTCAAGTGTCTGAGGCTGGATTTGAACTCATGTCCTCCTGACTCCAGGTCTGGTGCTCTATTCATTGCACTACCTAGCTGCCCCCATGCCTGACTTTCAGTAAAGAACAAGTCATGTACCTAAGGCTGCATATAGGAGAAGAGGCAAGAATAGAAGTGAGCAGCAGTTGTGTGATTCTGGACTTAGAGTGAGCTCAAAGGTTTATCCCCTAGGCCCATCCTAAACTCAAGCTGAATAACCAGGATAGGGAGCATTGACCACGGGGCACCCTGTGGTTCTGTTGCCCTGAAGTTGCTGAAACTTCTAGCTAGCTGACCAGGGCTAGTGCCAGGAGTAGTTTGAAGGAGTTCCAACTACACAGCAAACCTAGAGTTGTATTGTCCAGACCCAAACCAGCATCAAGAGCTGGCAGACTACCCTAGATCAGATCACTTTAGAAACCCTGAAGATTTGCAGGTGCTTGGCCAGAGCCACCCCATGAGATTCTTAAAGAATATAGCACTCAGTACCCATAAAAAGTAGCAGCAGTGCCCCCAAAGAATACATATCAGGACTAAACAATGTCTAGTCATTCCTTTCCTAAGTACACAGAGTCTGATTGAATTGCCAATTAATTTATAGAATTATAAAATGGGGGCAGGTGCAACTGGTACTTTGGGTACTTGCCAGGAAAGACCATGATGGCAGTAGGGAGCAAGACTTCAGTCATACTTTTTTTTTTTTTATTATAGTTTGCATCATTCATTTCCACAAGATTTTGAGTTACATATTTTTTCTCCCCCTCTTTCCCCCACCCACCACCCCAAAACAGCCATCCCAGTGTGTCC
>CM053587.1:115484825-115497568 GCA_028646515.1 Pseudochirops corinnae
ACATTAACAGGGGCTCAGCCAATCCCCTTCTTCCACATCAACAGGGGCTCAGCCAATCCCCTTCTTCCACATCAACAGGGGAGTTCATGCCTTCTCAACAGTGGGACAGAGTTTATACCTTCCACACTTAGCACTTATCCTGCTAAACTAATTACTATTACATCTGGGCTTAACTTTTTGGTCTCTTCTGATTCACAATATTTTTCCATAGTATTCAATATGGCTGGGAGTAACATATGAGACCTGGAATACCACTGCCTCTGATGAACTAAAGATGAACATCATATAGAAATCAGTGGAAAGAGTCATGGTTGGTGTGAGCAGTCTGCAATATAGAATCAAAGTGGAACTAAAGATTTTTGTTAAAGAATTGTATGACAGAGAGATGAGTCATGTGATGAGAGCAAGGGATGACAAGTGGTTGGCCAAAGTATTCTACTGGTACCTTTGCAATATCAGGAGATGGTGGAATAGGCTTTTAGCACATTTGTTAGATCCCCTGTGCTGAAGGATATTGATGACAGTCACACATTTAAGGAACTTCAGAATCAAAGGGATCACAGATCCATTTGAGTATCAATTATAGTGTTTGGTATGTTCTTCTGTTTACTCATATCTCTTCAGTTCCTAGGTTTTGGTTTTTTGTGTGTGTGTTAGGCCAAAACTACCCAAAGGCCTCCCTGGTCTAGGCACTGCTGGTGTTTCTTGCCTGTTCACCTGAATTTGTGCTGGCTTTTCTGAAGGGTCACCTATTCCTGTACTTGTAATTTTTGACTGACTTTTTGTATAGTTCTGGGCTGTTTGAAGGAGCTTAATAATGTTTCTATTTGTATTTCTCTTGTTTGCTTTGCTTATTAACTAAGCCAGGGATGGGGAACCTGCTGCAGGTTCCCTACCCCTGAACTAAGCGCTATACATTTGTTTGGAGATGTCTGAGGCTGTGGAGTTTATTTCTGCCTCATTTTACTGGATATTGTCTCTTTTAGATAACTGGACATCTATCTCCACTGCTCTTCTAATGCCCATGTTGTATCTTATTTTCTGTGATGTCTGGCTTGGTGAATAAATATCTAGGTAAGCGTATTTTCCCCAGTTTTTGTTAGATGCTCTCCAACCTGACTAAGAGACTGTTATTCTTACATCTTGGGCATTCTTAACTTTTTTTTTTGATGTTGAAATATATGTATCAAATTCACATGCACACACATGTTCATAGAACCGAAATAATGAACCCTTGCTTATCTTAAACCCTAATCCAGAAATTCAAATTCTGTTTTCCAGTACCACTTTTTTAAACAAGAAGTTCACTTCCCTTATCCATCTTTATCTTCTGAAACACCTACCAACAGTAGACAAATTCATCAATTTTGCTTTAAAGGTTTCCAATTTCTTGTAGAACTTTAAAATCCCTATAGATATTTTAAAACTTCTTTGTCTTGGAATTATTTGTTCCCATGTGAATCTTGAGAAGGGGATACTAGGTGTTAAGTTTGATAAGTCTCTGAAGGCTCTCTGTCACATCCTAGATTCTACCTATTCAACTGACCTTGAGTCCAGTTTCACTCTTCATGGAGAAAGCCCTTGGTCTATTGTATGGCTTCAACAATTCAGTGATCCTTCTATCCTTTTAGTTCAATTCAATTGAATCAACTTTCATCAGGGTTCTCTGCTAGATATGGAGGAGACAAAGAAAAAAAAAAATGAAACCCTTCCTTATGTATATTCTATTTTCCTATTCCCCCAACCTTCTATCACAGATTCAAGTTCTTTATCAGATTTCTTTTTTCCTTTATTTTCATTTGTAAGTACTTCTTCCATTCTTTTAAGTAATACTTCTTTTTGTCTACTAAGCCAAAGAGTAGAGAATACACATTCCTTAAACCTTTTCCTTTGGCAGAAATGGCAACCTACATTTTGTAAACATTCAAAGTTGTTACTTGGCTCTGGAAAACACAAACATAACCCTATCTCTGAAGGTTGCTGAAACAGTCACCTCTTGTTCCATACTTGCTTAAAACAAGATCTGCATTTCTTTGTGTATTTTACTGACAATTCAGACTGATAACTCTTGTGGGAACAAGACTGAGGCTCTAGCAATGAGGGTTCAATGAGACAGTTTCATAAATTCTCCAGTGTAAGTTTTGAATAATTTTTGTGCATCATTACTTTGGAATTACAGATCAATGCATTATAATTAATTCAACATAATGTTGTAGACAATTGGTATCAAACTCAAATAGAGGGGCCATTAAACCATAAATAACAATCCCTGAGGGCTGCATATTGAAAACTACATATTGACAATTATGTTCTATTATGTTTTTATTTTTTGTCAAGTATTTTCCAGTTATATTTTAATCTGGTTCAGGCCAACTCAGGACAACTGCATGTTTGATATCTCTATTGTAGACCAAGAGATGAAAAGGGATGAATAAATTATAATCTGTCTCATTAGAAATATTCAAGTGTTATAATATAATACTTCAGTATCCTAAGCACTTCAGTGTTACATTTCTCCCTCAACTAAACCAAGCAACTTAATGACACAAAACAAATCTACAAGCCTGACATTTTGAAAAGGCAATTAAAATGGACTTGATTCCTTAAATAACCTAAGACGGACAAAATTCCTTTCCATCTGTTAAAACAAGGTACCAAGCATTAGGTGTATCATTTACTGTGTTGGTTTACAATAGCTTTTATTTAATTTAAACTTCAGTTTCTCTTTCAGTGAATTTGGGATAAATTCTAGTTTTCCTCTGAAAGCATTTCAGAGAAGCTTTCTGTAGTCTGCCACTCCCAGAAACACTTTATCCTGCACCCTCCTTTGTGTGTCCCTAAGCACGTCAGTGGCTGCCTGGAGAATGTTTTACGGTATACTAAAGGACTCGTTGCAGGGGAATTCATTGTGGAAAGTCAGGATTGCAAGTCATACGCTCTGCAGCTCAGCCTCAACAGTACATTAGGGAAATAAAACTGTCAGCAAGATCATCTTTGAACACAAAAAGCAGTGGGATGGCTAGAAACTCAAAGGAATGCCCAGGGGCTGAAAACACTGTGCTAGCATTAATTAACTGGGAGAGGGCAATGACAGAGCTATAGAAGTGAACATTCTTGTTATTAATGTTAATTTTTTAATGTGAATAGAGGGCAGAATTCTGGACCTGTTGTTTCATAATTAATTTTTTAATTTTCATGCAAGTTCTGTGTGCCCTACATGTTCCCTAAAGGTGAGCTGTAGGGATCAATTTGTTTGGCACTGGATTTTTTTCCCCCTGGAGTCTCCTGACTGTAACTATGCATGTATGGCTACAGTCTAGCTTCTGGCCTGCCCACTGCCTGCATAGTTCCTTATGCTATATTGAGTAGCCAGTATACAATTGTTTGTAGGTGATGAACTTATAGACATTAGTAGCCAGCTTTTTGGAAATTTTAAGGTCATTGAAAGAATTGCAGGAAATTGATTGCAATAAATAGAAATCAAGAGTAGAGCCAAGAGTAGATCAGTGTTACATTCACTAGAATGTAAACTCTCTGAAGGCAGGAACTATTTTGTCACTAACACAGTGCCTTGTACGCAGTAGATATTTAACAAGTGCTTAGTGAGTTGAACTGATTTTTCCTTTTCTTAAAGAGTTGGTTATTGTATGAGTTGTGCTACTGCCCAAGTGAAGAACTCTCACTGGCTTTTGTGATGCCAGGTTTTGGGAAATGAATTCTAGCAGTGTAAAATTTTATACTTCACATGATATTGTTTACTTATAAATTTTTAGTCTAAGCTTGTTCATGCAAATTGCCTTATAGTTTCAGTGTGAGAAACAACTTTAGAAATTATCTCTTCTGATCTTTTTATTTTATCAGTGAGGAAACTGAGACCCAGAGTACAGTGATTTGCCTGAGGTCGAGTGGCTAGCAACTGTCAGAACTAGGACAAGAGACTTGATTTTTTGGATATTTGGTGTAGTGTTCTTTCTACCACATCATACTGCCTCATAACTGACAGATCTGTCAATGGGACCACCTAGGGTTGCAATGTTGATGCTAGCTAGCCCCAAGCCTGAGAAACCTGGATCATAAAAAGCTTTTCTCACTGCAACCAGATTTTCAGGTAAGAACTGAACTGTCAGACTTCATCATAAGCACCAATATTGCTCAATCGAGTGAAAGTGCTCATTGTCACAGGGAAACAAAGCTCCCCTTAGAATACAGGGCTCCCTTTGAAAACTATGGTAGATTTTTCTGAACCACAACTTGCCAGATAAATGAAGTGTGGAGAGTATCAGGCAGTAGGAAATCATTATGAAGGCCTTTTCTGAATATGAATTTCCACTAGGTTCCCTATGCTTCTACTTTCTCTCACATAAATTCCTCACTTTATCACAAGATATTTATTGATTTCTAAGACAATATGCAAAGCATGGTGATAGATACTGTACTGGATGTAAAGGTGAAAAGGACTGTCTCTCTTCCTTTAAGGTAGTTACTTTCTTACTGTGGAGGCAATACATATCCATTCAATGGATCTGTAATTTCATCATTGTGATAGTCACCATTCCCTAGTGGCACAGTTAGCTCTCAAACCACCCATGTCTTCTCATTCTGGGAGACCCATCCATTGCCTTCTATAGATGCTCCATAGAAGATCCATCCAACATACTGGAAATCTTCCCCTAGGTCAGCGGTTCTCAACCTGTGGGTTATGTTCAATTTAAATACATCCTGCACATCAGATATTTACATTATGATTCATAACAGTAGCAAAATTACAGTTATGAAGTAGCAATGAAAATAATTTTATGGTTGGGGGTCACTACAACATGAGGAACTGTATTAAAGGGTCGCCGCATTAGGAAGGTTGAGAACCACTGTTCTAGGTCTTTAAGCATTGTGAGAATACAGATACAGGATTTAAACTATGCACCTATTATCCCCCATTCTTTTTATATGCTTATTTATCTCTTTTCTGATCCAACTCCACCAGGATTATTATCTTTTAAAACACCTCAGTTGAATTCTATTCATCTGGCACTGATTAAGTGAAAGGATAAATAAAAGATATAGCATCTATTGCTTGCCTACCATATGCTGGGAATATACTAAGGACTCTGGATATAGATGCAAAAATGAGTCAGTCTCTGCTCTCAAGAAGCTTCCACTCTATGAGAGAGACAACACACATAGTGAAGTTGTGACCAGAGAAGGTCGTTTTCAATGATTGAGAAAGCCTCTCCAGAAACAATGGTGATATTGATTTGATTTCAGTTCGCACAGGAAGAAGTGGAAAATGATGGGGGCAAGGGAGGGTAGAAGCAATGACTTGAAAAGTTCAGAGCTGAGTGGTTTTTTACCAATTCAGAGCATGACTTCTGGGGTTTTGAACGTAGGGCATCAGCCTGAGGGCAAAGTATTGTGGTCTGGGTGAAGAAGCATGGGCCAAGTGCCTAGAATGCATCTAAGGCTGAGCTATGTATGAAGCTTACAAATTCAAAGCAATCCTTGTCCTCAAGCAGCCTACATGGTACTGGGAAAATTACAATTACACTGATAAGTAAATATAAAATATGTACACAGAAAAAAGCAGTCATTTCAGAGGTGGAGGAGGGGCAGAGATGAACAACTGAGGGTGAGTGGGATCAGGAAAGGCATCAATCAGCTGAGCACTGAAGGAATCTAAGGATCTATGATGTGGAAGAGAAGAGAAAAGGCATTCTGGACCAGGAGCACAGTCTTTACAAAGGCATAGAGGTGAAAGATTAAAATTTTACGTATGGGAGCAACAAGGTATCTGGGATAGAGAGCTGTATTTTTCTCTTCTGAATCAAGTGTACTTTTTAGTCAACCAACAGTAAGCAGGGTGTGATCTAGAATTCTCTGTCCCTTTCAGCCAATTATGTTGTTATAAAGATGTCTGCTATAAAGAAGGATATATGGAAGGCAATGGATGTGTCTCCCAGAATGAGAAGACATGGATGGTTTGGAGCTAACTGTGCCATTAAGGAATGGGGACTATCACGTTGATGAAATCACAGATCCATTGAATGGATGTGTATTGCCTCCACAACAAGAAAGCAGCTCCTTTAAAGGAAGAGAGATAGTATTTTTCACCTTTACATCCAGTATAGTATCTATCACCATGCTTTGCATATTGCCTTAGAAATCAATAAATATCTTGTGATAAAGTGAGGAATTAATTATGTGAAATCAGTCTGGAAAGACAGGTTGGAACCAGATTGTGAAGGACTTTAAATTTTAAATGGCATATTTCATGCTTTGTTCTAGGGGCAATAGGAAACTGCTAAAACTTCTTGAGGGGGGTGAGCGGAAGGCCTATGCTTTAGAAATAGCATTTTGCATACTTCTTGTCCATAAATCACCATGGGTAATATATTGTAGAGTATTTATCTTCACTACATGTGTCTTCTTTGGAGATTGTATTTCATAATTCACAGTTATATGGCATCACTGGAAAAGTATTTGTCTCAAAGAATGGATTTTTTGTTTTGGGGAAAAGCTTGAATATATTGAACTGTCTCCTAAAAGCAATCAAGTTTTCTCCTTTGCAATTCTGGGTCCAGCTCATTGTTTGTCCGCATGATCTGGCCAATCCGTCATTTAATAAGCATTTATTAAGTGTTTACTATGTTCAAGGTGCTATGCAGGCACTCATGATGCCAAAAATGAAACCATCTACATTCTAGAAAAGGACATAATGTTCATGTATATATATGGATCTATCAAGGGATCTTAAATGATCTTTGTTTTTTTGTTTTGTTTTGGTTTTTTGGAGGGGGGAAGGTGGGGCACTTGGGGTTAAGTGACTTGTCCAAGGTCACACAGTTAGTAAATGTTAAGTGTCTGAGGCTGGATTTGAACTCAGGTCCTCCTGACTCCAGGGCTGGTGCTCTATTCACTGTGACACCTAGCTGCCCAGACACCTTGTTGGAAGGCTGCCTTTGAGCCTGCATTTTTCTCTTCTGAATCAAGCGTACTTTTTAGTCAACCAACAGTAAGCAGAGTGATCTTGAATTCTCTGTACCTTTCAACCAATTATGCTGTTATAAAGGTGTCTGCTATAATCTATCTTTTACATAAAGCCTTCTTGCTTCTTTTTTCTATTTCCATATAAGATACCCTTGATACATTACTCTCATAAGGATTTTATAGAGATGAGGGAATAAGTCTGTGGGGTATTAGTTGTTGGCAATCTCTCAATCCCCTTTTTTCAGTGACAGTTCCATCTCATCCTCCCCCCCCACAAGCCCTCCTCTCCACCTCAAATACTCAGTATCTTCCTTAATTTCAGTAATTTTGAGAATCAGTTCTCCAGCATGCGTTTCCTGTATGTGTATTTGATCTTGTCCAGTTATTCTTCCTGTGGCCAAAAATGTGTGAACAAATGAAAAGTTAAAAAGAGTGGTAAGTTCATCTATCAGTCAGTAAGCATTTATTAAGCACATACTATGGGCCAGGAACTATACTAAGTGCTAGAGATAAAAAGAAAGGCAAAAGGCCATCCTTGCTCTTGAGAATCTCCCAGTCTGATGGGGGAGACAACATGAAATCAGCTCTGTACAAACAAGACCAATGGGAGTCAGTCAGTAGAGAGAAAGCACCAAATAGCATTAGGGGAATCAGGAAGAGCTTCTCTTAGAAGATGAGATTTTAGCCTGGATGTAGAAGTCAGGGAAGTCAGGAGGAGGAGATGGCAGAGAATATATTCCAGGCATAGGGAACAGCCAGTGAAAAATCTGGAGACGTAGTATCTTGTTTGAGAAATAGCCTGGAGGCCAGTGTCACTGAGTCACAAAAAACATGGCGGGCTGGGTGATATAAAGTATAAGCTGATTGTAAAGACAGGAAAGGGACAGATCACAAAAGGCTTTGAATGCTAAGCAGAGAATTTTATATTTGATCCTAGAGCTGTACAGGAGCCATTGAAATTTATTGAATAGGAGTGTGACATGATTGATCTTCACTTTAGGAAGACTGCTTTGACAGTTGAGTAAAGAATAGGCCAGACTGTGGTGAGATTTGAGGCAAGCAGAAGAATTAGCAAAATAATGCAAGAGTCTGGATGTATTTGAACTCAAAAGATAACTTGTGGTAAAATGATGGAATGTGTTGAGTGAATGAGCAAATTTATATAGGGATCATGAAATCATAAATCTAGAACTTGAAGGGACTTCAGAGGCCATCTAGGCCAAACTTGTCATTTTACAGATAAGGAAACTGAGGCCCAGGGTTGTTAAGTGACTTTTCCTGGTTCATATTGGTAGTAAGCCTTGGAGGTATAAAGGTGTGTGTGTGTGTGTGTGTGTGTGTGTGTGTGTGTGTGTGCCATGTAAGATATTTATGTTTACAAAGGTCATCTAAATGCAGCTCACATCAGCTGGTATCTCCAAAATCTTTGTCATTCTTCTCAAAGGGAGAAAGCAAGTCCTGACTTTAGAGGATTCAGGAAAAAGGGGCCTTGGGGTTGACTGCCGTTTCCTCCAAACTCTGACAGGATTACAGGACTAGAAGCATATCTAACTGCCTCCCTAAAATTTACAGGTCTAGGGGAATGATTTTGATTTAAAATAAAATGCTGTTTCTTTATTGCTGTTAAACACATGAACCTAAAAATTCTGATGAACTGGGGCTGCCAATATTTTAGTTAGTCCATAATACTTATATATTCCCTATCAGCCCTGTTGTTTCCTTCTCTTCTCATTTTTTTTTTACCTTTTGGAGGGGGGAAGAGGGCAATTGGGGTTAAGTGACTTGCCCAAGGTCACACAGCTAGTAAGTGTTAAGTGTCTGAGGCCAGATTTGACCTCAGGTCCTCCTGACTCCAGGACCAGTGCTCTATTCACTGTGCCACCTAGCTGCCCCTTCTCTCCTCATTTTTAACACACATAAGACTCTATAAGAACATAGGACCATGTTTACCCATTGTATAGGCTCATAGTCACTATGAAAAAATCAACTTCATCAGCAGAAGATCTGAAAAAGATCTGGGAATTTGAGTTGGTTGAAACTCTACATGTACTGCAATGTGCTATAGCTCATAATAATAATAGTAAGAGCTATCATTTACTCTTATTTATATATCCTAAAAAAGGGCATTCCGAGTAAGATGGATACTGTATTTATTGTTTTTAAAAACTGCTTACTCTAGGCTCTGATCTCTTTGGGTCCATGGGGAGGTTCTCCTTTGACCCGATTCTTGCTGCTTCCCCCAACACCCCATATCCCACCAAAAACAAAATTGCTTGGGCCAAAGGCTGGTACTAATTTTTATGGTGTTAAATGATTCATTGAAATACCTAGCATTATCACAGGTGATTTATTTTTGTCAAACAAAAAAACAAGCAATTAGGAGAATAATGGATCACTCTCATCTTTGTCACACCTTTCACTGGGGACATCAAAGCCTTTTAAAATTAATTTTTTGTGATTTTAGTAATTTATTAATTGGATTATGTGAAAAAAAATGTTTATCTAGTTGAGAAGTTTTCTGTAAAGTAATTGAGACAAGCATAAGTAAAAGAATTTTGGAGAAGGAAGTTGCTCATTACCACAACTTCCTTTTGAGAAGGTTGAGAGAGAGGACATTGAGGGAGAGTGAGAAGAAAGGAAAGGGGGATAAGGCAGAAAAGAGGCAGAGAGGAGAGAGAAGAGACTTATTTGAGAAAAGTGAGTTAAGTATAGAGATAATCAGAGACAAGGCCAGAGAATGACAGAGAAAAGAGACAGAAAGTATATCTTGTGTTTACAATCCCCCAACAAGGGGGTCCCGGTTCACCTAGAATGGAAATTGTCACCTAGGAGGGAGTCAAGTCTCTCTGGCTCTGCCCCCACCTCAGAGTAACTCCAGGAAAATTTCTAAAATAAAATTTGTATGAGATTCATGACTACGCACCAGAAAAGGGACTTACTGTATCTTATATGCAGATCATATATGATATATATTATATATGATATGTATAATAGATAATATATAATGTAATAATGATATAAATATACATACACATATGTATAATATAAAATATATATGCATATATATGTACATACAATTAAGTATGTGAGATAGTCTTTTATCCCACAGAAAATACATACAAAGGTACACATGAACAAACCAGAAAATATAAAATACTCAAGTGTTTCATTATACTCGTTGTACTCCCCTGGTAAGGTAAAGACCCTTTGTGGGATTGCAAAAGAGATATTTCATATTTATCTCTAATATGCACTATTGTTTCCCTAGGAACTCCTGGAAACTTCTATTTTTCAAGATCACTAATGATAAACTGTGCTTAGAGAAAGAAGCAGAAGGGCAGAAAAAGGCACTAGAAAATGGAAAGCCTGGGGATTTTCCATTTCAGTCTGTATGCAAGTACATGCATCTAACAGCCATATGCCTCTACTATAAGACATAATTTTCTGCTGAGGACAGAGAAGAGAAATCCTTTCTTCCTCCTGACCTACTGCACTCCCTCTGGAATTACAAGGGACAGAAAATACTTGGGCAACAGCCAAAAGAAATGGACAGAGTTGTTTCTCCAAAGATCTTTTAAAGGCCATAGAAGAGTATGTGTTCTTGGACCTCTGCCTACCAGTCATCAGGAGACAGCTCCTGTCACTGGGGACCAGTCAGAGGAAATCACCTTTTTCTCCCATTAAATTCCACGTCCATTATGAAGAGATCAAATGTACATATTTCCAAGGAAGGTCTTTCAGTCCAAGAAAGGTCCTTGCCATATAATCTCATCAAACGGCTTGGGCAATCATCCAAATTAATTCCTTGGTCACCCCTTCTATGAAAGGAAGAAATGAAGGAAAGAAGAAGAGAGGATCTTACTTAGTGAAGCTGTTAGCCTTAGCTGAACCTTCTGATTGTCAGACATGTTGACAGAAGTTATGAACTAATGTTAGCCAAGTTGCCTTCATTTAAATTCCTTTTAGGTCTGTGCTGGCTGGGTCTCTGCTTTTGCAGTCTGTGGATCATATCTACTGTCATTTTCTTTAAGGAATGAACAAGATAGATATGTCCGGGAATGTGTGGGGTAGGTTAGAGAAGTCAGTAAATCAGAACCAACTGCTGTTCCCCTAGAGAAATACAAAAACAGTGTGGTGTGATATGGTCACAGTTAGAAGAAAAGCACATTATTGATTGACTGTCTCTCTGGTTCTCTCCTCTCCTCAATTTATAGTCTTTCCTCCTCTTCTCTTTCCCCTCTTTCCTTTCTTCTCTCTCTCCTTCACTTCCTCTCTCTCTCCTGTCTTCCCTCTCCACCTTTTCAAAAGGGAGTTGTGATTAATTGTATGAATTAGTGTTAAATGATGTGGTTCTGATTGCTAATTCTTGATTCCTTTGTCTTGCTTTACCAAACTGCCTGGTGTCACCAGACCACCTTGCTTCCTCTATCACCAAGACCTGATTATCCTTTCTTACCTCATTTTTGACCTCCTGCTTCCTATGTGCTTCTCTTGGCTCCTGGACACTGATACTTTTTTCCTCTCTTAAACTCTTTTTTATCTTCTTTGTCAGTTCTGGAGCTAGACTTCTGCCCAATTCTGTTCCAGGTTCCTACCTGACTGCTTCACCTAACCCTGTTTCCAGTTATTCCAGATATAACAGGGAAGGACGGCTCAGCTCCAATGTGAACAGCATTGTTTGACAGTTACATTGATTGAATACCTATTGTGTGCTGAAAATTGTCCTGGGTATGTTGATAGAGACAAAAGAAAGAGAAGGAAGATCCCTGTCCCCAGAGGACATTGGGACACACAAGAAATGACCAAGGACTTAGAGCACAATGTGCTAAGAAACACCAATCAATATCATAAACAGAATACAAAAAAATCGGGGGTGACAATTCTAGGAAGACAGTGGAAAGGAAGAATGGAAGGGCGGTTGGCAGAATTTAGGGACAATCTCCTTCACAGATGGAAATGGCTTTGCCAGTTGTGGGAAGAGTAGAAAAAATTCTTGTGTGCTAATAGGATTTTTGAAACTACATCTATTTTTTTTTTGTAAAGTGAGACAGTTGTAGGTTAGAGGTTGAGTTTTTACTGTGAATATCAATTTGTGACTATCTTCAGCAGCATGATTAATGTAGAGCCTTCCACAAAAAACTTCCTCAGACATCTCATCATGGTGTGGACAGTGATTGGGGTGCTCAGGTGCACAGGTATATAAGCTCTGGAAGGCTTTATAGAACTTGAGTAAGACTTCAAGGGCTGGTTTGGGATCACAGTGTGTGTGTCTGTAGCCTGAAGACCAGATCAACTAAGTCCAGAGAGAAGACTGATCATCAGGGGATATCTCATGAAATGGCCTGCTGAGGTTCAGAGGGATTGTGAACTCTGTATGAGAGGGTGCACCCACATGAAGGAAATCGCACAGATTCTTGAAGAAGTCAAAGTATCAATGTAAGTACTCCTTTTTTTTCTTTATTTTTGTCTGGACCTATGATTTCATTGTTGTTGGATGGGGAACTCTTGAGACCTCATTATCTCATGCTTGGACTGTTGTAGTACCCCTTCTGATTAGTCTCTGGGGCTTCAAGCTTTTCCCTGCTCCAATCCATCTTTGATTCAGCTGTCAAATTAATCTTCTTAAAGAGCAAATCTGACAGGTCACTTCCTTTTCTTTCTCTCTTTCTTCTCTCTCTCTCTTTCTTTCCTTTCTTCCTTCCTTCCTTCCTTCCTTCCTTCCTTCCTTCCTTCCTTCCTTCCTTCCTTCCTTCCTTCCTTCC
>CM053587.1:115497668-115547025 GCA_028646515.1 Pseudochirops corinnae
TATGCTCCTCTTTTTGGCATTCAAAACCCTTCTTAACTTGACCTCGTCCTACTTTTTCAGTCTTATACTTTCCTTTCCTCCATATACCCTTTAATCCAATGATGTTGGCTTCCTTAAATAAGATGTTCCATTTCCAGACCCCAGATCTTTCATGGGCTGTCCGTCCCTTGTGCTTGGAATGCTCTCCCTCCTTATCTTTGCCTCCTGGCTTCCCTGGCTTCCTTCAAGTCCCAGCTAAAAATGTTGCCTTCCACAAGAAGACTTTCCTGGCCCCCCTAATGCTAGTTAGTGCCTTCCTTCTCTTGATTAACTCCCATTTATACAGTATCTCTTGTTTGTACATAGTTATTTTCATTTTGTCTCCCTCATTATCTTTTGCTTTCTTTGTACCCCTACGGCTGGATGTTTAATAAATGCTTATTGAGGAACACAGAGGAGGAAACTTTGGTGGAGAAAGGTGAAGTGACTTGCCCAGGGTCACATAGTCATATCTGTCAGAAGCAATCTTCTTGGCTCTGATGAAGCAAGGGGCTACTGGATAGAATGCTGGGCTTGGAATCAGGAAGACTTGAGTTTGAATTTGTCCTTAGATACCTTCTAGCCATGTGATCATGGGCAAATCATTTAACCCCTGTCTGCCTCAATTATTCCAATTGTGCAATGGGGACTCGTCAAATGAGATAATATTTTTATGGCCCTTATCACGGTGTCTGGCACATAGTAGGTGGTTAACAAATACTTGTTTCCTTCCTTTTTTTCCCTTCCCTTCTGAGGCTTGAACTCTATCCACTACTAATCCAATGGTGTCAAACTCAAAATAGAAATGGATCCCTGCAGGGTAGCATATTGACTTAGAAAAATTGCAAATTATCTATGTTGTATTATATTTTTATTTATTCTGGCAAATATTTCCCAATAGCATTTTCATCTGGTTTAGCCTCACTTGGGAATTTTGCATGAACTGAGAGCTTGATACCTCTGCTAAACACTCTATTTCTTGCTTCAAAACTTTAATTACTTCAAAAGATTCACGATTTCATTAGTCTGGATACTCTCTCCATTGACACAGCTCATAACTCTTCCCTGCCTTAGTAGATGTTTTCAGGAGATGCTGTGGCCAGTGGAATTTATTGTACTTGGCTAGAATGGTCCATCATGGGACCAGTACTCAAAGGCTTGGCAGCTTGTTTGGATCAGTCAGAGTTTCTTTTATACTGGTCTGACTTGAAGAACTCAGGATCCCCTCCACATGCTGTGATTAGGCCTCAGAGGATGACTTTATTGGGGGATCACAGAATCACAAAAGAGCTGGAACAGAGAGAATGCAGGTTTATATCGTGTTGCCTATCTTGTCTTTTTAGGATGTAAGCTCCTTGACAACAGGCCCCGTTTCTCATTTGCATCATGCCTAATGTGCCAAGAGTATTCCTCAGTGCATATCTAGTTAGAATAACATTTGACAAATCTTTTTTCTTGAAGGAGAATGTGAAAAAACAAGGGGCTGATGTGACTTTGTTTTCAGAAAAGTAGAGACAAAATGAACAATTAAGAAATTAATACTCGAGGTAGCAGCATTATCTGAGTTGCTTGTCAAAAGAAGGAGGATATGCATGTGGGTGTGTTTGTATTCTGCAATGACAGCTTGAAATTCTAGAGTCTTTTTTTGTTAATCATTGCAGATGGCCTCAATTTAATGGTAAAAGGACAACTCTTCTCATGGGTTAAGCAGGACTGACCTTATGCCTAGGAAGAGGAGGATATAATGGTCTGATTTCAGGTACCAATTGATGAAAAATCCTTTCCTTTCTCACCTCCTGATACTGCTTGACATTCATTTAACCAGGTACAATTCCTTTTATTCTTAGAGAAAGAGTCTTGGCAATTTCATTGCTACTCTTGCTGCTGCATCTACTCCTAAGGATAACTGGCAATGGTATAATGCTTTAAGGTTTGGAAATAATAATGATAAAATAATAACTAGCATTTATATGGCCCTTGGTTCACAAATTTCTTCACATGTATTACCTCATTTGATCTTCTCAACAGTCCTGTAAGGTAGGGGTTATGATTATCCCCACTTTTTAGGTAAGGAAACTGAGGCAAAAAAAAGTTAGATAACTTGTAGGGTCACACAGTTAGTATATGTTTGAGCGTGGATTTGAACTCAGGTCTTCCTCACTCCAAGCTCAGTGAACTATACATTATTTATTTATTTATTTAATCCAACTCTAGTCTCTCCCCTTAGATTTGCTTATTTATTTCATTGACTTGTTTATTTACTTTTAGTTTATACATTATTTCTCAGTAAATTATATTTAGGGATAGTATATTTAAGCATATTACATTATTTGGGTTTCACAACAATCGTGAAGTCTATACTATAGGTATCACATGGCATCTGCCCCATTTTACTGGCGAGGAAGCTGAGATTTGGAAAGATTAAAAGACTTGTTTAGAATCACATAGTGAAGTGCCAGAAGCAGGATTTGAACCCGAGGTTTTCCTGACTGTATGTCTAGCACTCTATTACACCATGCTAACCTTAAAAATACCAGAGGTCCGTAGGAACACAGTTCTGCCCAAGTAACACCAGCACATGCTACAGAGGTCAGAAGGGAAGAAGCTTTAGGTTTAGAAGGGACCTTAGAAATAATAACCTTTTGGGGTGGCTAGGAGGAGCAGTGACTAGAGCACTGGCCCTTGAGTGAGGAGGACCTGAGTTCAAATGTGGCCTCAGACACTTAACACTTACTAGCTGTGTGACCTTGGGCAAGTCACTTAACCCCAACTGCCCTGCCTTCCCCCCCTCCAAAAACCAAAACCAAAACCAAAAAACTGAAATAACAACCTTTTCATTTTGTAGATGAGGAAACAGAGAAGTTGACGACCTGCCCAAGATCACACAGGGAATTGGTGGAAGAGTTGATTTGAATCCAGATCTCTTTCCACTAGATATGGCACACTGCCTTTCAAGGAAACAAAGAACTTAAATTCACGCTTAGGTCATTGAGTGATATGACATAGACCTGGGAGGGACCTTAGATATTACGTCAAGGTAGTTGGTGTCTCATATTACAGTTGAGAAAACTGAAGCTCATCAAAGTTTATGTCCCCAAAAGGCAAATTACACAAGGAGTAAGTAGCAGAGTGAATCCAAGTTTTCTTACTTCAATTCCAAACAAACAATGGAACATATTTTGATTGGGGGAGGAAGGAGAGAATGAACAGTGGAAGCTTGAAAGTATGGTATTGGTGGAGTCATATATGGAGGTGGGAAAAGGGCTGAAAAGGCAATATATAGTCTGGGGATATCAAGATAGATTTGCCTACTATATTTCCTTTTCTTTTCTTTGGTGGCAATAAGGGTTAAGTGACTTGTCCAGGGTCACACAACTAGTAAGTGTCTGAGGTCACATTTGAACTCAGGTCTTCCTGATTCTAGGGCCTTAGCTCTATCCACTGTGCCACCTAAGTTGCTTCTTGCATACTATATTCTTTTCTTGTAATTTCTTCTGAATTAGAGACATAAAGAACATGAGGTATGGGAGAAAGGATTAAAGGACTGTGGGTAAGGAGTTCTAGTCCTGGTTCTGTCAATTACTAGCTGTGTTAGATTGGTTAAGTCATTTAACTTTTCCCTTTCCTCCTGTCCCTTCCCTCTCTTTCTCTCCCTCACTCCCCCTCTCTGTTTCTCCTTCAGGTCTCTCCCTTCCTCTGATAACAATATTCCTTGAATTATAGCTATTTATGATGATAACTTCTTCCTCCTTTCTTCCCCTGTTACACTCTTCACTTCTAATCCCTACAGTCTAGCATGTACTTCCAGCACATAGAAGATATGATCATTTTTTGAATTTAATAAAATGACAACTTAAACATTTTATGATTCTATGAATTTGTTGTACTAAAGTAAAATGCAGTAGGCATTAGCATTTGTCACAGGTTCATTTGGGGTAAAAGGACTTTTTATTTTGCATTCATTGGTGTGGGCTGCAGTATTTCCCTGCAGAGCTAGTTGGTACTCTCAAGTCTTTTGACTGGAGCCTTAATAGTTAAGCCTTTTTCCCTTAAATACTTCCTTCTGGAATAGAAGGAAGTTCAACATTCTTTCCCTGACATGGCATCTTTCATCACAGGTTTATCTCCTTCAAATGACAGCATTTGGGCAAATTTCAAATCAGATAAGGCTCATTATTTATTTTAAAGGCCCTTTTAGCATGCAACCAATAAAAAATTGCTGGATAATAACCATATCACCAAGGTTTCCTAGAAAGGGGCCTTTGAGCTCAGATGCAGAACACATTGGGTTACCTCTGTTCTACCAGCCTTTGATTCTTGCTGGTTTATGGCCATGACATTCATTTCAAAAGTCCTTGTTTATAGGTGTTTCAAAGATGCAGAAAAGCTGCTTGGTTGCTCTAAAGGCATTTATCTCTATATTCTCTGCAGTGGGGGTGGAAGTGAAATGGGGAAAAGTAGGATAAAAATCTAAACTCTCAACAAAATTGCATCTTGTTTCATTCAACTGATTCCCTCCTCACCATTGCTGGTGGAGAAGATGATAGCATTGTTTTCCCAAGAGTTGAGTATTGAGCATTCTCCAGCATCTAGGTGTGTGAATCAAGGACAAGCTTAGCAACTGGAGATGGTCAGTCACAATGACTCATTGAATTTAAAGAGGAAGCAAATTGTTTTATGTCTATATATCTTTGTAGTCTGGTGTCCATTTTCAATGTGAGCAGTTTTGCATTTTTCAAATTACATTGAAATGTCTCTAACTCCCCCACTTCCATGCTGATCTTGAGGGTTAACCACTTGAAAGCTGCATTGGATCTGTACATACTAAGCCAGCAGAATTCAAGCTCTGTTAGAATTTACAAAGCTGGAAAACCTTCCAATACAGGCTCAGAACTAGGCTGTCTCTGAGGAAACAAATCTAGCTGAATTCAAAGATGTTCATCACTAAGAAGTTGGTCACCAAGTGACAAACTTTTTAATCCCAGAAACTCATAAAACCTGAGGTTTAAGAAGGGCTGCAACCTGTCAGTAAAGAGAATGACAACACAGTGGAAATCACAAATCTTTAGTTTCTTCGATTAAGATTTTATGAACTGGCCTGGGAACCTAACCATCATTACACCATTGTTTCTGAAGGAAAATCCATCTTGACTTAAAAAAGGAACTTTATGGAATAAAATTCATTCTTAAGCTTGAGACTGTTGCATGTGATGAGTTTGGAACCAGAGAAGGATATGGTATCAATGATTTGCTTAAGCTAAAAGTTTTTATTTTATTTTATTTTACTTTTTACTTTTTTATTCCAGTACAGATGCTTTAGGGAGCATAATTGAATCTCCTCTTAGAAAAGGGTAACTAACTTCCTTCAGAACCTTAGAGTATTTCAGTTTGTCATGGAAAATCAAATATTAAACAAGCAGTTGAAGAAGATCTTGATGTCTGTCACCATCTGATTAAGGACATGCATTACAACTGGTTTAAAACATTTTTTATAAGGAGAGAAAAATCTTTTTTAATGAAAACAAAGGAACAAAAATATAGAATGTTTTGCTTTATTGGGAGAAGATCAAAGTCTGTGCTTATTGGTTTCTAATTTTTTTGGAAAGAAAGAGAAGACAAGGTCCCTAACATTGAAGCACCTAGATCAGCAGTGGGGATTCCTGTGGCCTTGAGGCCACATGTGGCCCTCCATGTCCTCAAGTGTGACCCTTTAACCAAATGGATTGCACCAAAGGAGTCATGTCAGTGTGAGTTTTCTATCTTCCTGGAAGATAGAAAACACACACTTACATGATTAAAGACACTTGGTGGTAGGGTAAAGAGGATTGATCAGTCAAAGCCGTAAACTCTTCTCATCTACAGCTGGCCTATAATTATAAAAAATAAAAGGAAATAATCATAACAGACATCAAATATTGGATCATAAATTTAAGCTAGGAGGGACCCTAGAATCCATCTGGTTTCACCCTCTTTTGTAGATGAAGAAACTGAGGCTCAGAGAGGGTAAGTGACTTGCCCAAGGTCACACAGCTAGCGATTGAGTAAGGATTTTTAGCTAAAATTGTCTTTGTAACTTCCAGCGTGGTGCTCTATGTGCTGTGTTTTGCTGGTGCTCCCTACAGGATAAAGACTAGAGAAATGTAAATAAAGTATTAGGTGAGTTCCTGGGATGGGAAGTCACTGCTGACTGGGAGGAATCTGTGCATGCTTTATGGGGGAAAAAGCAGTCTTGATTTGGCCTTCTTGGTATTGGGGGAATAGGAATGTGTTCCTAGGCAGACAGGACAGAAGATACATGAGAGAGGAGAGAGGGATGAATGCTGAAGTAAGGTCAAGGTAGGCTGTGGAAAGGCATGGTTTCAAGAATGACAGGGTTAACCTTAGTGAGTGGTGGGTTTATTTTTGTTATTGGAGGGAAGGAGGAAAGAGTGGCTGATGATATTAAGGATTCTGAGTTGAGAGCTAGCATCAGCAAAGTGATGTAGTAAAGGGTATTGTATTTGAGGTCAGATAGCTTGGGTCTGAATGTATTTGAGGTCAGATAGCTTGGGTCTGAATGCCAGCTATGCCACTTACTACCTGTGTGACGTCTGGCGAGTCATATAATCTCACTGGGCCTCCAAGTTGAGACACTCCATTGGAAACTCTCTCTTCTCCCCAAATCCTCTCAAATCAACTCCATTCCTCTTTCTCTTTTGCTCCATTCTCAGAGGAAAGGTAGGCCACTTTGCAATGCTAACCCCTCTAACTGTATCCTTGATCTCATCCGTTCCTGCCTTTTGTTGGAGTTCACCTCTTTAATCAATTCTTCTCTCTCTTTAATTTTTTTCTTTCTTCTTATCAACTGGCCCCTTCTCTCCTGTTCACAAACATGCCCAGATCTTCTCTATCCTTTACCACTTCATTTGATATTTTCACCCCCTTAAAACTGTTGTTCAATATGTCTTGTCTTTTACATTCAAATTCATAAAAGAAGTCTACAGGTATACCTTAGAGATATCAAGGGTTCAGTTCCAGGCCACTACAGTAAACTGAATATTGCAATAAAGTGAGTCACATGAATTTTTGTTTTCCCAGTGCATATAAAAGCTATTTTTACGTTATAATGTGGTCTATTAAGTGTACAAAGCAGTATGTCTAAAAAACCCCCAAATGTATATACCTTAATTAAAAAATTCTTTCTTGGTAAAAAATGTTAACCATCATCTGAGCCTTCATTAAGTGGTAATCTTTTTGCTGGTGTGTGTGTGGGGCTTGTCTTGATGCTAATGGCTGCTGATTGATCAAGGTGGTGGTTGCAGAAGGTTGGGGGTGACTGTGACAATTTCTTAAAATAAGACAACATTGAAGTTTGCTACATTGATTGATTCTTCCTTTCACTTGAAACACTTAGAGGCCATGGTAAGATTATTAATTGGCCTAATTTCAATACTGTTGGGTCTCAGGGAAAAGAGAAGCCTGAGGAGAGGGAGAGAAATGAGAATAGCAGATCAGTGGAGCAGTCTGAACACTCAATATTTGTCTATCAATATTGCTGTCTTATATGGGCACTGTTTGTGGCACCCCAAAACATTTATGATAGTAACATCAAAGATCACCATAACATATAATAATGAAAAAGCTTAAAATACTGCAAGAGTTACAAAAATGTAATATAGAGACACAATGGGAGCATGTGCTGTTAGACTTGCTTGACTCAGGATTGCTACAAATCTTTAATTTGTTAAAAACATGAAGTGAAGCATGATAAAATGAATCATGCCCATCAATTCTTTGCCCCTACTTTCCCATTCTTTATCTGAACCTCTTACAGTCTGGCTTCTGACATCACTCAAATCAAACGACTCTCTCCAGGGTTACCATTGGTCTCTCTTTTTAAAGTGATTACTAATTAGTTTATTACAGAGATTAATCATTCTTGAACATATGAGCTCCAGAGGAGCAATTGAGTTTTTAAATATACACAAATACTTTGTCAAATGAATTTACCCTTACATCCAGATAGACCTAAGTGGTTTAATACCAAAAAAATAATTAAGAACTGTTAGTTACTTACAACCAAACCACATACAAACCAAAAAGTACTGGAGTGGAGGACTATTGGAGAAGAACTGGCAAACAAGACACAATTACTCCTTATTTAATGTATTAATAGCTGTAAGATATCGAAACACTGACCAGTTAAACTTAGATTTTAAAATATAAGTTGAAGGTATAGTTTAATTTTGGGGGTCAATAGCAGCTAGCTAGTGTTTATGTAACTGCTTTAAGGTTTGCACAAGGTTTCCATAGGTTACACCATTCTAATTTTATAATTACCTTGTGAGGTAGATGGTATTATGATCCCCATTTTATAAATAAAGAGAACGAGACTGAAAGGCATTAGTGAGCTACCTAAAGTCACATAGCTGGTGAGTGTCTAAGGTGGGATTTCAACCCAGTGGGCTCTTCAGATAAAATGATGACAGAAACAACTTCACATTCTTCACATTCAGAAGCCTACTTGAGACTAATCACACTGGAAATACACTCTGTCCCTGTGGACCCTTCCTCTAATTGGCTGGCTCTTCCTAGATCCTCCATTTTAAGAAAAGCCCCCAGACCAGTCATATCTTCATTCCTCTCCAGATTCTGCTCTTCACTCTCTGGACTTTCTTTACCTTGACTCATGAAGGTACTTTCCCACCCTTCCCTTCCCCCTTTCACCTTTCTTTTATGGATTGTCTTCCCTCATTAGCATGTAAGCTTTTTGAGGTTAAGGTCTTTCTGCTTATATTTGTATGTGCTTAGTGCTTGGCACATAGTGTTTAATAAACGCTTTTTGACTTGACATACTGTGCTTTTCAAACTTTTATGAGTTTAAAAGGGATTTGCTTTAAAAAAATTTTTCTTCCATAGGTCATTCATTGTAGTTTCCCTCTCTCACCCCAGAACAAACACCACCAACTTCCACTCTTGGATTGTTATCCATTGAGGTCCATAAGGAACGGTTTTAGACTCACAACTAGTTTATTACAGAACTGGCCTTTCTTATACATTCTTTGCTAGGAGTCAATGTTGCTGTAGGAAATAGAGAATTTCTATTTTGTTGTACCAAGTATGTCCAACATATAAGCCCTACTGTGTCAGGTAAACATGTACACTAGGAGAGAAGAGGCAGGGGCTCATAGAAAGCAGTTAAATGGAAATCAGAAGGACTTTGTCTTTGAGAATTCTCCTATCTTCATCCGTAGAGCTTATCCAAGAATTTCTTCAATTGCATCACATACTTCTGAATTCCTTCCTGAGCTGTTCTGCTGTCCTTTTCTCTCATTGCTTTTGTAGATCTCTGCAGTATTACACACTAAAGAGTCATCTGAATTGGGATCACACAACCGAGTAACAGCTGGACTTTGGAAATACTGCTGGCAACCAGTGTGATCATAGATTATCAAGACAAATGTTGTTATTATTGTTAATATTTGGATAGTAAATTTTTGTTGTAAATGCAGCCTTATGTGGTTTGAAGGGATAATCTATTGGGGAATAAATTATAAAGAAAAATACTTTATCCTGATAGGGGCTATCATTTGACTCCATTTTTGTAGATTGCCTATGGAACATGTCATATTCAACAGAACCTGCTGAACACTGTGCTGGGGGCTCATGCGTTCCTCCAGCTTATCTAAAAAAAGATGAGAAAAGGAAGTGAGATTATTTATTATTTCAAGTAGAGATGTCAAGAGGTAGTTTGGCATTAAATTGTTGCATTTGAGTCTGATGATGAGAAATCTGGGAAGAGAAGAGCTCTACAATACAGAAGAGACTACTTTCCAACACTAATCATAGCTTCAGTTATTTGAAGGTCTCACTTCCTTCTACTCAATACTCTTTCTCAAGATCAATGCAATCTGCTTGTTACATACTCTCTCTATCCTTGCTATTATCATCTATAGAAGTTCTGGTCATTTTCCCCCGGAGGGGCCAGGTTAGCTCCTGATGTCCACTAGTTGCAGCCAAGATGGTAGAACAAGATGCTGTCCTCATAATACTTCTCCTCCTGCTAGTGAGTGCGCATGGTGTCACCTTAGACTACCATGTAGTTCCTGAGGAGGCTGGCCATGTGGAAGGCTTCCTCCCATGCCCCTTGTCCCCTCACTTTCCTAGCCATCCAGGTTTTGACAACGGTTGGTACCTATGATAATTTAATCACTAACTGACCAAACTACCTCAATGTGTCATCTCTAAATAAATGATAAACCATTCTGATTCATTCCCCCACCTTTTCTACATCAAAATCAATAAACATTCATTGATATTTATTGTGGCCAAATCTCTAGCACTTTCAGCATGGTGCCTAGCACGTAGTAGATGCTTAATATTGAATCTTCTCTATTGCTTGTGTGGGGCATATTGGAGACTATAAGACATGTCCTGTCCTCAACTTGCTTGTAGTTTGAGTTTGTGGATAAAGACTCATACAGAAGAAATAACTAGAGAATAATGAAGCTTCAGTCCTATTTCCCACATCACAAAATTTTCTTTATTATTGGCATCCATATCGACCTTCTCAACCTCTTATAGCACCCACACAACATACACTTTAGCACTGGGTTTTATTTGATCTAAATATCCTCTAATGGTTTTATGTGTGTATCAAAACAGAATGTAAGAGTTGGATTTAGGTCTTTCTAAATAGCTTGCAGATTCCCTGAGGGCAGGGGACCACACTCTTTGAGTCTAAGATATTTCTCTTTTGATAGTACCTGGCATCTTAGGTGCCTAGCACATTTGACTCAGTTCATTTTCACTTGTAATGAAATCCAACAGGGTTAGACCATTGCATTAAAGCACTTTTTACTGGTACCAACATTCTCTATCTTCCTTTGCCTTTTGATTTTTGTCTATTTCCTTCTCTCTTTCTTCCCTTGAGATTTCATCATCGGTTCTATTTGTCGCACTTGCAAGAATGATGTATGGATCAGTTGTTTTGCTGGTAAGGTTGCCTTGGCAACAAGACACTTTACACAGATTTCAGACTGAATCTTATTAATAAAAAGGCTGTCCTGCATCCTGTTAAAAGGACTGGCATATGAAGGGAATGTGATTTTTGACATGTATTTTCTCTGCTCTTTCACTAGGGTAATGATCAGACTGCTAATGAGGTGAATACCATTGGACCAAAAGTCTTCACAGAAGTGGGGATATAGGGAAGGAAAATGATGGAACAATATCCTTACAGGCATAAAACACTGCCTTGTAGTCAGTGAGGCCATAAGTGAAAAATGTTCTTTGTTTTTTCACTAGATATTCTGTGACTATATTCCCCGACCAGTTAGCAAAATGCCTAAAATTTTGTAGGCATGTTGGCTCCATGTTGAACACCTGGCATCCATTTAGTCCCAGCTAGTATCCATTACCTAATCAGCCTTAGGGCACCGGGGAAGCTGTGCTTGGAAGGAGAAAAGACAGTGCCATGGAATATTGCCAAAACAGAGCAGGTATGTGGATCTTGGGAGGGGAAGGTTCAGATATTTTCTTTTCTTCTTGAATGACTGTAAGTAACGGCAAAATCAGGAACTTATCCTGAGACTATATGATTTTGTTTTTCCCCCTCTTTTTTAACACTTCCATTTAATTTCCTCATGTTTATGCTCCTCTAAGGAAATGAAGAGCAAGGAGTTCTGGATATGCTTAAATGATGTAGGATTGATATAGTTTTGGCCTTTTCAAAGGTATTTTTTCCCCCCAACTATGAAGGTCTATCAAATGAATGAGGCAGTGAATCAAGTAACTTCCCCGCTCTTAATTTATTTCCTTTATTTCTGCAGTTAGCATGTTGGATGTTAAAGCCAAACACTTTCTGAATCAGGGAAAGGAGTTATTCAAGCATTTTTGAAGAGCCTAAAACATCCAGAGCACTAGAACAAAAAGACAGTCAGAATCTTCCTGCCCCCAAGGAGCTTGTATTCTATGAGTGAGCAAGTTTACAAATCACAGTACATTTCATACATTTGTTGTGAAGTATAACAATAAGAAAAGACTTTGAAGCTTGCAAAAAAAAAGGATAAGAAAATGTTGACTGATTCAGGGTGAATTTGAGTCCATTTTCAACTACTGTTAGTCAGTTATGGCTTTAGTGAAAGTCAAGCCAAATCAATGTCTTTATTAACTGCTTACTGTGTGCCAGGTATTTTGAAATAAAAAAAATAAATCGCCTTTGTAGAATATTAAAAAAAGGGCCCTAGTGAATAAATTTTAGTATTTAGTGAATAGTTTTAGTATTTTATATGTACATATTTATTCAATAATAATCATATCTTAAGCAACTCCTATGCACAGAGTGAAGATCTAGATGCTGGTAAAGTCACAAAATTTTGATGAGACATGGTCCCTACCCTAATAGAGCTCCCAGGCTGATGGAAGAATAAGGTACCAACACAGATCACACAGCATCACATGATAAAGGCATTATGGAGATTTAGATGAAAATACTGTGAGAGATCTAAGGTAAGAATGTTATTAAAGAGTGAAGTGAGGAAAGCTTCATGGCAGAGTGGGCATTTAAGGTGGGCTTAAAATGATGAGAAAGAATTCAACAGCTGAAGAGAAGAAAGGAGGACATTCCAGTTCTCAGAAGAAGTGTTAATAAAACACAAAGGTGGGAGAGTGGAGGGTGCCTTCTGGAGACTGATTGGACTAATTTGTTTTAATCATGAGTATATGGAGGACAATATGTGCAATGCAAGGTAGTACCAGATGGGTGGACTTTGATTGCCAAGCCAAGAACCTTGAAGTTTACTTGAAAAGGCAATAGAAAACAACCTGCAACTCAAAGGTTATTACCTGTCGGAGCTTTTCCTGATCCCCTGTTGTTGTATTTCCCTCTTGGAGAAACAGGAAAGTCTCTGAAAATCTTTGAATGGAATAGTGACTTGATTACATACATCTATGCATAAGGGAAATTAATCAAACAGCTATATGAAGACTAGATTAGAAATAATTTAGAATGGAGGCAGAAAGACGCAGTAGGAGAATTTTGTGCTTGTCTAAGGAGGTATTAATCAGGGTTTGCATGAGAGTAAAGACAATGAGAATGGGAAGGTGATAATGATGTGACATAAATTGGAGGTGGAGTCAACAGTGTTTGCTGACTGAGAAGTGAGGGAAAGGGAGCAGTAAAAGACCATACTGAGGTATTTTTCATTAGCGACTAGGTAAATTGTGAAGCTGCTTAAAAAAGAAAAGTGAAACTAGAAGGATGAACAAGTTTAGGGGGAAAGATGATAGATTTGGTTTTATACATGTATTTGAAATGGCAGAGACATTCATTCTTTTGACTCACACAGTTACCACTCTAATTTAAGTCCTTATTACCTCTCATTTGAACTATTAAAGTAGCAGCCTAATTGGTCTCTATGCATCAAGGCCTCACTTCAATCTGTTTTCCACATGGCTGTCAAAGTGAATTTCCTTAAACCTAGATCTGACTTTGTCTCTAATCAACAAACTCTAGTGGCTCCCTATTTCTTTGAGAATAAATAAAACTCCTCTCTTTGGCTTTAAAAACACTTCACAGTCAGTCTCAATCTATCTTTTCAGCCTTTGTATGTAATTAATCCCCTTCCTGAACAGGCAAACTTCCTGGCCCAGGCACACTGGTCTTTTCTATTAGTCACACAAAGTACTCCATCTCCTATCTCTGTGTTTTTGCAGTGGCCACCTCCCATACCTAGAACGTGTTGTTACCTCCTCATCTATGTTTCTGAGAGTCTTCTCACCTCCTTCAAAATTCAGCCTAAATGTCACTTTCTACAGGAAATCTTACCCTGACTGATAGTATCCCCTATCTCTAATTACCTTATTTAACTACCTTGTATTCTGTTTATTCCAAATATGTTTATATATGCCGTCCCTCCCCTCCCCTCCCCTCTCCTCTCCTCTCCTTTTGTTTATCTTTATGTCCCTCAGCACTACAAACGGCCTGTCATATATTAGGCCCTGAATACCTTCTTCTTGATTAATCCATTCATTAGGTAGATTAGGGAGTCACATGAATATAAGTGGTAGTTGAAAATGAATTATTTCTTACTTTTCATAGGCATAAATGAGATCACCAAGAGAGTGTATACGGGAAAAATAAAGAAATACTGGATCATAGACTTAGACCTGTAAGACCTTAGCCATCGGGGCGGCTAGGTGGCACAGTGAATAGAACACCAGCCCTGGAGTCAGGAGGACCTGAGTTCAAATTTGACCTCAGACACTTAACACTTGCTAGCTGTGTGACCTTGGGCAAGTCACTTAATCCCAATTGCCCTGCCTTTCCCCCTACAAAAAGCAAAAAAAATTTAAAAAAGGACCTTAGCCATGGAGTCCAAGCCAAGGAAAGTTTTCTCTTTGTCTACAATGAGAGGTCAAGAAGAAGTAAAAATCAGGGAATGAGAGATAGGAGGAATAAAAATCAAGAGAATGGATAATCACTGAAGCTAAGGAAGTAAGGAGTAGTCAGTAAGAAGGAGTGGAAAATAGTGTCAAATACTTCAGAATGTTCATGGAAGACAAAGGCTGAAAAAAAAGTCAATTGGGTTTTATTGGTAACCTTTAAGAAAACAGTTAAAGGGAAGTCTAGGGGTGGGAAGGGAAAAGATGATGTGAAATAGATGTGGGAAATACAGTGAAGAGTTGATAAGGATTGAGAAGGATGATTAAGCAGCAATAAAGGCCAAGCATGAACTATCATGAATTTTGTGGTTTGTGAATTTTTTTTTCTACATTGTGATTTTTTGTTTTTGATGATGGCTAATATTCTCAGGGCAGGAGTTAAACCATTAGATGGAAAGTATACTAAGAGAGGAAAAATTGAGAGGTCAGAAACAGCAGAAGATCAGGGGGGGCATGGGATTTTAAGGTAAAAGATAGTAAAACATTAAATTGTTAGACCACATAGTCAAGATTAGTTATGGAGTCAAGTAAAGCCACGTGGTGGAAATGGACTGAAACAATAGGGTTGGATCAAGACACTAAAGGTTTCGTTTGAGTAAAAGAGTGGAAAGGATAGAAGGACAGGAAGGATTTTTATTATTTATGGGCTAGACTAGATTACCTTTGAGATCCAACCTTGAAATTCTGTGTTTTCACAAGGTTGTGATAGAGAATTTCAGTGTTACAGATATTCATAGTAGTTTAATTCTATGAAACCGTAAAATCTCAGTTGCTACCATGTCAATGATTATTTGAAGTAAAGTGGAGAAGAGATCACTGGAGTTGAAGAGGTGAAATATTTGTGTGTTCAGGTTGTTAAAGGAAAGGCTTATGTTTGTGGGAGATCGTGATTATAGTTCTTGATTCTACTAGTCTTTCCTTCTCTGTAGTCTTTGTTATTTTCCCCCCACCTCCAACTGTGATCATCTCCCAAGTCTCCATCTTTAGTTTCTTAGCCTTTTTCTATCTATTTAGAGTGCTTATCTATTCTGCTAGCTTCAACTATCATCTTATGGATCAATCAGTCAACTCACATTTGTTAAGCACTGGCTATTGGCCAGACAACTGCCTTAGGTTCTGGAGATGCAAAGACAAAAATAAAATAGTTCCTTCCCTTAAGGATCTTATATTTTATAAAGACAAAAGACATCTCTGTCTCTCTGTCTCTTGCTCCTTTCCTCTTCGTCTGTCTCTCTCTCTCTCCCTCTTCCCCTCTTTCTCCCTCTTACCCCTCTTACCCCCATGTGAATAGACCACAAACTGTGGAACATTGCATATAACAAGATTTTGAAAATCAATTGATCATTCTGATAAATTTTTCTTCCCTTCATATTTTTCTTTTTAAAAAATTCCTTGATATATATGTTGTCTCTCTTGGACTAGGGAGGGTAAATTCTGTAGGGGGAAATCTAGATGATGAAATAACAAAAGCTATCAGTAAAATCTGTTAAAATATACATAAAATGGTTGCAAAAATAATAACTAATATTTATATAGCACATCAAGGTGTGCAAAATGCTATATAAATATTATATCACTTGATCCTCACAATAAGCCTAGAAGATAGATGCTATTATTCACATTTTACAGATGATGAAACTGAGGTATCAAGGATCACATAACCAGTAAGTATCTGAAGCTATATCTGAACTCAGGTCTTCCTGACACCAGGTTCAGCGTTTTATTTCCTGTGCCTCCTAGCTGCCTAAATACAAAGTCATCTTGTGGAATAGGCACTAATATGAAGGGTCATGTAGAAAGACTTCATTTGGAGCTATCATTTGAGCTGATGATTCTTAAATTCTCTATCTTTAATTCTCTTTTTATCTCATGTACAATTCCATATTTGCAGCTGCTGCCTGAATATGTCCACTGAGGTGTCCAAATGTCATCTCAAATTCAATGTGTCCCAATGAATTCATCATGTTAATTTCTACTGTCCATTTCCTCAAATTCTACTTCCAAGTGACTGAATATTTCTGGAGAAAATTGTTAGATTATACTGACTGAGAGAGACCACTATAAATTTATGCTATTGAATACTGATAGAGTCCCTTATGCTACATGCTTATTCTTTTATTAAATCTTTATCCACATTCCCTATGTGAGCTATTCCAAATCATTTTTTCAAATCTTTTCTCCTCAAAGTCTCCTCTACTGCTTTCCTCCATTTCAACAGACTTTACTAAATTTTTTCTATCTGACATAAATGCCTTCAAGCCTACCTCTAAGCACCTCTTTCATTACTCACCTTTCATTGCTCACAGTCTTAGAGGAAGAAATGGCTCTCCTATTGTAATGTTAATGGAATATGAAGATATTCCCTATCCATTAATAGGCCTATGTGACCATGTGTCCCCTTTTCCCTTGGAACAGGAGGCGTGTTCCCAGGTCTAAAGGTACACAGGTATTTCAAACACCAATATCTTGCTACTTTCACAGCTGTGATACATCCTGAGTCACATAGAGGCCATTGTATGAGGAACTTGCCTAGGGAGGAGCTTGCTTAGGGATATATATATAAATATATATATATATATGTACATACACATTTTGAGAGATTTTGCTTTGGGGGTTCACTTATGAGAAGGACCTTTTGATTATCTGGACAGGACTTTGAGTAGCAGCCCTTTGTTAAGAGCCCCCCTCCCCTTGCCCTCTCCCCCCTTCAGAGGTTTGTACTTTCTTGATCCCATGGTATATGTAGGGGATTGTACTATTTTGTTCAGACAAAGGAGCCCTGTCTGTTGAATCTCTGTGCTAATTTCTCTGCTTGTATTTTCTACTTATTTCTGTGAATTAAAGTAAGATTGTTGACCCCTTTAAAGGTTGTCTTTCTTTTAGCAAAGCAGATCAAAGAACTCTTTGGCCTTATCTAATTATGTAATGTCATTCCTGAAGCTTCAATCTCTCTTTTATTAATGTCTCCTATTCTACCTACAACTATATTCAGATCTCCCCAGCCTAAAATAAAAGCTTTTTCTTTACCTTCTGACTTAATCTATCATTCTATTCCTCTCCTGCCCTTTACTTCCAAACTTGTAAAAAGAGTAGTCAGTGTATACTTAGTGCTTACCCTCTTTTCTATTCATGCCAATTCTCAATCCCTTGCTATCTGGAATAAATCCTAACCACTTGACTGAAATGGCTTTTCCCAAGATCATTAATGCCTTTCTAATCACCCAATCCATTGACCCCTTTTTAGTCCTCATCACACCTGACTGCTCCATAACATTTAATAATGTTGAACATCCTTTCCTTGATCACCTCACCTTTGGCTTCCATGACACTGAGTTTTCCTGCATCTCTTCGATTACTTCTCCATCTTCTTTATTTTAGACTGTCCTCTTGTCTTCATCTCATGATTTGAGTTAGTAGCCAAATCCTGTTGATTCTACCTCCAAAATAGTTTTTATACCTATTTTCTCTTCTCCACTCAGATACTATCACCATCCTCATTTCAGCTGTTCATCTCTTCTCTTTTGACCTAGTATAATAGGCTTCATGACTCAGGTTTCTCCTTTCTCCAAATCATCTTTTACACAAACGCATATATAATCTTTGTAATATACTTCTCTGATCATGGTGCTTTTTTGATTAGTTTTCTTCCTTCAGCTTGATGGCTGGGATAACAGCAGAGTAAATTACTTCTAGCTTTGTCAGCACTATGGCTAGGGAATGAATAGTACTGTCCCCAAATGGGCTGCTTGGCAATTTCATTATGGGGGTTGGGGGTGACATATAGGGAGAATATGTAAGTTGCAGAAAAAGTAGTGACTTGTGCTCATGGTTATTAGGTTGGTTGCTATCATTGAGACTTTGGGTAAGGTAGCTCAGACCTAGGTAAGCTGCCAGGGAAAAGGAAGAGATGTTACATTGTTTGAAATTTGTGGGAGGCATTTAAGCTTTGTGTATGCTTTTATGTACCTCCTCTTATATTAACACATGGAAAGGCAATCAAGGAACTATGTACCGTGTCTGCATTTCCCTCTTGGGCAACTGTGCATCAGAGCTAAGATTGTCACCTCCTAACTGATTGGGGGCAGGAGTGGTTGTGGTGAGGTTAGTGTTATGGTCCATGAGATCTATGACGATCTTGAGATTGCTTAGGGCTAATCTCTGACCTAGCCACTTTGAAGATTGCTCTGTCAGCTTTTAGACATGTTTGAGAATTCCAGACATAATAATACAACTAGAACCAAGGATATTATTTATATTTATGCCATCCTTCTAGGCAGAGATTGTTTATAGACTCAGAAATTAGCTACATGAGTTGGCAGAAACTGGGAAGATAGTGTCATAGCAAGTTTGAGCACATTCACGTCGCTGTGAATGTACCATATCCTCCTTTGCAATCAGTACTATGTCACTGCCCATTATCAAGGGGAAAAATATTGGTCTTTCTTGGTCAGTTTAATGCAGCAATTAAGATGTAATCAAAATAGTGGCTAATATTTGTGTGGCCCTTTGAGGTTTTAGCATCCTATCTGATCTTTACAAGAACCCTGGAAGTTTGGTCCTGCAAATGCTATTATACTGATGAAGAAGCTAAGACTCAGAAAGGCTGAATCATTTTCCTATGATTACACATGATTGGTTTTTAACAAGAACAATGGCATCTTTCAAACCCTACCATGAAGTTCTAATGAAGGCTTAGTAGACATGAATATTCAACATCTTTCTTAGTACCTTTAATTCATTCTGGTCTCCTACCTGCCCCAGAGTGATGTCATAGTTACAAAAACTGTGTGTTCTTTAATTCCGGTGTCCAGTCTGCTCAAACAGAAAGTTTATAAGGAGGGAGAACCAGCTGAAGAGAAGAGAAAAGAAATAGGAATCTGGCTTTCTCATGTCATCCCAGCCCTTCCCTAGAGGAAGGTGGGTTGGTCATTCACTAAATGGTTATTGCCTAATGATTTTCATGCTGTGGTACATATATAAGTTTGCTAGGACATAACCAGGACAGGAATACTCTCCCACATCATAGTGTGGCCATCTGTCAATTTGTATCTCCCCAACCCCCATCACATCAAATTTTGAGGTATCTGTATAATCTAGTATGTTTTTATAGACATAGTATCTTTAGTCTCCCCCTTCCACATTTACCTGTAATTTTCTTTCTTAACCTGGCATCTCTGTGCCCCCAATAAAAGAAACAGATACTGGGAGGAAAAGAAGTTCAGGATGTCATGACAAATCAGTTATGTGTTCTTGGAATATCAGAATATATAACTATATTGGTTGGGAAATAGCAGCAGAGCATAGTGCCTGAGGTTATGTCAGTTTCCAAAATCACACAATCTCAAAGTTGCAAGGGAACCAATTTTGTGGAAGGGCAAAATTGGTTTGGTCCAAACTGTATCTGAACAAGACTCCCTACTATAACAAAACCTGTGTGTAGTCATCTGGCATTTGCTTGAAGACCTTCAGCAAAGGGGAACCCATTACTTTCCAAGGTACTTTGGCACAGCTTTGAGGCACAGTGGATAGATAGAATGCTGGGCCTAGAGTCAAGAAGATTCATTTTCCTGAGTTCAAATCTGGCCTCAGACACTTACTAGTTGCATGACCCTGGGCAAGTCACTTAATCTTGTTTGCCTCAGTTTCCTCATCTGTAAAATGAGCTGGAGAAGGAAATGGCAAAAAACCCAAACCATTCCAGTATCTTTGCCAAGAAAACCGAAAATGAGGTCATTAAGGGTTGGACATGACTGAAACGAGTGAACAAACGAAAAATCCTTAGAAAGTTTTTTTTTTTTTTTTAACTTTAGTCTTGGATTTTCTATCTCTGCAGTTTCTGGGAAGAACAATGACTGTGGAATCATAATACCTGGGTTCAGATTCTGCCTCTGTGACTTTCTACCTGTGTGACCCTAGGGGAGTCACTTAACATCATCTCTCAGTTTCTTCTTCTGCAAAATGGAGTGGTTGGACTCGATGGCCTTTAAGGTACTTTTTACCTTGTAATCTAGGATCTTGACATTCATTACCTGGGCTAATTAAGTCTCTACTTGTTATGTCTCATTAGTCTTCTGTCACATTCAGTGGGCACATAAATGTGGAATTAGGTATTTAGGAATATTTTATCAATAATAGTAGATGCCTATGGTATCTAAAATGTTCTATTAGGCACATCAGTTCAAGAGGATGGTTGTTTTGTAGAAAGAACATCAGATTAAGAATCAGTTAAATCACCTAACCTCTTTGGACCTCAGTATTTTATCTGTCAAAATAGTGAGCTGGATTAGATGTCTCCAAGATCCCTTTCCTTACATGTAACTGGTGTCACAGTAGATGAAGAGCTGGGCAGGGAGTCAGGAAGAACTGAGTTTAAATCTGGCACCAGAATTTTCTAGTTGTGTGAACTTGGTAAAGTCACTTACACTCTCTTTGCCTCAGTTTCTGCAACTATAAAATGGGGATACTAATAGTACCTCCCTTTCAGGATTGTTGTAAGGATCAGTGAAATAATTTTAAAAAACACTTAGCACTGTGCCTGGCATATAGCAGACACTATGTAAATGCTTATTGTCTATCTGTCTGCCTCTTTTGCTCTCCCAACTCAAAAGCTATATGCTTTTATGCTTCCAAATATGAAGCAGAAAAATCCTTCTTTATGGAAATTTCCAGTGACTTAGGTAACAACCAGTGGTTGAATTCTCAGGTTTGTTCTATTAGACCAATCACTGTAGGAATTCAAAGAAAGCAGAAAAAAACCCCCACCAAACCTTCAGAGACTGTATGATAAATCTGATGAGGGACTGACCAGATTCTTATAGTAACTGTTTATTTGAATATCAGAGCACACACATTTGTATCTTGAAGTTTTTGAATGCCAACTTGAAAAAGTCAATAAGAGTCAGGGCCTGTCTGTCTTAGAGAACTCTTTGCTTCTCGAAATGCCAAGACCAAGAAATGACTAGACCATCTGTTTCCTGACTCTAACAGCAGTGACAACAAGTTCTCTACTGGAAAGGATGACCATATGGCCAGAGTCCCTACTTGGTTTCAGATGATGTATTCATTTCTAAAATGCATCTCTCTCTCTCTCTCTCTCTCTCTCTCTCTCTCTCTCTGTCTCTGTCTCTCTCTCTCTCTCTCTCTCTGTCTCTCTCTCTGTCTCTCTCTTTCTCTCCCTCCCCCCCCTCTCTCCCCCTCTCTCCCCATCTTTCTCTCCCTCCCTTCCTCCCTCTCTCTCTCTCTCTCTCTTTCCCTCTCCCTCCCTCTCCCTTCCTTCTCCCTCCCTCTCCATCTCCTCTCCCTTCTTCTCCCTCCCTCTTCCTCCTTCTCTCCCTCTTTTCCCTCCTTCCCCCCTCCACATTTCTATCTTTTTGGCTCTTTCTCTGTCTCTTCTCTGTCTCTATCTGTCTCTCTTTTTTTTTCTCCTCTCTCTCTCTCCCTCCCTCCTTCCCTCCCTCCCCTGCATGTCTTTGTCTTTTTAGCTCTGTCTTTCTCTGTCTCTTCTCTCTTCTCTCTCTCTCTCTCTCTGTCTCTCTCTCTGTCTCTCTCTCTGTCTCTCTCTCTCTCTCTCTCTCTCTCTCTCTCTCTCTCTCTCTCTCTCTCTCTCATTAATTTGCATCCATTGGACTTTTGTGTTAGAAAGCGAGGGTCCCTCCCTGTCTCTTACTATATGCCATGTACCCTGCTGATGTTGAAACACTACACTCTTTCCCAGGCATAGGGACTGTTATCTGGGGGGATGAGAAATGGTCTACATTGCAGAAGAAATGTTTTTCATGGGAACCAAGCATTGAATGAACTAGATCGAAAGCAGGAATAGAGCCAAAAATCTTGTTTTCTGTTTGACCTCTTGTTTTGTTTTTCTGAGCTGCATTTATGTTTGCTAAGGCTACAATAAACAGCCCTTTTCACTGAGCAAATACTTGAAATAGTTTCATTCTTAATACAAATCTGCTTCCCCCATTAGATTTTTCAGCAGAGGATCAACTGTTATTAATCCTGGTGCTCTGCAGTTTTCTAGCAAATTGATTTAGTCAGAGTTATAGAGCAGTGCTTACTCCTCTCATGATATGGTTTGCTTGCTATGCATAACTAAATTTCATTGGTTCCCCTAGCTTATTATACAAATAACAAGGATGGATGGCATATTTTCAGTTTTTGTGGAGCTCACCATTTCCTATAGAATATTCCATACAATTTCATTAGGTGCTCTGCAATTTAGAGAGGAGGTAGAAACAGCAGCTGAAACCATTTAATGCTTTAACATTTGGTGGTGGTGGCTTTATTCACAGCATGCAAGAGAATGAACTAACTACTACTAAGAATGAACTACAGCCAAGATCTCCTCCCAATATTTCTAATCTAGGTAGGTATAAGTTAAATAAGGTTTTCTGAATTTCTTAATTTTCTGAAATAAAATTTGGTGAGAAATATTTATTTATTATGACAAATGAGTATTATATTATTTGGCAGACCCCTTGATGTGAAAAATTTCCAAATACTTTCATAGAAATTATTTTTGGATTTGTTTTGTTTTAAAATAAATTTTATTGGTGTTTTTACATCACCTACATTTCACAAAGCTCCTCCCCCAAAGAGCTATCCTATAACACAGAATAAAGAAAAAGCTTTAGAAAAAATTACCAAGTTAATGAAAAAGTCTGCCATTATATTCAGTGTTCCATACCTATAGCACTGCCCCTCCCCTCCACAAAGAATTAGGGTCAGTGCCTTCTTATTTCTCTTCTTCAGGGCCAAACTTTGTCATCATAATTTTTATAATATTGGTTTTTATTGTTTTATTTTTATTCTTTTCATTTGCCTCATAGTCAGCCACTGTGTATATTATTTTCCAGATTATTTTTCCATCACTTTGCATTAATTCATATAAATAAATCTTCCCATGTTTTTATGTATAATTTGTTTCTTAGAGCACAATAATATTCTCTTCCATCCATTTATCATGACCTGTTTAGCCATTCTTTAATTGATGAGCATATGTATTTCTTCCAGTTCTTTGCTATTACAAGAAGTGTAGCTGTCTATATCTTAGTGCACATGGGGCCTCTCTTTTTGTCATTGTCCTGCTTCAGATATAAGCCTAGCGGAGGAATCTCTAGGCCAGAATATGGACACTTTAACCACTTTCTTTACCCAATTCCAAATTGCTTTTCAAAGTGGTTGGACCACTTTAATACTCTTAAAAGCATGAAGACATTTTGGAAGTCATCTCTCCATAGGCCCATACATAGATTTAGAGCAAGAAGGGACATCGGGGGCCATCTGATCCACTGCCTTCACTTTACAGTTGAGGGACCTAAAGTTCAAGGTTCAGTGGCCATGGCCACCCAAGTAGTAAATGACAAAAGTAGGATATGACTCTAGAGCCAATGCCTTGCTCACTGTACCACTGCCAACTCCTCTTAATAAACTTCCAGCGACAAGGAACTAATGAGCCCAAACAACTCAGTCCCTTCCATTTTTAGGCAGCTTTAAGTAAAACTAAGTCCTTTTTTTTTTTTTGAGTCAGCATCTTGCTATTCATCCTACTTTTCCCAGTAGAATTCTGCTTGAAAGCAAGATGGAGTCAAAGCAGAAGTCTTTGTGGAAATTAGATGTTCACAAAAACAAAACAAAACCAAACCTACACTAACATAGAGACAGTGACTGCAATAGATGCTCCAGTGTTCATTGGATTTAATGTTATTCAAGTGAGCTTAAAAAGCCTTCAACATTGTCTACTATAGCTGCCATGCATCAACATCCCTCACCTCCTTTCACCCTGTTTTCTCTAGCCTGATTCTCTAAGTAAATTAGTTCTGTTTCTTCTTCTTGAAGTCAATGGAGCAAACTATGTTCATTTGGTTGTTTCAAATATTTTTGGAGGGTACATTTCTCAAATCCAAACTGACTGAGGTTTTGAATAAAAGGAGTTGCTATATTTAAAAGGCTTTATCTATGTCTCATTCAAGGGCATACCAGTGTGGCAAGAAGAGCAACTGGATTTTAATCATGCCTGGCTTCACAGTGTGCACATTAGAAGCCCTCTTGTAACAGTCTGCCTTATGTAGAAGACTGCACTGTGGCAGATAAAGCAGATCAGAGGGGAGAATATTTTCAAGTCATTGTCATGTTGTTTATGCCTGCTAAGGACAACTCTAGAGAGATCCTGTCACAATGCAGTGAACTTTGTAAGGACAAAACTTTTCATGGGAGTATATTTGAAAGAAGCTTCTCCTACCCTAGGGTCTAGGGTAGGGGTGGAAAATCTCTGACCTATCATTGCTTCATTTTTGAAGGTCCAAGGCAAACACAATATACATTGTCTGGGGAGACCTTTTCTGAATTGGCTAAAATTATAGCTTACCTAAGGTTATCTGTTCATTTCGACTCAAAGGACATTTATTGAAGGACTTCTTAATAGAAAGCATTGTTGTGCTATACAAAGATTAAAAATTACCAAGTGCCAGTCCTCAGGGAGCTTCCAATCTAGGAGGGAAAAAATAATTGTACACAAAGAAGCGTGATACAACATAGGATTATGCTAATGCATAATAAAATTCTAAAGTACAATCAGTGAATTGGGGAAATAGGCCAAAAGTTCCAAGAATAGATCTCCCTTAGGGGAAAGAGACTCAGGGGAGAATGTCAGAAAATTCTAGGAAAAACTTCTGAGTTTTCTATATCTAGCCAGAAAAACTAGATTTTTTATCTAAGTGAAGAAAACATAAGATTAAATTTCTAGACTCTCATCCAACTCTATTCATATTTATGTTTATATTACTTTATTTTTTTAAACTATCAATGCTTTACCAACTGTTTTCTAGTTACTTGGTTATTTATTTTTTCAAAAATATTTTCTTAAATTTGAAATCAAACTTAGACTTGTAAAATATTTGTCCCTTCATTCAGTTTATGCAGTGGTCTCTTCTCTGCTCATGTAAAATTTTGAGGCAATATTTTATCTCATACCAACCTGATCTGATAAGGGTTGATGGTCATCAATTTCAGGAAATGGTGGGCTGGAGCTGTTCTATCAGTCAGACTGTATTGTTAGGTAGGGGATGAGTGATAGTAGCATCTTAGGATCATAAATTTAGTCTAGAAGGGACTAGAGGTCATTTAGTCCAATCCCTTTTTTATCTCAGTAATTGACACATATTAAGCCCTTAAATGCTTTTTGAATTGAATTAACTTGAAGAAATTAATACCCAAGGAGGTTAAATGGCCAAATCATCTGATTCCAGGTCACCTAATTAGGATGATTGCTAGTAAGGAAAAGTGTGTTAAAGATGGAAGATTTTGACCTTTTTTCTTTACCTTTCTTTTCCTTCTCTCTTCCTATAAACCATCCCATTTCCCTTCATTTCCTTCAACCTGATTTTCTCTCTTGGTTTCCCCTCCCCATCTCTTCTCCTTCTATACCTAGTTATGACAGATAATACTTAGATTACCCCATGATTTCTGTGGTAGAGATGCTCTCATCAATATCACTCCAATGGTATAAAACATCTATACCTCTGTATCCTGTAAATTTTGTCTACATGTCTTTTTGGTAAATCCTCCACTGAGAAATTCCCTAATGTGACAGAGACCTCTATAACAATTTCTAGTATTTTCTGGATATGAGTTTATCATATGGGTTTTGTGTCTGGTATCTTTTGCTCTTACTACATGACAGATACACCTCCTTTTTAGTCATACCTGGCCCTGCAGATGCATTTCATACCACTTCTTGATCAGGAGTCATCCATAATAATATGCTTCTGCCTAGTCTCATCTACTATGTATTATTCTATGCATCCACTATTTATCATTGCCCTTTAAATCACTTGAAATTAAGATTTTTTTGAGACTTTGGTGTCTGATGATTTACAGAGAGAATGTTGACATTAAAGAGACGAACTCTAATAGCCACAAGCATATAAGGATGATTAAAAATGCTGCAGATTTCCCCAAATATGACCCAAACCAATCTCTTCCTTTTTTATAATTTAGAGTAGTGATAGGTAAGGGCATTTTAGTAGCTTTTTTAAAAGACATAATCTCACATTTTTTTTTTCCAGAATGACTGGATCAATTCACAACTTTACCAGCAATGCTTTAGTTTGCCTATGTGATTAGTTATTTGAACTTTCATATAATTGTTGACAACTCATACTTCTTTAGAAAATAACCTGCTTATATCTTTGGCTTCCTTACATATTGAGAAATGTCTTTTCTTGTTATGTATTTGTATGAATTTATTTATCATGCATATTAGACCTTTTTTTTTTTTAGAGATATTTGCTGCAAATACACACACATAAATACCCATATATAATATATACATTTTCCAATTAGCAATTTCTCTTCTTAATTCTATGGCATTGACTTTGGTCATATTCAAATGGATCTGTGATCTCAATAATTTGGAACTTTCCTTAAAGAATGAACATTAAAATTTGGGATGATTCAGTTGAATATCAGATCTCTTTATCATTCTTTATTTTTGGATTTTGACTAATTCTGATCTATGCCATTTTTTTCTAGAGCATTCCAATTATACAAAGACAGCTGATTCAGGATAATAGATTAATAGCAAGAATTTTTGCCAGTTAAAATATAATCTATTACAGTTTTAGTTATGTTACTTGGTTTTTGACATGTTCTGTGTTAGTTAATTTCTAAAAAAAAAATTATTCATTATACAGAGGTACAAGATTTTTCTATAATCTACAATTTTTGTTTGTTTCTTAAACAATGTTATCCTGTGTGTTTTTTTGCTATCTTTAACTTTTCTGACATCTGCATTGTATGTATTGCTTGAATTTGTATGTTTGTTTTGAGTTCTTCATAGAATTCCTCTACCTTTTCCTCCTCAGAACTGATGTTTGTTCAAAAACTTCAGTTATTTTCATGATTGTCTTTTTGCAAATACTTATTTGAAGTATGATTGATCTCATGAGATCTCCTTTGAAGAACGAGATGACCAAATATCACCAAATATGAAATGATATTTCCTGTTGCTTTTAGATATGATAAAAAAAACTCCTTTATTTGACTCTCTATGATATATCTGTTATCAGTCCTTCCATACAATGTTTTTTTCTCCTTTCTCATTTCCTTTATAGTGAAAATTTCAAGAGTGATATGATCCTCTTCCCCCATTAGTATATCCACTCCATTGGGCACTGGATAAGAAAATCACATTTAGAGTACCTATAGTCTAATTAAAGTTTATAGGTGGTCTAAAAACTGTATGATTGTTATCACACTTTGCCCTCTTTCCTTCCCCTCTGTCACTGCAGAAGAAAGAGTATTTTGTTCATGCAAAAGCTTTCAAAATGTTATGTAATTGAAATAGCTTATGTTGTACTTTATGGTAATTTTCATCTTTTGTTTAAGAATTGTCCTCTACCCATAGTTATGCAAGGTACTTTTCCCATTTTCCTATAATTTTTTGGTACTGTGACCCATTTAGATCCCACATCCATTAAATGTCTATTGTATATGGTACAAGATGTTATACCTTATGTCTCTCAAACTTCCTTTTAGCTTTCCCAAGAGTTCTTGTGGAATAGGGAGTCCTAATTGTAATGGAGATTATTGAACACTAGGCTACTCTGTTGAATTGTTTCTGGGTTTTGTTTAGAGAGATGATTTTTCCCCCTGATATCAACACACACACACACACACACACACACACCCCACACACAAAACATAAACTAGGGCACAAAGGATTGTTATATATTTTAAACATAAATATTTTTAAAGGAATTATCGAATTACTCAAGAAACTCCAGCTGAGACAAGACATCAAAGGCACATACATTGGTTAAGATCAGTAAGAATGTCTTAAACCATATGTCTTAGAGCAAATTCTCATGGGATTAAAAAAAGGAAGATTTGAAATTACTTCTAAGAGTAAGTACAACATTCCCATGGATATCTACCACTCAAGAGACTAACATTTTACATTACATATTTATTTTTAGAAGGTGAAACTTCTGATGGGGATTGCTATTTTGTCTCTGTTTGAAAGATTCAGTAATCACTGGAAATCTCTTCTGCCCTACAGTTACAAAAAATTACATTTTGATTTGTAGCTGTTGTAACTTTTCAAAGTACCTCAAGTTACATGTACCTGACTTTTTAATTTGGAATCACACAATCATAGAATTTTGGATCTGGAAGGGACCTTAGAAGTCATGAAACCCACATGTTTACTTAAAGATGAGGAAACAGTCCAAGAGAGGTGAAATGATTTGTTACAAGGTGATTTTGGGAGAGCTAAAATCTAATCCCAGGTCTTCTATCATTCTATTCTCTTTTCCTCCATGAAAAGCCCAGACGGAAGAAAAGCCAGCTTGCTATTACTTCTAAGTTCAGAATTATTTAATTATATGTAACATACACATATCTGAAAAGATCTCTGTAATCAAATTATTTCGTTAGGAGAGCTGATTATTAAAATAACAACAAACTCCCCCCCTCCCATCATAGCAACATTTATTGTAGAATCATAGGATATAGACCTCAGAGGGACCTTAGAGATCATCTGGTCAACCCCTCTTAGGACACATGTAATGGAAAGTTGATTGGAAGAACTACTCAATTTTATGAGTCCCTCCAGCTTTCTTGATGAGATTTCAGGGTGAAAATTTTTTATCTGCGGTTATAGATAAACACTTCCTATCAGTTCTATGTGAACTGAGTGTGGCTCAGAGCATGCACTCTGGTGCCTCATTAAGATGGGTTATCAATGGGCAACCAAATGGGTTACCAGTGATGGAAAGATGGCTGAAGACTGAGCATCTGGAGTAATAGATTCCTCTTGGAATTCTTTTACTTTTATATTTATTTTTTTATTTTTATTTTTTGGCTTTTTGGAGGGGGGAAGGCAGGGCAATTAGGGTTAAGTGACTTGCCCAAGATCACATGGCTAGTAAGTGTTAAGTATCTGAGGCCAGATTTGAATTCAGGTCCTCCTGACTCCAGGGTCAGTGCTCTATTCACTGTACCACCTAGCCCCCCCTATTCTTTTACTTTTATAGACTATAAGAATAAGGCTTCACTTTCTTTTGAAACTTTCTGTCTTGGCACTCTTTTTGAGCACTTTCCTTCCCTTGGAATTAAAATAAAGAGGGGAAGAGATTTCTTTTTCCTTACAATCCCACAACCCCTGCCCCCCAGTAGCAATGGTGGCCCATGGGAGAAGCACATGGCAAGAGGAAACATATGTTTGCCTAGGTAAGATTGAGACTGGACCTTGAGTCCCTGACTACCTTCTTCATCCTTTCTTTTTCATTTTATGAGCACAAGTTAGTGACTAGTGATGCTGAAAAATGGATGTTTCCAGTTTTGGAAATTACTTCATGGCTTGAGGGTTCTTGAGTTCAAGTATTAGGCATTAAATGACCAGAAGAAAAAGATTTCCTGTTTCTGCTTTTGGCCACTATTGCCACTGGAAGGTTGGCATGTGGGATTTTCCAAGTCATTCCAACAAGTTACTATGTTGCATTTCTCTCAACAAGATTCAAGTCAAGTCAATAAGCATTTATTAAGTGCCTACTACGTGCCAGACACTGTACTAAGTTCTGAGAATACAACTATAAGCCAAAAGAAAGATAATTCTACTTCTGCATGAGGGAGGGAGGATAGGGGAGAGAGAGAGAGAGAGAGAGAGAGAGAGAGAGAGAGAGAGAGAGAGAGAGATAGGGAGAGAGTAAGAGAGAGAATGAATGAATATAAAAATGGATGAATAGAGATGGGAGATAAAGTTAATTTGGGGGCATGAGTCAGGGCCGAGTGTAGCCTGGACGGGAATGAAGAAGACCTGACTAGCCTGGATGACTTTCCCAAAATATATACTCTAGGAGGAACCAGGAAACACCTTTCTCAGAGGAATAAACTAAAGGGAAGACAGCATTTTCAAAGTGAGAAGTCTAAGGGTGAATTGAACTTCCATGTTTTCTGTGGCATGGTAGAGAAAATCTGGAGAGTCAGTAGTACAAGCTGGAGAGGGGTGTGAGTATGGGCATCCACTTTCATGGAAGTACTACTTTCTTGGCAAATATTTCATACCCTATAATCTCATAAAGTGCTCTGAGAGGACTCATCAAATTAAACGTGAGTTATTTTGATCAACAATCATATTAAATATAGATGAGGAAACAGACCTGGACAAATAAAATGACTTAATTGAGGACAGAGTGCATGACAACTCCAATATTCAGAGGCAAGTTTTCTGAATCCAAATTCAGTGGTCTTTTCATTTCTTCTTGTAATGAGGGTAATTCTTTTATACATTTAATAATGGACCCAAATATAACTATCTTGAAAATTATATTTTTCTATATTGGATTTGCAAAAAACAGAATATACTTGTAGAACCAAGCTTTACTACATTGTTTTAGATTGCCTTGCTACATATCTTTGTAATATTTCTAAAGTCTGAAATGCTTGTAGTTGCCTCACTTCTTCTTTGTAGTTCAGGAGTATTTTGATGTCATCCATTTCCCCATGTGTTTGCCTAATATAGCTGTTTTGTAACAAACATTTCATAAATGCTTGTAGGTGGACTGTAATCCAGGGAAGAGCTTGGATTTGGTCTAGGACTAGGTAGGTTAGGTTGCCAAGCTGCCTTGGGTACAGTATTTAGGGAGAGTACCATAAGAGTCACTTTTCAATACTTCTTGCTTCAGTAAATCCAGGATCTCTCAATTTTTTTTTAGAGCATACTGTCGCAACTGACATGTACCGTAGATGGTCTTTGAGATGTTGGGACCAAAAAGTAAATTCATTACTCTGAGGCCAACCATTCTGAGCTTTTTCAGACTTAGCTAACTTGGTCCTCAGATGGCAGCCAGCCAATTGAAGGCCTGGACTTAAAATCTTCCAGCTTGTTTAGAACATGCTAGAACTTGCTTCAAACAGGTGTAGCCTTACTATTCGGGATAATTTCCATGTGTCAAGGCTTGGGATCAGAACTTAAAAAAGATAAATGCCCATTGTTTTAATGCCAGTAGATTTCATTTTCTGTATTACATAGGCATTTTCTGGTTGTTGTTTTATCAGTTTTGGATGATGTCATAATATTCCAGTGAAGGCTTGAAGGCTCTGGTGGAGAGTAACATTTAGAAGCTTGATTTTCAAATGGATGCAAGGGCTGAGTGGGTAGGTATAACTTTTGTGGGTCTGCTTATTGCTCTGCATCAGTTCATATGAGTCTTCCCATGCTTCTTCATATTCATCAGATTTAGCACTTTTATAGTTCAGTAATATTTTATTATGTAAGGATCATCTCTTTTGATCCTCACAACAACCCTGGGAGATAGGTGCTATTATTATCTCCTTTTTATGGTGGATGAAACTGAGGCAATCAGAAGTTAAGTGATTTGCCTAGGATCACTCATCTAGTAAGTTTCTGGGGCAGAATTTGAACTCAAATCTTTCTGACTCCAGGCCCAGTGCTCAATTCACCATGTGACCTAACTACCTCTATCAAACTCTATCATACTATTATATTCATGCACCACAATTTGTTTAGCTATTTCCCAATTAATATGCTTTTCTTTTATTTCCAGTTCTTTTCTACTACTAAAAATATTGCTTTAAGTATTTTTGTTTGTGTGGTACCTTTCTATCTTTGTTTGTTGACTTGTCTTGAGGTATATGACTAGAAGTGGGATCTTTGGGTCAAAGGATGTGGACATTTTAGTCACTTTCTGAACCCAATTCTCAAATGCTTTTTACAGTGGTAGGACCACTTCACAGCCCAGTCTTGCAATTTTTCAAACCTTCTCTAGGATGCATGAAGGTCTTCTTCTGTTCTACAATGTCTTGGTTATTTATGTTATACATACTGATATTTGATAAAGCTAAATAGGTGGCTCTGATTAGGCAGCCCAAGGAGTCTGATATGATGTCTCTGGCATTTTGAGCAAAGAGATTTGGAGATAGGCCCCACCAACTCTTGTTTGTTTTATCATTCAATGATACATTGTTGTCATATTCTTTTTTTAATTTTAAAAATTGATATGCTAGTCTTCACATATTGCCTGGGTTGGCAAAAGTCAAAGGCAGCTCCTACAGCTGAACTTAAGGTAAAAATATTTTGAGTCTTTAATTACCTGTAAGGATTGTTCTTCAGACTTTGTAATTAGTCTATCATACTTTTCTATCTCTGTGGTTCTTGTTTGTGTAAAGAATCTTCATGGAGGCCATGAATACAAACATTAAAAGGAAGCAGCTCAGTGATTTTCAGTGATCATGGAATACAAAAAGATAAAATTCAATATACTTTGTTTTAAAATTTTTATAGATTTATTTTCTTTTTATATTAACCTTCATTTCTGAGTAGATTTTCCCCTTCCCCTAATGGGGGAACAAAGTTCAGAAACAGAAAGAGAACCAACTGATACATCTGACAGTGTATAGAATATGCTACACCCATAGTCATGCACTTTGTGATAGGAACAGTATCCTCAACCCTCCCCATATGCAAGTTAGGCTAGTTTTTCCTTAAAAGGTATTGAGACATTCCTTAAGACTTGGATGGTTCAGAGGACTAAGGACTCAGATTGTTGGTATGATTTCTTCATTACCTGGATACAAAGGAGCCACGGAGAGCTAGAATAGCTCTCAGATGCTTGGCTGGTAGATCTCAACAGGAGCTTCACTAAGCTGAATCAACTGAAATGATTCTCAGTGCTATCCTTGTTGAATATCCTTCTCCTACTAAAGTTTTAGTAAATCTCTTTTTGTTAACTCTTGAATGACCTATTTCTATTTGTTCCTGTAAGAAACATAAACTACTATGACACTGTCCTGAGTCAGGACATAGCCAGCCCAGAACTCACTTCTAAAAAGAACAGAGGGAGATATGTTTCCTCGACTCTTCATCAGGGTCAAGCTTGCTCATTGTAATGATATAGTATTTAGTTTGGTGTTTCTTTTTATTCTTTCCGCTTGCTGGCAAATTTAACTTTTTACGTTTCATTTAGATATCAAAGAACTTGTTAGAGGCTCCACTGGCCATCTTACTGAAAGGACTCATTGTGTGTAAATTACTGGACTAGTCAGTTTTTAGTAGTGGAAAGGTGTTTGGTCCACTCAGTTCAATCCCTTCGCTAACATTAAAAAAAACTGAAACCACTTATGGGTGAAGAGAATTGGCCAACATTACCTAGATGGTGACAGAAACAACCCTAGCACCCAGTCCTTTGACTCCCAGGCCTAAGTCTGTTTCCCAAGTCTCTTCCCACTGTGCTATGTGATGTCTCTAAGATTTAGGTGATGGTCTTTGAGAGTAATAGCTGCCAAACAATTTATCAGTGATGTTGACTTTTTCCAATTTCAGCTTTATTGGTTCTTGGATTTCTTACATGCCATTTTGTGTGTCCATATGTGCCATTTTCCCCACTGACTTGGTTTCAAACTTGACAGAGCTAACCCTGTACTCCTTTAGCATAGTCCAGAGAATTCCATAGCTCAATGAGGCATTGAAGGAGAACTTTTAGCAGAAATTGTACTGAGTAAGACTCAATAAATATTTGTTCATTTGATCCTATTCACAAAGGTAAAAACTAATCCTTACTAGAGCACTTGCCTATTAAGTGCTTTTGTGCATATATAGCCAGAACCAATGAGAAAGGAGGTGTAGTGCTTAGATTGTACTAGAAACAAGATTGAGTTAACAGCAGTTCAGCCCTAGTAATTTTCTTGTTATGTTCCTCAGGGTTCCAAGTAGTGGTGGTAGTAATGGTGTGACATTGTTTTCAAATTGCTTGACTCCTCTCTAGTTTTGGATGGCAAAAGGAATCAGAGGACCACAAATTTGCAGTTGGAAGGGATCTTGGAATCCATTTTATTCCATCCCTCATTCTTTCTCTTTCTGTCTCTCTCTCTCTCTCCTTGCCTCTCTCCCTTCCTCTATCTCTCCTTCTTCCTCTTTCTTCTCCCTCTTCCTCTTACTTCTCCTTTTTCCCTCTCTCCCTCCCTTCTTTCCCCTTCCCCTCTCCCTCCCTCCTCCTTTCTCTCTGTTTCCCTCCATCCATCTCCCTCTCCATCCCTCCTTCCCTCCTTTCCTCCTTATCCAGCAGACTAGGTCTTCCTCCCTCACCTAGACTGGAAATAAAACTGCCACTCACAGGTTCAATCCCACTATATATCGAAACAGGAGTTTTCACCTATTCTTTTTCTGACCTGGTCCAATTCACCCCTCCTCAGGCAACATGCTAGCCCATAGCATCATTTTAATGCTGAATTTAGTAAGAGTGACTGATCAGCATATCCCATAGTAGCTCAGAACTCCTAAGCTCAAGAGATCCTCCAGCTTTAGCCTTCCTGGAAACATGGATTACATGTGTACAGTACCAAGCCTGACTCAACTCCCCTATTTTACAGAGGAGGAAACTGAAGCCTATTGAGGTTAAATGACATGCAGAAGGTAACACATACATTGAGTGACAGAGACAGACTTTGAAGCCAGGACCTCTGGCTTCACCATACCATATTGCCTCTTCTAGAATCCCTTGTTTTATGTGATATCTTTTTAATACTGCTGGACAAATGTAAACTGTATTTGAACTTAGAAACACTTTGGAGGATACAAATAACACTTGTAGAGGTTGTTTGCAGCATTAATTTGAACTGTGTGAGCAGAACACAGATCAGGCTTGATTTCATGAATCTCTTCATTGCATGGTTCCCCTTTTGAAGTCCTGGGGGGCTCTGTATGTGGTACAGATACATAGGGTACTGAGAAGAATAACAGCAGAGTATTAGCATGCTTTACGAGTCTGAGAGAGTGATATCAAAAATCTGCACGCCAGGATATTTAATTTGGGAAACTGGTGAGTAGAAAGGTACCTGCTGTGCAGGGTGGGTTTGAAGAATTGGGTAGGGAAATATGTAAATGAGTATCCTTCACACTGTTCTCTTCTTTTGCTGTGCTCACAGAGAGGCTAAAAACCACTTCTGTTCTAGACTTGGAACGAGTCCCTCCCTTGGTTCTGTCTAGGAATGGATTTAGAGCCAAGATTCAGTTGTTTCTAGTCCAAAAGAGGGATTACATGAACAGTGGAAATCTAGACATAATAGGAAATTCTTAATTATAATGATAACTTAAACTCTCTACCCCTTCCCGCCCAAATCTTCTGTTAGAAATTCTTAATATGAAGGAAAGATGTCTGTACTAGGAACAAGAAGATTCAGGTTCTGAGTCTGTGACTGTGACACTAACCAACTGAGGGACATTACTTACTGATTGCTTTTTCTTGGACTCAGTTTGTTCACCTGTGAATGGGCAAGATGTACCAGACTAATCTGGCTTCCATGCTGTTCTTTGGCTCTGGGAGTCAGTGTCCTACCCCATTCAGGGTAAGATGATACCAGTCTTTGATATTAATTTCCCAACTTCTCTCTATGGGATACTAGTTGGAAGAAGAATCTAGATTCTCTTTCAGAGGAGAACCTTCATTAGCCGATCTCCCCTCTTCCTCGTGTCCTTCTATCTTCTCTTTCCCTTTTGTATTTTGTTTTGTATTACCTCCCCTTGGGAGAGAGTAAGTGAAGAGGTACTGCCCTCTAGACAGACAAGCATTTCCCCTATAGCTGGCGTGTTTTGTCCTTTCCCATGTATGTATATTGTTCTTGGCAGGGTACCACTGGCCTAGCATCATGAGTTTTTCATGCTGTGCCTGGCAAAGGAACAGTATGGAAGGATGAAAAGAAGACAAGATTTGGACCATCCCCAGTACTTAGTGCCTGGCACAAAGTACACGCTTAATAAATGCTTATTGACTGACTATGCTGTTTTATTTCCCATGTGACTTTGAGCAAGTTACTCTCTCTGGATCTCAGTTTCCTCTTCTGTAGTATGATAGAGTTGGAGTTGGATGGTATTAAAGTCAAATAGAAGTGAATCTCTGTGGCCCACATATTGACTTAGAAAACCACAAATTCACATTATTTATGTTGTATTTCATTTATTTATTAGAAACAATACTTCTCAATGACATTTTAATTGGTTCAGGCAACTGCATTGTGGACCAACAGCCAGAGGTAATGACTTTGACACCTCTGGACTAGATGACTTCTCAGGTCTCTCAAAGCTCTGAATTCTATACTCTTTCAGCTCATTTCTAAGAAGGAAGAGATATTGTGCAGCTTTAAGATAAACTTGGTCACACTGAGAGCAAACCGTTCCCCAAATAATTTAGTGCTGTGTCTGAGGCTTCAGATATATGGGCCCTTATATGGTCCTTTTAACACTAGACTCCTACCTCCTACCAACCTTTTAATAGTCTATCATTGCTGGAGAATGGATTAGTCAGTTGAAAAGCTCACCAAAGTGTAGAGTTGATTCTTTGGGATAGCCTCAAATTTGGAGTGATGTTGATGTTATATTTGTAGAGGGGAAGATGAAAATCATTGGTAGGGAAGCAAGTTTTTTTAGTTGTTTATTAATGCTTGTGACTCTTTTGTGCTTTGCATTGTCTGTTGGGTGAAATAAAGGCTATCCTATATGCATTATATATTATTATTTTAAGAACTTGCAAGGGAGCTAGGGAACCTTTTACTTCCATAAAGACTTAGACATGAACTATATTTTGTATGTCCCAGAGGTAGAACCTGGTGGCAGCAGCAGCAGTAATGACAAGAAGGGGGGCAAAATGAGCTAAATTCTGCCTTCCCCCAGGGAAAGCTGGTTGGTGATTTCTAAATCAGTGAGTGATTTTTTAAAAAAAAGCTCTTAAGGTCAAATTCAGTTTATTTAACTCTACAGCTCAGAGTTGTGAGCCATAGATTATAGCCTCCATTTTAAACTTGTTTGGATAGTTGCCTGTGTGGAATTGCTGGCCCTGAGAGGTAATGGAAGAATACTATAGTGCTCAGATGTGATGGGAGAAGAGTTTCAAGCTAAGGTCAAGGTACATCAGAACCTATTATTATTATTACCTTCAGAGTTGGCTGCTCGCTAGATTTAATCTACTGCATTCTTTAAAGACTCAGTAAATGTTCCTTTATACAATCAACTGATATTCAATTAACTTGTAATAACTACCTTAATAATCCTAGAGTAGTAATTTGAGTCACCTTAATAAAACTTGTCTCACATCTTCCTTTGTTCTGCTCAAGAGAATGACTCATAAGTGCTAACTTCTGGATGTTAGTGGAGTTTAATTTTTTTCCTATATTGTCCAGCATGCCACACAAATGTTAATTAATTTACTATTAATTTGTGTTATTTATTATGTTACTTATCCAGGTTTAAATTTTTTAAGTGCTTAATAAATGACAGTCCAAACGGAAGGCCTTATTCTGTAGTTCAGCTATGAAACAAAGGAAAAACAGCTAAAGTGATCAGATTTCTGCTTCCTCTGAAAAGCTGGTCAGAAGTGAAAATGGAGAACATGCAATTACAACAATTGAATGACTGTGGAACAGCTAAAAACTGGTCACCCTGGGTGGTGAACAGTGTGATTAAGGATGACAATAATGGCACAGATAACTTCAACCTTGTCCAGTGGTGAGCCTAATTTTTACCCAAATTCTCTGAACATAAAAAGCTTAACTTGAAATATCAGAGACTAGGTTTATGATTTGAATCTCTAAATAGTACTATTGTATTCATGGAATTAAACTGCAACATTTGCATCATCATTTCCTACTGAAAAACATATTTAACTTCCTTGAAGTATGAGAACTGAAGGAGTAAAAGGGTCACGTTTTTCTCAAAAGTAATTATTGACTAATGATTTTCTAACAATTTTCAAAGACTACTTGTGACATAAATCCAGGATAGCACTGGAGATGTCAGCATGCATTATTTAATTTCTTCTGCAGAAGAGTATGTACATAGTCGAAAAATGCCTTACAGATTTAAAGGGATAGTGAAACTCCTTAGTTTTACTGTAATGTTTTCCTTAGAACATTAAAAAATAACCAACTCCAGGACTTAGTAATAACTCTTGCCTTTCAAGAGACAGTCTATCATTTTTAAGGGATCGCTCTATATTTGGAGTAACCAGTGGCAGCTGTTGATTTTTTTAAAAAATAATGTTTTATTAATGCTTATTTTTTGCATCATTGTTGCTTTGCAATAATGACCCCATTTTGACCCATACCCTTGTGACAAAGAAGTATGGTTAAACAAAGAAAAGCAAAACAAAACTTAAAAAAAAAAAACATACACACTGGTTCTGTTGGATATATGCCTCATTTTGCATCTAGATCCTACCACCTCTCTAGAGAAAGGACAGAGACAAGGCTTCATCATCAGCCTTCTGAGGATAAGATTAGTGACTGTATCAATCAGCATTTTGTGGTCTCTCGTTATTTTCCTTTACTTTATTATGGTCATTGTATTAATTCTGTTCCCGAGTTCAGAAGGTGACGTGGACAAATAGGGCAGTTTTGTTACTTGTCATGTTTGTAAAGTTTATAATTAAAAAAAATAAAAAGAAAACAGTTCCTGCTTCCGCTTATTTTGCATCAGTTCATGCAAATTTTCCCGAGTTCTTCTGAATTCTTCCAACAGGACGATGGTATTCTATTACCCTTTTAGAAAACATTTTGTTTAAATCTTCCCCTTTAAATAGACATTCACTTTGCTTCCAGTTCTTAGTCAACACAAAAATTGCTTATGTAATTTAAAAAATAATTATACATAGATGGGACCTCCTTTTTATACGTCACAGTGACCTTCCTGAGTAAAAGGGTGTGTTACAGTTCAGTACATTTTTGGGCATATTTCGAAATTGTTTTCTGGAATGTTTGGACCAATTCATAGTTCCAGCATTAATATATTAGTATATAACTGTTTGTGAAAGGAAAATGTTCACTCAGTTCAGTTACCAAGCAAATGAATTAAGGCAAAATGGTATAGACTTAAGGGTTTGAAGCTAGAAAAGTTTTCTTAAAAGCATCATGTTCTTAATGGGATTCTGATGCTGTTTAAGGAAGAAGTCTATAGCAAGTAACAATCATGGCATACAAAACTGGAAATGATGGTAGAGGTCAACCCCTCCTTTTACAGAGAAGGTAATTGAATCTCTAAGAGATGATGTGACTTGCCTGAGGTCATATAGGATGTAAGTGGCAGAGGCAGGATTGAAATTTAGGCCATCCGATTCAAAATCCAGTTGTCTTTAAACTACACCAGACTGCTTTCCCTTTTCTTTAGACCATTTTAATAATGTAGACTGCTTAACAAATATTTGGACATTTTTGTACCTGTCACACATTTATTTTTTTTCCAATGGTAGAATTTGGCTTCTCTTGCTCTCTCATATTTTTTCAAAAGGGTTTATTTAATTTGTTTTATGAAGCTTGTATATGTTGGTAGAAACACTCGAACCACTTCTGTTTGAACTGGAAAATAGTTGTCCTTACATTATGAGTCAGAATTTGAGAAAGTCTGAATTAGATTTTTAGAGTGCTGAATTCAGAAAAAGAAGTGAATTTTAAATATTCCAAAATGCATTTCTTCATTTTTTCAGCTCCCCTGTACAAAAGGCCAGTGGCTTACATTTCATTTTTGTTTTGATCACATTGAATGAGGGTAGCTGAGAAAAGGCAGTAATGATTCACTATTTTCTCTTAGTGAAAAGAGGGAGTTAAATCCTATCACTCTACCTTCTCTGCTGGGGATGGCTTTTGTGATATAGGTAGGCATGCCAGCTATTCTACAAGAAACTTTCATGAAAAAATGTCAACTCATTTCTTTTAGATGCAAGACTTATGGCAGGTAGTAATATTTTGGTTCTTATTTATGTAGACTAGTACTACATATATGCCTGAAAGCAAGACTTCTTAGGTCATTCAACTCTTCCACTGGAGATTTGGATGTGTGTGGGTTAAATTGCATGCAGTGACTCTAAAAATTGATTACATTTTGCCAGCTGGTTCTATATATGATTGTTTGCATACTATCTTTAATCCATGAGATTAGTCCACTTTGTACTATTTTTAAAAACAGAAGAACAACTGTATTGGGTAGGTTTGAAAATTAACATTTTCCTTTATCAAATTGTCTATTTTTAATGATTTTTATTTAATATGTTTTAAGCACCCTAAATGGACAAAAAGCATTCAGTGCCAGGTGAGGAGAAGTTGGACAGTGGCAGGGTAGATGGCAAGATGGTCCAGGTTAATTACCTGGGAAATAGCTGTTTCTCTTTGCTATAAACCTTAAGGGTGAAGATTGAATCACATGGAAATGTTTTAGCGGCAATTCTGATTCAGGTACAGGTTAATTTAAATGGCCCTAAGGTTCTGTGCTATCTTGGCTCTATCTTGATCACGATTATGCTACCCTTCCTTTTATTCAGATGCTTCTCTCTAAACAGCTACATTTAGGTTCAGATCTCCTGGTCATCCAGGCGTAGTTTGAGCTTTCTTTAGTCAATTAGGTACAGGATGAATTGGTGGTATTTGTCTTCTCCTCCACTAGGTTTTCCTCCCTCTATATGACTGATTCCTGAATCTGGAACCTAAGAACTCTCATCCTATGAAGTGTTACAATTCTGTAACACCCATTTGTCAGGTATATTTGCTGACCCGTGCTCAAGGAAGGAAACAAAGAGGAAAGCAAAAGAAAGTAGGCTGCTAGTGGTCCAGAATTCCTTAGCAAGTATATATCAGTACTGCCAAGTACTTGTAGCTGTTATTGTTGGGCAGTTCGTGGACCAGGAAGGGGGGTGGAATCTATCACTCTTCTTACTGGAAGTACGAAAGAGAAAACAATGGCAGATTCCCAAAAGTGAAGTGCTCAAAAAGACCATCTAAATCAGTGGTTCTCAACCTTCCTAATGACGCCACCCTTTAATACAGTTCATCATGTTGTGGTGACCCCCAACCACAAAATTATTTTCGTTGCTACTTCCTAACTGTAATTTTGCTACTGTTATGAATTGTAATGTAAATATCTGATCTGCAGGATGTATTTTCATTGTTACAAATTGAATATAACCCACAGGTTGAGAACTGCTGATCTAAATGGAAGGAGTGTATACTTAGGAAAACATAATATGCCTAAGAAGGGAATAATTAGTAACTTATTCTGGGGAAACATGTCTGCTAACGATAGAATAGGTAGAAGAAACTGGGACCTAAACTTGACCCTTTTTGGTAGTAAGGACAAGATGTTAGCAGTCAAGTGCTCATCTCCATAAGTTATGTGCCCCACTCAACATTACAGGATACTCCCAGAGAGTTGACTGCATCTATCTCCTTAGTTCTGCCCCTTCTGGGTTGTATCACATTCATCTTATTGATCTAAGGTTTATATGAGTAAATCACTTATTTGAATCTTGGTTTAGCTCCCATCTTGCTGGTGTGACAAGAGAATTTCTGCTTGAGGCTGGCTGAATTTCTGATATGGTCGAGATTATAGAGAAAGATCTTTCTTCCTTGCTGTTGTCATGGTCTGTAACCTGGTCCAGGCGTAACAAGTTCGAAGTCATAGACTTAGTGGATTTTGAGGAAGAGGAAGGCATGTGACAAAGAGACCAGATTACAGATTTCCTTTCCACAATTTGAAACCTAATTCTAATCTTGTGACTGGACTTAGATTTAATATTTGCTATCTGCCATAGATACTGAAATAAATATGCCATAGAAAGGGACCCTAATTATGTACTCAATTCTTTTCTTTTTTCTTTAACTATATATACATATACATACACACACACACACACACACATATATATATATATACATACACACACATATATATATATACATATTTTTCTTTTTTAGAATACAATGTTGTTTTTTCGTTATGATTCAGGGAAGTTAGAATGGATGTCTGGTTTATTTCTTTTATTCCCCAAACTTTCAAATGAATCTCCTTTTTTGTTTAGTGTTGCTCTGCATAGATGTAAACAAAATGTTCCATTTAATCTAAACAATCAGGGCTTTAAATTATGAAAAACTACGAGAATTGTCATGATATAAGATTCAAGACATTTGCAAACATTCTGACTAGGTCCCTGAATCCCAAAGCCAATTTAAGTGATAAGCAATTAAATTCAGTTTCTTTCTGCATCATTTAAACTCTGGGAATTTGAGGGGGAAAATTAACATTTGTTTTTATACATATAATACTTTCCCCACTTAGTCTCCCCCCCTCACTTTTTTTGGTTCTAACTGTTGAACACTTGATGTAATAGCAAGAACGTTGGACTTAGAGTCAATAATACCTGGGTTCAAATTCTGCCTCTCACATTTCCTAGCTATATGACTTTAATTTAAAAAATGTTTATTCTGAACTTAAGAAATAGCAAATAAAACAGGTACTTTACCTGCATCTAAAAAAGACTTTCATTTTTTTTTTTTGCTATCCTATCAGTCTCCCCACCTTACTCTCCTATCCTGATCATTGGGAGAGAAATAAAAAGGAGAACAAAACTCCTTGAACAAATACACATAATTAAACCAAACAAATTCCCATATTGTCTATGACTGAAAATGTATGTTGGTAGGCTTAGTTCTGATTCAGGCACCATGTTAGTTCAGGTTTGATGTTGAAATGAAATGAATCATTTGTAGATTATACAACAGTTAACAAAAGGATATTTACTTTGCCATAGCATGGAAAGGTTATTCAACAAGGATATTCTAGAACTTTGCATAGGTAGATGTGACTTCCCTCATCTCCATGTGAGTCTGGTCATCAGGGTCTGGTGACTCACACAGTTTGGATATCCACCAAATCTGAAGGCCTCAGATTCTTCCTGGGTGTATCTTTTTATGTCTTTAGGTGACCAGGGAACCAACATCAATAAGACCAGAGGTTACTAGGAAACAATGTCACAAGGAGAAGCAGCTTGAGCCTTGGGAAGCCTTGGCTCCCTGAGATTATCAAGTTCCAAGGACAGATTTGTCACCTTTCATGAAAAAAATGACCTAACTTGAATCAGTAAAGTTTAGGACATTGTTCCCATCAAATATATTTTGTTCTGATTCTTGAATTCATTACCTCACTGTCAAGAGGAAGGTACTAGTTGTTTTCCTCTAATTCATGGCTAGATTTTGATCTGGAAGTGGAAGTTTCTAATTGACACTTTCATAGCTCCTCAACTTATTGAAGTTGGGCACATAATAAGTGTTAGAATCCCAGATTCTTTGATTTGGAAAGGACTTTAAAGGCCATTTAGGTTAAATTGTGCCCAAACAAGAATTCCTTCTAAATCATATTTTTCAAATGATTATCTACTCTTGTTTGAAGACCTGTGTGGGTGAATCTCTTAGGAAATTATCCCTTTCTTCAAGCCCAAATGTGCCTCTTTACAACTTCCACTAATTGGTACTAGTTTTTTTCTATGAGTCTAAACAGACTTTTCTTTCTTGCAATAACAGCTCTTTAAATGTTTGAAGACAGCTGTCATGTTCCCACTGAGTCTTCTCTTCTCCAGGCTAAACACCCCCAGTTCTCACAGTCATAGGGAAATGCTGCACACTTCACTGGGGTAGGAGCTCAGAAACTTATTTTTTTAAGGCACACATATACTGAATACTGAATCATAAAAGACATTTTGAAAATTCATCAAACTAAAGAAACTAAACTAAATATTTTTTTAAAAAATAAAAACTATTGTGTACTTTAAAAATATGAGCTTAAACATCAAACATAAAATACCAAATGTTTGTTGTAGTGATCATTGGAAATATACAAAAATATAGTCAATTTTATGATCCTTATCTTTAAATTAATTAATAAGTTAAGAATTCCTTATCTTGATTTACAGACCGAGATTTTTCTTCATCAAATGTTATACTATTGCCAGACTGGATGAAATGGTTGAAGGGGAAAATGACAAATGTTGGAGGGGATGTGGAAAAGTTGGGACACCAATTCGTTGTTGGCAGAATTGTGAACTGATCCAACCATTTTGGAAAACAATCTGGAATGATACCCAAAGGGTCATTATATATACCTATATATCCTTTGACCCAGCAATGCCATTACTAGGTCTATTTCCAAAGATGATGAGGGAAAAAGGAAAAGAATTTAAATGTTGTAAAATGTTTTTAGCAGATTTCTTTGTGATGGCAAAGAACTGGAAATTCCAGGGATGCTCATCCATTGGGGAATGGCTGAACAAGTTGTAGCATATGATTGTGATGAAATATTATTAAGGTATAAGAAATGATGAACTCATTGATCTTAGAAAAACATGGAAAGACTTACATGGAATAACGAAGACTTAAATTAACAGAACCAAGATAACATTGTATATAATAACAGAAATATTATTTTAAGAACAACTTTTTATAAAGTAAGTCATTTTGACTATTATAAATACCAAATTAACTATAAAGGACATATAAGGAAAGATGCTATCTGCACCCACAGAAAGAACTGATAAATAGGAGCCAAGCCCAGCCCCACAATGAGCCCATGGCTTTAGCCCCCGGACCAGCCGTGACTGGAGCATTCAGGAGAGTAGATCACCAGCAGCTATGGCGGTTTCCAGAATTATTACCCATAAATGCCAAAGACGAAGTAAAAGGTCGGTGGAAGCCTGCTAAATCTGGGGAGGACAGAGTGCTGTCTAGCCTCTGCTCCTGGAGCAAGAAGTGGTGGAAGCACTGGGGTAAGAGATCCATCTTGCCCTACCAGAAAGTCAAAGGGATCATGGAGGAGGATATAGAAGAGAGCAGATTGGGGGAGGGAGTATTTAGCGCGATTGCTATTTTGGGGTAGGAGAAAGATGGGTAGAAAATTTGTAACTCAAAATCTTGTGGAAATGAATGATATAAACTAAAAATAAACAGAAAAGTTAATTTAAAAAAAGAACTGATAAATAAAAGTATATATAGAATAATTTCACATATATATTTCTATACACATACCTATTTATGTCTAATGGTAGAGATCTCTAGGGAGGAGGTGAGAAGGAGAGAAGAAAAAAAGAAAAAAGAGAAATTTATATGCTAACTTTATTATATATTTAACAGGAATAGCAAGTTGTACATAACAGATTTGCTGTTTTATGTGCAGTCATCTATTTTGTTATACTATGTTGTTCCATAAATTAAAAGTAAAAGAAATTAAAAGAAAAAAGTTATGACCTTAAATTCCTTAATTATATTATCATAATTAACTGATTAATCCACTTTTTGTAAGGTCCAAACTATCAAAGACAGTTCTTTTGCATTTACTTGAAGCACATGCATCTACTAAGATAACAAAGCAAATAACAACAGCCATGGTGTATCTCATAATTTTCTTTCTTTATGTTTCATGTGAAATTCTGCATAGAGTGTTTGGATGTAGTTTATGTGCCATGAAAATAGACAGACATGATTGCAGACCAAGAATTCTAAGGACATAGTTTAATGGGTTGAAAATAGACCAAACATCAATTATTATTAGTTTCTTTTTTTTTATTATTATTAGTTTCTAAACAGGTGCAAATGTATAATAGTGCGTAATAATGTATAACAGGTGCAAAAATATCATTTTTATGTGTATATAATTATATACACATAAAAATGTATGTATATATGTATATACGATGTGTGTATAATATATGTGTATGCCCTATACATACATGTACCACACACATATGTGTATACATTAGTACAGATATGGAGAGGGATATGTGTGCATGTATACATACACATATGTAGATATAGATATAGATATAGGGAGGGAGAGGAAAAGAGAGAAGGCTACAAAAGGAAAATGGGGTGGTACTTAGGAAGGCCACCTAGAATATGTAGGCTTTGATGTGAGTCTTAAAGTCAACAAAACTAAGAGCTAGAAGTGAAAGGGCTGAGCATTTTAGGCACAGGGGATAGCTAATGCAGAGGCCTGGAGATGGAAGATGGAGTGTTGTATTAAGAACATCAAGTTCCTCCAAATTGATTTGTGAATCACAGGCCTTCCTTCCTTCCTTCCTTCCTTCCTTCCTTCCTTCCTTCCTTCCTTCCTTCCTTCCTTCCTTCCTTCCTTCCTCTCTTCCTCTCTTCCTCTCTTTCTTTCTCACTCTTTCTCTCTCCCTCCCTCTCCCTTCCTCCCTCTCTCCCTTCCTCCCTCCCTCTCTCCCTCTCTCCCTTTCTCCCTTTCTTCCTTCCTTCCTTTCTCTTCTTCCTACTCCTCTTCCTTCCTGTCAGGACCTTTACCCAAGAAGTAAAATACTAGTCATCAAATATTAGGCTTGTAAGGGAACTTAGAGGTCATCTAGTCCAACATCATAATTTTCTCCAAGGCCATACAAGTTAATGGTAGAATGAGAGCTAGACTCTGAACTTAGTTATGAACTGTTTTGTTCTCTGGCTTCAGCATAGACAGTATTTTTTTTTCCTACTGTAGCTAGATGTTACCACTGTTATTAGCATGCCCAGGTATACCACAGAGTGGAGAAATCTAATATTTAGACTAGATTGAATTTTTGCCATATCATACTATAATATATAGTTCATGACTTATGAGTAGTTAAAATTTGACCAATTTCAGACCTATGTATTAAACAAATGCTATCTCTGACATGTCAAATCTTAGCTCTGTTCTTCAGAAGCTATTCAGTTGTTAGATCATCCAATTTTGCCAACAAGATTAGTAAGATATGAACAGAAAATTATTGTGTGTACTTCATCAGTCAGTCAATAAGCATTTATCAAGAATCTTCTGTGTGCCAGGTACAGAGGTCAGCACTAGGAATACAAATAAAGGGGGAAAAAACCCCAGCTACAGCTCTCTACGGTCTAATGGAGGAGACAACTGGCTAATAACGATATACAATCAAACTGCATACAAGATTTTTGAAAGACTATAGAAATGCTCAGCAGAGGGACAATACTAGAATTAAGGGGGATTGAAAAGGGCTTGCTATGCATGATGGGATTTTAGCTGGGACTTGAAGGAAGTCAGGGAAGCCAGAAAATGGAGATGACAGGGGAGAGTATTTCAGGCATGGAAAGTGAGAATTCCCAAGCTTCAGAGATGGAGTATTTTGTTTGAGTAACAGTAAGGAGGCTTTGGCAACAAATTGGAGAGAGTAAGGAGTCAAGAAGACATTTAGATTATAAGCCTGGGTGTGTGGGAAGATGGTAGTACCCTTAACAGTTATTGGGAAGTTGGGGAAAGGAGAGGTATTGGGAACAGGAGAGATGATGAGTTCAGTTTTTGATAGGCTGAGATGTGAATAGGCAGTTAGAGATTTGAAACTAGAGATCAGTAGGACAGTTAGGGTTAAATAAGTAGATTTGAGAATTATCAGTAAGAGGATGATAATTGAAACTATGGGAGCTGATGATATCAACAAAGCCTGGGAGAGAGCCTCGGAGAACACACAAGGTTGTTGGATATGACTTGGACCAAGATCCAGCAAAGGGGACTGAGAAGGAGTGGTCAGAGAGGTGGGAGGAGATCCAGGTAAGAGTAGTGTCAGCAAACCTAGAGAGAAGGATCAAAGAGAAGACAATATCAGTGGTTGTAGAGAGGTTGAGAAGGATGAGGCCTGAGAAAAAACCATTAGATTTGCCAATTAAAAGATCCTTATGCCCTTTGGAAAGATCAGGTTCAATTTAGAAGCAAAACTGTAGAGGATGGAAGAAAAAAAAGGAAAAAAAAAAGAAATTTACACAATAACTTTATTGTATATTTAAAAAAGTAGCAAGTTATACATAATAGATTTGCAATTTCATGTGCAATCATTTTTTTTTTAAAATTTATACTATGTTATGGAAATGCTTGTTTTCTTTCACAAATTAAAAATAAAAGAAACAAAAAAAATTATTTTAAAAATAAGATTATTTGTTTGTTTTGGAGTAAGAGTTTGCCTTGGTAAGGTGAAGAGCTTCCTTATTTTGTGAGACAAAGGTTAAGAAGGAGATAGTGGCAGAAGGCATCTGGGTTATGTGAGATGAAGAAAGGAAAATAAGGAACTTTTAGTGAATAGCCTAGTTTTAAAAAAAATTAAAAAATTTTTTTCTTGTTAATTAACTTTTGTTTATTTTTAGTTTACATCATTCATTTCCGTGAGATTTTGAGTTACACATTTTCTCCTCATCTTTCCCCTACCCACCACCCCAAAACAATGATCCCACTGCATACCTACTCCCCCAATCTGTTCTCTCCTATGTCAATAGCCTAGTTTTTTAAAAAAGTGAAATATGAAGCAAGATTGTCAGCCAAGAGGGTAGGTTTAAACCACGGGAGATTTGAGGAAGGATGATAAAGTGGAAGAGGAGTTTCAGTGAATGTGATATGAATTATTTAGCGAGGTGTAAAAGGATTACCTTGTAGCAGTGAGGGGCCAGTTATATATCATAAATTTGTTTGGTTTATGATTTTCTTTACCTGTTTTCAGAAGAGGTGAGTAGGAGTAATGTGATCTGATAGTCTCATGGGTTTTATTTGTGCATTAGATGGTGCAATGGATAGAGCACTGAGTTTGTAACTAGGAAGACTTTATTTTCCTGAGTTCAAATCTGACCTGAGACATTTACTAGTTGTGTGACCCTGGGCAGGTCATTTGACTGTTTGCCTCAGTTTCCCTCATCTGTAAAATGACCTGTAGAAGGAAAGGGCAAACTCCAGTATCTTTGCCAAGATAACCCCCAAAAGGGGTCACAAAGAGTTGAACATGATGGAAATGTTTCAACAACAAAAAATTGTGTGACTTCCAAATCTATATATCTAGCCCTCACATCTTTCATGAACTTTAGTCTTGATTTTTCAGTTGTCTCCTAAACATCTTCGTTTGGATATCCCAAACTCAATATATCTTTTTTCTTTTTTTTTTAAATTTTATTTTAGTTTGCATCATTCATTTCCACAAGATTTTGAGTTACATATTTTCTCCCCTTCTTTCCCCCACCCACCGCCCCAAAACAGCCATCCCAGTGTGTTCCCTCCTCCCCCAGTCTATTCTCTCCTATGTCACTTTTCGGTAGGGCAGGATGGGTCTCCCAA
>CM053587.1:115547525-115588682 GCA_028646515.1 Pseudochirops corinnae
CTTAGTCCCCCTGCTGTCTGCAGGCCATGAGCGGGAAGCTGCAACGCCGAGGCAGGTGCAAAACCTCTGCCTTTCGCTTTTCTGCTCTGGAGGCCTTTCGGCCGGACGCTTTTCTCCCCACAGTTCCCACTGACCTAGTTCTGAACGCTGCTTGCAGCTGCCGCTAATCCGCTCCTCTGCTCCTCCCGTCCAGCCGCCCCTGGGGCACAGCCGCGGCTTCAGGCCAGGCTGGCTTCGGTTCGCAGTGCTGATATGGTTCCTCGTAGCCGAGCTGACTTTAGTGGGAAGTATCTTTGTGTGCGTTTTGGAGTTCTAGGATTGGTTTAGAGTCCTATTTTATGGGTATTTTGGGGTGGCTATGTGAGAGCTGCCATATGTTGCTGCTGCTACGCCACCATCTTGGCTCCACCCCCCCCCCCCCAAACTCAATATATCTAAAGCAGAACTTTTCATCTCTCCCTCTTTAAATTTATCCTTCCTCTTAACTTCTCTATATCTCTCCAGTCTTCTTCCAATAATCCAGGTTTATAGTCTAATAATTACCCATGACTCTTACTCAGCATCCATATCTAAATAGTTGCCAATTATTATTAATTCCAACTTCAAAAATGTTACCATTCCATTCACACCACAACTTTCCTAATTCAGTCTCTAATGATCAATCATCTGGACTGTTGTAATAACTTTCAAATTAGTCTCTCTGCCTCCAGTCTCTCCCTTCTCATCCATCCTTCATATTGGTCTGACCATGTGGATTCTTAATATGTAGTTTTTTCTATGTCATTCCCCTACTTAAGGACCATCAATTGTTCCCTGCTGTCCCTAGAATAAAAATAAAACTCCTCTGACCTTTAAAAGTCCTTTAAACTCTAAAAATAATCTCTTTAGATGTTTACAAATTATTCTGGTGTATACTCTTTGGTCCATCCAAACTGGACTACTTGCATTATTTTGTACATCTCCTACCTCTGTATCTCAGGGTTGTGACTGCTGCCCAGAGTGCTCTTTCCCTTAACCTTTATCTCTCAGAATCTCTGTCTCCTTTTAAGACCTTTTTTATGCGATATCTCCTGCAAGAGGTCTTTCCATATTCTCTTAGGTGTTAGCCTTCTCTCTCATTCCACTTTGTATTTATTTTATATTTAATTAAATGTCTACATGCTGTTAACCATACGTAAAATGTAAGCTACTTGAAGGCAAGGACAGTATAATTTTTCTTGTAAGGGAAGAATCTCCATCATTTCCATAATTCTTCTACCTGGATTTACAGAGATGGCTTCATTATTTGTAACTCAACCTGTTAGTTGCTTCAAACATCTGTAGTGGTGCCAAACATAGAAATGATTTTTATAAAAGTAATCTTTGGCAGGAAATGAACATCTATGGAGAGAGCAGTGATCATTGTTTTACAGTTGTTCTGTGGTTATGAAATCCAAGCAATGTTAAAGAAATAGCAGGGTAAGGAGAGAGAAGATAAGTTACACCCTGCCCCTCCCCCCGAAAACAGTAGGGATGAGCAATTCTGGAAGTAGAGATGGGAAGTAACTGATATTGTGACAGTGGATTAAAAAATCCAGTCAGATAGATTGAGCAGAAACTTAGAATCATTTCGTGGTGTGAGAACAAATCGACTCAAACACCTTAGCAATGCCTGAGAGCCTCATTTTATTGCAGTCTAATAAAATAATTATTCATAATGATGAGCATGAATCATCAGGAAAAGATTCAATTATGCTTAATACACTCTTTTTGAAGTCAAGTAACTAAGTACTACAAGAGTACTACTTCTAAAAGAGAAAGATTTCCATCAAAAACATGAACTTTTAAAAAAATTGCTAAATGAGTTAAACTTCAGGTATCTGGATTCTTGGTTATTGTAGCCATTGATATACAGTATAAATAAACTTTTTTTATACAGTAAGGATTAAAATAACTGAATTATCCACATGGTAAAAATGGTGAGAAAGTTAGTTTGCTTTTTCAGAAGAAACTGTTTACTTGAAATGATTAATGTATGCTAAGAAGGTATTTTGAGGGCTGAGTGGAGGATTAGGAAAGGTGAGAAAAGAGATATGATATTGACAACCCAAGTGAAATAAGTCATTTGGTCAATTTCAGTGGCCTTTCTCCACCTTCTCTCCTCTTTTTACTGGGAACTTCTGTGCTGGAACCTCTCCCACCCCCAGGAGAATATAAGGGCTGAGGGCAGGGACTGTTGCTTTTATCTCCCTATCGTCAGTGCCTAACACACTTCTTGGCACATAATATGAACTTAATAAGCATTTGGTGAATTGAATTAAGTACCTAACTTGATGAACTTTTGCTTCTGATTTCCTTTATTATTTTCTGTCCCTTTGGGCTACAAATTAGAAAAAGGCTCATTTACGTGATGACAAATCTCAGCAAAATTTAACGTGGCAGGAAAACTATTTTATATACCTCCTTTTCTATTCTTCCACCATCCCTCCATCCCCTAACCTTAAAGTATCACTGCTAAAAGCACATATTTCCCTGAACCTTGGTGCTCATGCACTGTGGACATGTATTTTCTGTGGACCCACAGATAGCTGAGTTAATCTAGTGGTGAGCTGGTCCTTCACTAAGGAAAACCAGGACAGTGAGAGCCTGTTGTTTCAGATCTTGGGCAAGCACAACGGTGAATTCTCTTACCTGTTATTACTGCCTGAACAAACATCCACCAACAAAAGCTTTGTGGAACAGGAAGAACATGTTCCGCAGTCTGATCCCACATTGGCTTTGGCCTAAATAAATGGAAATTAACTGGAGGTGGTGCTGAGTAGGAAAGAGAAGAAGGTATAGAGAAGTTGAACCTTTGGATGGAGCTAGATGGTAGTGGCCCTAAGGCCTCCTGGTGGGTTTATCTTGCCATTCATTTATTCCAGCTACATATTAAGCAATTGTCCTGGGTGACTAAAAACATTGATTGGACTGGCAAACATGGAGACAATAAAAAGTAGTTAGATACAATACAATAATGTTCACTTTAACTGTATCGATTTGAGTGGGCATTTGTGTTTAAAAAAATATATTGTGCACTGGGGATGGTGGCACATTCCCATAATTCATGATACTAGAAGGCTGAGGCTGGCAAATTTCTTGCATTTGGATGCTGAGGTGCAGTAGGGCTAAAGTTGATTTTAGCGTGTGCACATCTGAACCAATATGGTGAGCCCTGGGAACAGGGTCATCAGGCTGGCTAAAGAGGAGCCAAATGACCAGGTCAGAAAAATGAAATTAAAAATCTCTTTACTGACCATCATTGGGATTGGTCCATAAGTGACAGCCACCCTTCTGGCCTGTGCTAGATAGAAAAACCTAGTTGTTATTGTTGTTTTTTAAAAGGGGTGTGTGTGTGTGTGTGTGTGTGTGTGTGTGTGTGTGTGTATTATATTGTGTGACCTACCTGAGTGAATTTTGAAGTAGAAGAATAGAAGGAAAATGATGTCATGGGTGAATGACATGGGGAGGGGGGTTGGAAGGTTTGTAAAAAACTTTTATTAATGGATTGTTAGCACAGTAAAGGGAAACTGCTCTTAGAATGGCTCAAGGATCTGTCCTTGGTCCTGGGTTATTCAAGCATTTTATCAACTATTTAGATGAAACCAGAACCAGGTAAGCTACCATGGTGAGTCAGGATCTAAACAAAATTTGACATGTTAGAGTGACAAAATTTAAGAGGAGTAAATATTAGGAGCTACACCTGTGTTAAAAAAAACAACAACAAAATTGCACAAGTACTGGAGGTCAAAGAATGACTAAAGAAAGGTTCTTGTGAAAAAAGATGGAATTTTTGTTCTTTTAAAATTTATTTTAAATATTCTTTTTAAATTTGAGTTCTACTCTCCTTCCTACTTCCTTACTCACCCACTCAGAAGATAAGCAATATATCAATTAGATATGTGAAATAATACAAAATATATTTCTATATTTGCTGTATTTTTTAAAATAATTTAAAGCAAGAAAAATAAAGAAAGTTAGAAAATTATGCTTCAGTTTGCACCCAGAGTTCATTTTTTCATCATGAATCCTTTAGAGTTTTCTTGGCTCCTTCCATTGATCATAATAGCCAAGTCTTTCACAGCTGATCATCAATGCAACATTGCTGCTACTGTTCATAATGATTTTCTAGTTCCTCTCACTTCACTTTGCATCAGTTCATATAGGCCTTGCTTGTTTTTTTCTAAAACCATCTCCCTTCATCATTTCTTATAGCACAGTAGTACCTGGGAGCTCTGGAATTTAGCTGTAAATTCCTGGGAGTTTTCATTTTGGGATCTCTTTTAGGGGGTGATCAATAGGTTCTTTCAATTTCTATTTAATCCTCTGAATCTAAGATATCAGCACAGTTTGAAATATGATGTCTAGGCACTTTGATCATGGCTTTCAGGTAGTCCAATAATTATTAAATCATCTTTCCTCAATCTGTTTTCCATATTAGTTGTTTTTCAATATGATATTTCACATTTTCTTCTATTTTTATGTTCTTTTGATTTTGTTTTATTGTTTCTTGATGACCCATGGATTCACTACCTTCCACTTGCCCAGTTCTAATTTTTAGGGTATTATTTTCTTCAGTGAGATTTTGTACTTCTTTTTTCATTTGGGCAATTCTGCTTTTTAAAGGGTTCTTTACTTCATTGAATTTTTGTGCCTCTTTTTTTTTTTTTTTTTTGCCATTGTGCCAATTCTGTTTTTAGGTTTTATTTTCTTCAGCATTTTTTTTGGTGTCTCTTTTACCAAGCTATTAATTCTCTTTTCATAATTTTCATTTCTTTTATAAATTTTTCCTCTATCACTTTCCTCTTTCTTTAACTCTTCCAGGAATTCTTCCTAGGCTCAAGTCCAATAAGCACGTTTTTGGAGGCTTTTTGGTTAGCTATTTCCACATTGGTGTCTTCTGAATTTATCTTGGTCTTCCCTGCCACCATAGTAGCTTTTTATGGTTAATTTTTTTTTTGTTTGCTAATTTTCCAGTCTATTTCTTGACTTTGTAGTTTAGGTCAAAGCTCTCCTAAACTGGGCTTTCATATCCTATTGGTTTCAGAACTAGTTCTGGGAATCTGCAAGTTTTCCATGCTTCCGAGGTGGTGTGATCCTGGGAGAGGTATGATCATTGTTTTTCCTGGTCTGTGCTGTGGTCTTTACCCAGGAAGGGCCCTTGGTCCCTTTAAGCTACATGTACTAGTGTTCCTTTTTGCCTTGAAATTGTGACCAAGGTTCCCGTTCCTCTTTGACCAATCCTAAGCACTCCTCTTTATCCTGGAACTATGGTGCAGGACTATGTGTTGGCAATAGTGTTGCCAACCAGTGCCCTTAGTTCCAGCAAATGGTACCCTGTAATCTCTTTCTGACAAGCTGTATGACCGTCTTACCATCTCTGGACTGAGAGCTCCCAAAGCTGCTGCTGCTGTGGTCAGAAAAATGTTTCACCCTGACCTTTTGTTGGCTCTGCTGCTCCAGGATTTGATTTGAGGTGTTACTTTAAAGTTGTTTGGAGGGAAATGTTGGGAAAATTCAGCTTGGATGGCTGCCTGTAATCTGCCATCTTGGCTCCTTCTTTTGGTAGATTTTAAACTCAAAATGAGTTAGCAACATGACATGGCAGCACAAAAGCTGATGACTGCTTTGAGAGGCAGAATGTGAAGACCAAAGGAGGTGACAGTCCTGTTCTACACTGCCTCTATAACTAGATTATTGCGCTAGGTGCTATATTTTCAGAAGGACATTGTCAGATAAGAATGCAGGCCGAGAGGTAAACAGGATGGTGAGGGGACTCAAAACCATTCTGTACACATGCATATTAGTAGGAACTATAGGTGGAACTGGAATTGGGAAGAGTTAGTAGGGATGTGATAGCATTTTCAGCATTTGAAGGGCTGTCCTATAGAAGATGGCTAAGTCTTGTTGAACTTGTTCCCATGAATCAGAGAAGTTACAAAGAAACAGATTTAGGCTCAGTGTAAAGGAAAATTTTCTAATGATGAAAGCTGTCCCAGAGTATATGGAATAGGTTGTCTTGTATGTGGTGAATTTTCCATTATAGGAAATTTTTTTGGTGAAGTCTAGACAACCACTTATCAGGGCTATTGTGGTTATTCCTGTTTAGATATGGCTTGGACTAGATGATCTGAAGTTACTTAGAGGCAGCTAAGTAGCACAGTGGATAGAGGAGCCCTGAGTCTGCAGGTGGAAAGCCTGAGTTCAAATCCTATTCCAGACATTTATCATTGTGTGTCCCTGGGCAAGTCACTTAACCTCTGTCTGCCTCAGTCTCTTCAACTGTAAAATAGGGACAATTATAGTATCTACCTCCAAGAGTTGTTATGAAGATTACATAATTTTTGTAAGGATCTTAGCACAGTGCCTGGCACATAGTAGGCACTTAATAAATGACTATTTCCTTCCTTCCAACTCTGAGAATATTTAATTCAATTATTAATATAATTTTAAAGTGATTTAGGCTTGAAATATAGATTTATGTATGCTATAGTGAAAATAGTCTTTGTAATTAACCAATGCCTTTTTGACCATGGGAAATTGTGTGTGTGTGTGTGTGTGTGTGTGTGTGTGTGTGTGTGTGGCTATTCTTAAGACTGGTTCTGCTTGTTTGTTTGGTGATATATGAGACAATCTGATCTCACCCAGGAAAAAAGGACAAGGTCTATTCTTTCTAGATAGATTTAAGTAGTTACTAGCAATTGAAATGTATTAAAAGCTTATAGAGACCTCAGTTCTAGTCCTGATTCCAATGGTGATTGTGTGACTTTATGAAAGGCACTTAATTGCTCTGGGTTTTAGTTTGTTCTACAAAATAGAGGCATTGGATTCATGGATCTCTAAGTTACCCGACAGGGGCAGAATTCTGTGATTTACGAGTGAAATCCCAGTGTTTTATGAGAGTGGTTAATCAGAAACAGCATACAGTTATCCCTTCCACATCTAGGAGGTTAGGGGCATGACACCACCTTGATCTGGAAAATCTGCTTAAAATTTTTTGGCTCTCCCTTTGTATCGTAGAAGAAGTCTGAATTTTTTCTTTTTCTTTTATAGGGTATTTTCCATACCTTACTGTAAAATTTGGGTTCCGTATTTGGCCATAGGCTCTGTGTCATTTGCTGGCCTTTGTATGTTATCTGCAATTTCCACAAAACTTTCCCAAAATTCCCATTTTATTTCTTTTGCTGACCTTTGATATATCAAAACTGCAATGGGGAAAGTCACAAGTGGAAAGAATAACTATATTGTCCATTTCACATGAACCCTTAATATCTCCTGTTTTTATTTTTGCCCCTTGTCCAGTTAAAAAGTTTTCACTCTTTTGAATGTCACCCATAAAACTTTTAGATATTTTCTTCCTTATTATTGACTGTTTTGGCAAATTACAGAGCAAATGCAAATCTGTATTGGTAGGATGGGATTCGAGGAATTCCCTACACTAAGGAAACCAGAAGGGGCCTAGACTAGCCATCTTTATCGTCATTATGGTCGTCATCGTTGTTATCATCATCATGATCATCATCGTCACTGTCCTCATCAACAACAGTAATAATAACAGTGGTAGCAGCAGTAGCAATAGCGTGTTATTAGTTGCGACTGATTATTCTAGCCTGTGGAGGCATTTTTGAGTATTTTTATTTAAGAACACATTTCACACCTCATCCTGTGTAATTCTGTGAGAGTTAGGAATTGTTCCCTGAAGAATCAGAGCCAAGGACCTTATCACAATAAGATGATAATATTTATGCTCTATATTTTCTTTTATGCTTTATTATAGGATCATGCATTTTAGAGCTAGAAGGGACCTTAAACGCCATTAATTAAATCTACTCCTTTCATTTACATATCAAGAAAATGAGGCACAAAGAAGTGATTTGTCCAGGATCACTGAACTATTAGGATCAGAGGTAGAATTGGAACTCAGGTCTTCCTAATTTCAAGACATAGTCTGCTAGCCACTAAGACACAAATGCTCAGCATAAAGGATATTCTATCTCTTCTTAGGTAGCTTGCCATCAATTAGAGCTTGCTTCTGCCAGGTAAGCCATGTTGTACAGGTTATTATAATCCAGGAGTCAGCTATGGACATAGTTAACTAGGAGATTAATATCTTTTTTCAGCTCAGTTATTAAAAAAAATAAAAACAGAAATGAAGGGACTGTCTTTCTATTCTTGCATTTGTATCCCCAGCAATTAAGCACAATTGGCACATAGTAGGTGCTTAATAAATGTTTATTGACTTGACCACACTGGTGAAATCACAGACCCAGATCAAAGTACACACACACACACACACACACACACACACACACACACACACAACTCATATATTACATATGCTCATATACATTCATAGCCATACTCATACACACACACACACACACACACACACAACTCATATATTACATATGCTCATATACATTCATAGCCATACTCATACACACACACACACACACACACACACACACACACATACACACACGTATTTCAATACTTTAAGGATCATAATTTCATTAGTTGGAAACAACTGATGACAGCAATCTTAATGGACATTATTTTAAAAGGGCATGTTTATAGAGCAAAAACAAAAGAAATAAATACTTGGGAAAATTTATTACCTTGTTTATTGATCCTCAGCTACAACCACTGCTTAGCCTAACACTAGCTTTCTCTCTAGCTTTAAGTAGTCTCTTCTCAACTCATCTGTATTCTTATATAACACTGTGGGGTGTGGGTGTTACTCTGGGGAAGAGTTGACTGTCCTCTTGCCTCAACCTAACTTTCTTTCTGGGGATTTAATCAGTCACTTCCTATTACAAAAATTACCTCACTTTTTTTCCCCCTTAACGTAGGGACAATATAATGTTCCCCACATCCATGTATTTCCTTTCTCTATTTTATGGCGCTTATATTGAAAGAAAGGTTATTACAATAACAAGAACTTTGAGCCCCCAGTGAGGAAAATACCCAATCTTCAGATAGAGTTTTGAGTCTCTGCCACAATTTGCATTTTTGTTTTTGTTTAAGTCTTTATGTGTGACCGAAAAAAAAAAATCAGGAAACAAAACATTTAAATGAAGAAGTGAGCCAAATATATTACAGTGTCAATTACTGGCCAAGAATGGTGAGGGGAAGTTACAGAAAGAGCATATCTTTTTTTGGAACCTCCCCCAGAATTTGAATAGATGAGTATAACCAGTAACTTTAGTCTGAGTCAACCAGTAGTTTGGCCTGGGTCTTCTGCTCCAAGATGCCTGTAGGGTTCTGATGACATTCTTCAGTTTCTCCCTACTTTGAGATGGCTCAGCTCTCCATTCACTTTTTATAGTTTCTTCTTTTGTTTATCACCCTGCTGCAGCTCATTTCTTAAATAGTACACCTTTCAATCCATGGCTCATAGACTATGTGTATCCCCTTGAGAACTCCAGCCAAACTCTACCAGTTCCTTGAGGGAAGGGACTGTCTTTCTGTTTTTGCATTTGTATCCCCAGCAATTAAGCCCTGTGCTTGGCACTTAAGAGATGCTCAATAAATGTTTATTGACTTGACCACACAGGTGAAATCACAGGCCCAGATCAAAATATATACACACACATATATAATTTATATATTACATATGCTCATACACATTCATAGCCACACACACACACACACACACACACACATGTATTTCAATACTTTAAGGATCATACTTTCATTGGTTTTGGTACTCCTACTTAAGCAGATTGGAATGCCTTTATATCTGAGTAGAAAGTCTTGGAGAGTTTCTGTTGTTGAAAATAATCATCACTTTGTGTCAAACTGGGTGGCAGGCTCCTCTGAATCTAGCTCAGTTAGTCCTCAGGCAGGAAGAATGTGGTCCATTCCCAGATCTGTGTTTGAAACCTTTCTACTTTGTTAGAACCTGCCAGAACTTGTGCTTCATTGGCATAATTTTTTGGAACATATCTATAAAGAGTACTGAGGATGCTGAGAGACTGTTGAGACCATGCTATATAAGGATGGTTAAAAATAACCAATCTATCAATCAATCACTTGCTACACGTCAGATATTGTGCTAAGGACTGGGGATGCAAAGACCAAAGTGAAAAAGTCCTTGAACGCAAGAAGCTTATATTCTAAGAGGGAGACAGCACAAACACATACATACAAGGTGTCCTAAACATCTTATTGCAGTTTTAAGTTGTTAAATCTAGCAAGTTTAATATCCAAGTTTGTTATCATTGTCTGGTCATTTCAGTAATGACCGACTCTTTGTGAACCCGTATGGTGTTTTCTTGGCAAAGATACTACAGTGGTTGCCATTTTCTTCTCCAACTCATTTTGCCAATGAGAAAACTGTAGCAAAATAGGAGTTAAGTGATTTGCCCAGACTCCCACAGCTAATAAGTGTCTGAGGCCAGATTTGAACTCAGGAAGATGAATCTTCCTGACTCCAGGCCTGGAACTCTATCCGCTGAGGCAATGTCCAAGTTATTAAAGCTTGAAACTACACTAAGAGTTTTGGAACATGTATATTCAAAATGTATAAAAATTAGTAAAAGAATGTTTGGGGTGGAAAGGCATTGATTTCAGGGAGAGTGGGTGGGGAGAGGATCAGGAAAGATTTAATGTAGAAAGTGGCACATTAACTGAATTTTGAAGGAAACCAGAGATTCTAAGATAGGGATGGGGAGCCTTTGGCTTTGAGGCCACATGTGACCCTCTAAGTCCTCAAGTGTAGCCCTTTGACAAAGGACTTGAAGACTTGAATACCTGAGGACCTAGAGGGCCACATGTGGCCTCTAGACTGCAGGTTCCCAGCCCCTGTAAGAGGTGGAAGTGAGGGGGGAAGGAGAGAATTCCAGGTATGGAGAATAGCCAGTCCAGGAGAGATAGATGATGTATTGTGTAGGAAGAACAACCAATGTGCCAGTATGGCAGCCTAGGGAATACATAGATGGGAATAAGAAATCTGAAAAGGTAAGAAGGGACCAGTTAGTGAAGACCTTGAAATGTCAGACAAAGGTGTTTGTTCCTGGACAGTGAAGAGCTTTGAATGCCAAACGAGGTAGTTTGTGTTTGTCCCTAAAGGTAAAATCTGAGGAAGGTAAAGCTTTTTTTCTTCCTTCCAATTTTACTTGGGGGAGGGGAAAATTAAAGTTGCGTTTAGGAATTTGAAAGATTATTGAGAGCAATCAGGATTAGACTTGTTATAGCTGGCTCCAAAGGGAAAAACTAGCAGCAATGAGTTGTAGAGCAGCAGACTGAGTTTGATGAAAGAACAACAGAATAACCTTTCTCATATAAATGGGAACCTGTATAGGGTACATCTGGTGGCAGTGGGGTCCCCTTCCCTTGAGGTTTTCTAGCAAAGACTGGCTGACCAGTTGTGAGGGATGTTAGAAGAATAATTCCTGTACAGCTGAGATAGATTAAAAAGAACTCAGACTTTGTGACATAGTGGTCTGTCCTTCATGTGACTTCCTGTTACTAATACTGGTCTCTGTTTGTATAGGTGTGGTTAGAGAAGGCCAATATTTGACCAGCAAATCTTGTCCATCACCAACATGTCAAGACTAAGTGACCCACTTGTTTTGGCCCAATCTCTCCAGCTATATTTAAGATCCTCAGTATCTCAGGGCCAGAATGAGGCTGCCCTGATTTCAGCCCTTTACCTATTGATCAGGTAAATCAATGGAAATGAGTCTTTTAGAATGAAGTGCATGTATATTTAGAAAAGCATTATTTCTGGTAGTTTGGGTCAACTGTGTAGGATGTATGAAACACTATATTCAATAAAGGCACATAATGAGATGGTGCATGTTCATTTGAAGACATTGCTATTTCTGTAAAAGAATGGGTGTTTTAAAAATTCTTTTTTTGGGGCTTGTCAGTGGCTTTGACAAAACAAAAACCAAAAAAACCCCTAAACCTATCATCTGTCATTTTCTTTTCATGAGCTATATTTGTGTCTGTGTATAATCCTTTGAAGTACATGAAGTGTGTCTTTCTTTACATAGTTATGTATGTATTTACATATATAAAATGTACATGAATACATAAATGAAGAAGGTTAAGATTCTGATTTTGTGAGAGGAAGCATGGTGTAGTGGAAAGTAGAATGAATTTTCAGTCAAAAGGTTTTGACTCGGCATGTGTGTTAGGTCACTCCTGATAGAAATCACTTGTTGACAGACCATGTTCCTTTGTCTTTATTCCTGAAGATACATTTGGACCCAACAAATAAAAAATGAATATATAGGTGAATGTGACCTATGTAAAGAACCAAATGTGAGGATGTTTGAATCTGCCCTGCAGACCATCAAAGGCCTATTGATGATCACAGATCAGAAAGAAAATATGCCAGGGAACACCTGTATTTGTGAATAGAATTGGTTACTGAGTGACCCAGGCTAGAGGTGCTGAAGAGGGTGAAACATTATTATAGAGACAAAATGATACTCTCTGCTTTGCAAATGTGTTCCCCTGTGGCTTCCCTCCTGCATGGCTACAGCTGAGCTACCATCTGTCTGATTTCAATGGAACATGGGGCAAAACTCAAGTGGTTCAAGGTTCTCCCCCCTCACCCCCCCACCAGCTGCCCACTGCTGAAAAGGGAGATTAGAGCAAGGAAGGATTACTTTTCCAGTGATTTCCCCACCTCCAACCCTCCAGCAAATAGAATAGTATCTTATAGGAAACACAGCCATAGGAGGAACAGTTTTAATATGCATTTGTCTTATGTGACAAATATATTACATTAACTGTTTATGATAATATCTAGCATTTGCTATATCCTCCGTATTCTTTATGTTCTTTTAGAAAGAACTGATGTACACACAAGAAATGAAGATGTGACTGGGAAATCTTTGTTGTAAAAAAAAAACCAGTCTAAATTCTGAATTTTGTTGTCTTAATTTATGTTAGGAAATACAGTCCCCTTCCTCTACTTTAAAGAAAATTTTGTGGTGAACCTATAATCAGAACTATTTCCCTGAAAAAACTGTAAGGAACAGCTTTACACATGAGGATATTAAAAAAAGTCTATAATTGCTTTGGGGGAAAGGCTTCTCTTTAAAATAATTTGACTTGGCTTAGAAGTTCAAAGTGCTTTGGAAAGAAATGCGTGTTGATCAAACACTGAAAGAGATAAATCCATTATTTCTGTGGCTCTTAAAAGGCTACTGTGTTTATTCTTTCCAGAGGTGGGAAAATACAGGTATACCTGAAATATTGCATATATAGTCAGACAACTGACCTATTGGTTTTTCAACTGTGTGCTTATCTTTTTTATTCTTTATTATAAGGGATGCTTGCTTAATGGGTAGAAGAATAAGGTGGGATATATTTTGCAGTGGAGGTGATATATAGTTTAAAGCTACCATTTAAAAATTATTCATTTACAAAATGTGACAGATTTTTTTCTTTGACTGCCCTGATTTATCACAGAATTTCAGCTGGGAAGAGCCTTGGAGATAAAACCTAGTCCAGAGGTTTTATCTGTGACTGAATCCAAACAAATTTGTCCTGTCAAGTCTGGATTTGATCAAAAGGGCCACACTTGAGGATCTAGAGGGCCACATGTAGCCTGGAGGCCACAGGTTCCCCGCCCCTGACCTAGTCCAACCTCTCCCTCATACCCCTTTATTTTTCAGAGAGAATATCTGAGGCTTAAAAAGTTAAATAACTCTCCAAGGTCACATAGTCAGTGCCCTAGAATCTAGTGTCAGGCTCTTGAATGGAATCTAACTCCAGAGTTCCCAGACTTGAGAATTTTTTCATTTTTTATATTTTATATATTTCATTTTTTATATTTTTTACATTTTTATATTTTTTATACATTTTTTTATATTTTATCATTCCATACTATCTCTTCTGAATCTTGAAGAGACCACCTACTTCTCTGGGAAACAGTTCCCTTGGAAAAAGGAGAAAGCGGGATATGTCTTTGGGTTGTATATGCATGTTAAACCCCTGGGTCACTCCTTTAGCAGCTAACCAGAAGCTACTTGCAAAGGACAGAGAACACCACCCAAAGAGAAACATGCTAAACTTATCCATTGCTCAAGTTCCCTACCTTTTTTACTCTCAAAGTTCTATCAACTTACCTATCTTGTCTGTATCTCTGAATTAGAACTCTATGGGGATGTATAGATTGATATCTATTTAGCTGCTAAGAAATTATTTTCAGATGAAGAGCATCAAGAGCCAAAGGGACTGACCTTGGAGTTCTGGCAGGACTGGGACCATCCCCAGAGGAGTGTGGAGCCTGGGAAACCTTCCCTGCTACTAGCTTTCTCTCCCTCTTCCTTCCCTTCCCTAGAATTCTACTTTTATTCAGGTGAAATCTGGTTAAAAAGAAAAACAGACTGTCTTAAAAGGCTTTTTTCTTTCTTTAAAGATCTGTATGTAGTCAGAGGGATGTAGAAGTGCCTGTATGTGTGTAAGTGCACGTGTGTGTGCATGTCTATAAGTTACTTTGGTGTCTAAGACCATCTGTCTTCTCTTTGACACCGTCTTTCCCTCACTTCAGCTTTGGATCTTGCTCCCTGGTTGATCCAACCCAAAGATTCACCCCTTCTGGGACAGCAGCTCTATTTCTTAGGTTACTGGTTACTTCACCCCAGGAAGGGGCGAAGGGGAAAAATTAAGTGAGGTTTCTAGTCTAAATGATCCAGTTATCACATAGTGAATATGTGAGTGAATAGGATTATTAGAGTAGAAAATTAAGTAAATTCCAGCCCAGTTTTCTGACAGGTTTTGACATATGAACAACCCTTTCAAAGAGCTTTGACATTCTTAGCAATGTGATGCGTACAATCTGACCCACTCTCCCCTATCAGGACTGGCCCCATCTGCCCCTTGGAGAAGTCATTAGGAATGACTTTTTCTCTATTTGTCCTCTGATTTGTGTTCCTTCTGGTCGTGTTTCTCCCACTTATTAGGAAGACAGTGATTAGCACCCCCCAAATTTATCCCTGCAACATCAATTGACTTTTATAAAGAAATACAAGACAAGAACAAATGTGTAAGCTTTCACCCCAATATTTCCAACATTTATTTTCCCCTATACCACCTCAGTGTTGGAAGGAGTAGACTCAAAATTTTATTCAGTTCCTACATAGTATTGGTCCCACCAAATTCAAATTCACTGATCTTACGGGTTACTCCCCAAAGTCACTCCATGCTCCTCAGGGCATTCTGATGGATTCTGATGCTTGGATTGCTATGACTCTCTCTTCTGACCAGAAATTGTAGACTCTCTTCTCTTTACCTAGAACAGGTATGTATGAATGAAAAAGTCAAGGATGGAAGCCCATTTCTCTGGGGCTATAATGATCTCAGAACAGGGAAAATGTCCCAAGACCCTCCTCTTACTGCATGGTCTCTCTTGAGATGCCAGGAGAGAAAGAGTCACCAATCTCTAATCATTTTACATTTGAAAGACTATAATTTTAGGGGAAATTGAAGCAAATGGAGCAAAGGACTAAAGCTGACAGGTCTTTTTGAGAAGGCTCCCCTCTACTATGCAATTAGCCGACCAGAATAAATTCAATAAATTTAATATACATTTATTAAGCACTTACTATGTGTCAGGTCCTATGTTAAACACTGGGGATACATATAAGAAAAAGAGAAAATAGTCCCTGCCGTCAAGGAGTTTACAATCGAAGAGGGGAAGAAACCCAGCAGAGCAGCAGATGGAAAATAGACCAGTTACAGAATGTCTGTCTACACGTCTCCAGTCTCTCCAAGGTACTTCCTTTATATATCATCATAATTCTGGGAAACAAATTCCCTAGTGTCCTCTACATGGAGGAGTAGCCTTGGTAACACAAAATTCATGAGTCTATGCATGCAACAGACCCACATTACAATAATAATTTACCTTTACATATGTTTTGAGATTTATATAGCTCTTACAACAACTTTGTGATATAAGTAGAGTGAGGATTCTCCCCATTTTATAGATGAAGAAACTAGTGCTAATAAGTGTTAATTGTTTTATGAAAAGTCACATGCTTAGTTTTAGGACTGTGATTCCAATCCAGGTTTCTTAACCCCTTGTAGTCTACTATCTGAAACTCGAAAGTGAGGTAAACTTGAGGAGACCAATGCACCCAGAAAGCTGAGTCTGACCCTCCAGTCTGGTGGTTTTGTTTCAGCAGAATCCTAGGTAGTGTTTCAGGATTTTGATGGCTAATTACCAGCCTGATGAGAATGCCTGGATTCATCCCCAAACTGATCCCAGCTCTTGGAGGATTTCCTTAGAGATAAATACTTCCTATTATTATTCATTTATAATTGCATTGATACTTTCAAAAGTTGGGGAACTGAAATGCTTTCCACTGGGACTTCTATTTTGCAAGCAAGATTCCCTTTTCCATTCAACAAGCATTTATTATGTGACTACTTTGTGCCAGGCATAGATTGACTACTGGGGATTCAAAGACAGATGAAACCATCCCTGCCCTCAAGGGAAGAGATGTTGAGGGGAGCATTGAAGGGAAACAAGAGCCTCACCAAAAATTAAACACAAAATAAATACAAAATGAATACAATGTAATCCCCAAGGAGGCTTCTAGAAATACCTAAAATACTTTAAAAATTCTTTTCTATCTTTGACTACTTTGGTGTATCATAGAAATTCAGCTAAGAACCTTTGAGATAATTCAGTCTAAGCCCCTCCAAACCACCCCTTTACCCCCAATTCCTTATTTCCTGAAGAGAAACTTGAGTTCCAAAGAAGTTAAATGACTTTCCAAGGTCACACAGCTTGTTAGTGATAGAAAATTGAATGGAATTTCCAAAGTTTCCAAACTCCCAGTTCAGTGTTTTTATTTAAGATTCCATATCGCCTCTATTGCATTTTGAAGACAATATTTAATTCTTTAAGAACTAGATCTCTCCCTCTCTTTTTATTTGTTTAGGAAATTTTATTTGATTAAATGTTACAAAAGTCAGTGTGGATTTGTTGGCCCTTGTCATTTTTAATAGACATGATTCTTCAGTGGAGACATAGAGAATGTTTTTATTTGGATGTTCCATAAAACAAAATGTAGAATGGCATAAAACTATAATAAAACTGTTGCTTATGAATGTTGCTTTGTCAAGGTCAAAAATTGCATAGAAAAATGTCAAGTTATTCCAGGTTTAGTACACAACACACAGCACTGAGTTTTATGTCCAAACAGAAGATTGAGGTGTCTTCAGAAAGAACCTTAAGAACAAATATTTTGGGGAAAAACAGCTTAATGCATGATAAAGATCCTTTGGGGAGATACCTTTAAATTTCCCTCATCTTTTAGTTGGAATATCTTAACATATTTCAAACAAACATCACAGCATTTAAGCAGACTTTTCTACAGGGACATTATTCTGACCTAGCCATAGTATGTCACCTGAAATTAACTATGCAGAACAGGCTGACACTGAAAATATTCACATTAAAGGAGAAGGCCAAGCCTACCTTTGAGATGGTCTTAGTGCTATCTCTCTCTCTCTCTCTCTATCTGTCTCTGTCCCTGTTTCTCTGCTAAGCCCTGAAGTTGCTGCAGAAAGGGGAAGGGAATAAACATTTATATAGCATCTACTACATGCCAGGTAAAGGGCAACTAGGTGGCATAGTGCATAGAGTACTGGGCCTAGAGTCAGGAAGAACTGAGTTCAAATGTGGCCTCAGATACTCACTAGCTGTGTGACCCTGTGCAAGTCACTTAACCCTGTTTGCTTCAGTTTTCTCATCTGTAAAATGACCTTGAGAAGGAAATGGCAAACCAGTCAAATATCTTTGCTAAGAAAACCCCAGATGAGGTCACCAAGAGTTGGTCACTACTGAAACAACTGAACAACAATAACATATGTCGGGCACTTTGCAAATATTGTCTCATTTGATCCTCACAACAACACTGCAAGGTAGATGCTGTGATTATTCCCATTTGACATCTGCAGAAACTGAGGCAGACAGCGGTAGAGTGACTTGCCCAGGTCACACAGCTGTTAGGTGTCTGAAGCCACATTTGAACTCAGGTCTTCCTCACTGTAGCTCTGATGCTTTACCCATTGCTTCTCCTAGTGGTCTCTAAACAAGATAGACTTCTCGTAGGATGGCACTTGAGTGGAGCTCTTCAGGGAGCTAGGGATTCTGTGAGGTCGAGGGGAGGAAAAAATGCCTTCTAGAAGTGGCCAGCAGGTTATGCAAAGGCATGGGGATGGAAATGAAATCACACTGTGGGAAACAGCAAGAAGGCTTTAAAAAAATTTTTTTTTAAACCAGAGAACAGAGTGATTGAAGGAGAATAGTTTAAAACAAGCCAGGAAAGATAAGCAAGGACCAGATTTCAGAAAGTCCCCATGTTCCCTTTTAGTGTCTTTCCTTGGCTACTGCATTTTTTGACATGGCCCAAAGCAAATCTTCGCTGGAAGCCTTGTCACTTGAGTACTTCAGCTTCCCTACAATTTGCCAATATAATTTGTCAAAACTCAGCAACCCGAGGCAGCCTAGAAACCTTTGAATTGTAGTTTGAAGAGCAGGTATATTAATTACCCAAAGTGCTCAGTGTTGTATAACAAAGACTGGAAAACCTTCTTTGTCTTTTTTTTTTTTTTTTGCATAAAATTTTTCTGGAGCAAACAGATCATGTAGTGAGTTGGCATCATGTCAAAAAGGACTTTTACTTCCTTAATCTGGAAAAGAAATATCAGTGTAGTGTTAACTGATTTGAAAGATGGCACATGTGTTTACTTCCCTCCCATCAGATAGATTTCTTATTGTTGACATGGAACTCCTTGTACCCATTCAGAGGGTAAGTAAGAATTTATTGAATAAGGTCATGTCATCAAATGAGCTTACATCACCTGCATCCTGGAACAGGATCTCTCTCTTAGCCAAGATTTCTTTGTTCTCTTATACTGTCTTACGGTAAAGGACATAAGGACTATTAACTTTGGGTTCAAAAAGGAAAGAAAATAACTCCCTTGTCATAGTGATATTGAAGGTGGGCATTTGCATAACACTTTAACAGTTTACAAAAGTGGATTCCTTTTAGCAGCCCTGGGAGGTAGGCTAAGTAATGTAGTCATTTTTTTTTTTTAACAGAGAAAGAAACTGAGGATCAGAGAGAGGTCCAGTAACTTATGTATACTCACTGAGCTAAAAACCTAATTCTAATAGTGCTTTTCCCCACTATACCCTTTGCTGATAACTGGAGTCAAATAAGTGGGACATACACTTCTACTCTGAGGAAGGTACTGCTTTTATCTTCATTTCATAGAATCCCTCACTGCCTTCAAAATGTAGTTTAGAATGCCACCATCTACATGAAGCCTTTCCTGGTTCCTTTACCAAGACATCTGCTAGTGTCCACAGAACTAAACCACCTTGATTGGATTCTCTCACTATTTTTTCATTCCATGATAGGCACTGGACCTGTGATTTCTTTGGTTTAAGATACTCCCAGAAGAGGAAACTCCTTCTACCAATGAAGGTCAGCACCTTTTCTGCAAATTATAGTCCTAGAGAGTTATATAGTCCTTTATATACATATTTACATACATATACATACATACATACATATATACATATATATACACACACACACACACACACACACACATATGTTGTTGTTCAGTTGAATAGTTGTGTCTGACTCTTCATGATCTCATTTGGGGTTTTCTTGGTAAAGATATTGGAGTAGTTTGCCATTTCCTTCTCCAGCTGATTTTATACATGAGGAATTGAGGCAAACAGGGTTAAATGACTTGCACAGGGTCACACAGCTACTAAGTATCTGAGGTCACATTTGAATTCAGATCTTTCTGACTCTAGGGCTGTCACTCTAAACACTGTGCCATCTAGTTTCCAGTGTGCATACGTGTGTGTGTGTGTGTTATACCCATACTTATCTGTACATAGTACAGGTATACACATATGCATAATACATGCATACACACACATAATACCTATATCTAATCTAAATCTATCTCTAATATATATCATGTATATCTATATTTTGTCTATGTATAAAAATCTACATATTGTCTTCCTGGATAGAAAGTAACTTTCTTGGGAACAGATATTTTTCCTTTTCTTCCCTCCCCTCCTCTTTCTTTCTCCCTCCCTCCCTCTCTCCCTTTGTTCCTTCTTTCCTCCCTCCCTCCCTTTCTTCCTTCCTTCCTTCCTTTCTTCCTTCCTTTCCTCCTCCTCCTCCTCTTTCTTCTTCTCTCTCTCTCTCTCTTCCTTTCCCTCTCCCTTTTTCCCTCCTCCCATTTTTTCTTTCTTTCTTTTTTCAGGTAGTCTTAGACTGGGTCCCTTAAATCATTCCATGGAACCTTTATGTTAGTTTTGCTCCTTCAAGTCAATCTACAGGACCTTGATGTTAGAATGCCTGGCAACAAAATTTGGCATGTACTTTGGGTCCAGTCATTTGGTGGTTCATCATTCTGGCTTTTCTCAGCTTATAAAGTCAAAACTATCTCCAACAGGCCTCCTAAAAATAAGATAAAATAAATGTAAAGAGGGACATATGTCAGCAATGGAGATAGCCTGAGACCTTTCTCTTTAGAGCATTGTCTCTCTCACTGCAATGTGGTCAGTTATGAAAGAGGCAGACCAAGAATGAGGGAATCTCTTTTGCTGTTGAGCACTTTTGGAATTTACCCTAGATCTCTGTGACCAATCAGAAAGACTTTTCTTGGCAATGTAGTGAAAAGAATAGAAACAATTCTTGTCCATGCTCAAGTCCACATGGGGACTGAATCAGCAGAACATGCTGTGTAAACTTATAAGAATAGGACTCATTGGTCAGTCAACCTCATTACGCAAAGAATAACAGCTTGAAGTTTTAAGATTGGTGTACTGGGAAATATTCTATACATTTTTGGTACAGAGTAATGAAATTTTGGCTTCCACCTTTTTAAACTTTGGGTTTACCCAAAGCCATTTGAAGAGTTTCAAATTTCAAAATCAATAAAGAAATTTGTGTTTTTAATGCAAGTGCCCAATACAGTCTTTAAAGATGAATAAATTGATAAAAAGCATTTATTAAACGATATTCTAAGTGCTGGGCTAAATAGTTAGCAATACAAATGCAAAGAATGTTTACCTTCAGAGTTATTGCTGTTTGTTGTTTGTCCTTTGTTCTGGAAGAGGACCATGACATCAGGGAGGTGATGCCATGACATGCAAATGAATTGGATTTAAGTGAGGGCGGGCTGAACAGAGTCACCAGCCTCACTTTCTCCTCCAGAGCCATCAGGGTCTAGTGGCAAGATATAAATCACAACAACTGGAGATGGCCCTGGATGCAGTGGGGGACCTTGGCCTTTTTAAGTTAAGGTCTTTAACAGGTCTCAGTTTGACTGAGGCAACAACATTCAGTGATTAAGGTTTAATAAGAAATGAGGCAGAGAATGACCTCTTTACCTAATTAAAAAAATTCAGTCTGGGAGGGGAAGACCCTCAGGGTTTCTGGTCAAAACAGAAATGATTGCTCTGAGCAAACAACACACTTAAAAAAGGAATGGTCCTGGAGGGGAGCTTTGGTCTGGAAAGTTATAGGGATAGTAAATGAAGTCAGAGGGGAGTAGAGGAACACATCCCTTCTAGAAATATTGACAAAGTTGATTTGATCATGGTAACAGAATTCGAAAGAGTAGTGGAAAAGGTACATACACTGTGTAAAAGCTGTTGGAAAGCCTGTGGAGAAGATGCCTGGAGAGGAGGGAGGAAGTGAAGTGAAACATGGCTGGGAGTCTTCTAGCAATAGTGGGCTAGGGGCAGCAGTCACTAATCAGAACAGCGGGGCCTCAGGAATGGGACCTCCATGGAATATTCTCTGGTCAGGTGTCAAGGTGGCAATAATATGAAATAACAATTAATAGTTCATATTTATATGATGCTTTGTAGTTTATGACATACTTCACTTATTTCATCTCATTTGAGCCCTATAACCTTGTGAGATAATTAGTCAAGTATTTATTATCTCCATTTCAGAGCTGGGGAAGCAGATTCAGAGAGACTGAGTGACTTACTCAGGGTTGTGGAGTTGGGAATCAACTCCACTTGTCAACTGTACTCACCATTATAAATGCAACAGCCTATACAGCATGATATCTAGAAAGGCCAGATAGAAAAAGCATCTGCATCCGGAGATGACACGGACACACAATATAAACTGGAATTCATTCTCAGTCTCTAGCCACAACCTTGCCAATCCATTCCCTGCCCTTACTCATCTCCATACATGCACATGCCAGTCACAATTCAGGCATGTTATTCTCAGCCCCGTAAGAATCAGAAGAACCTTGCGCTGAAGGCAATGACTTAAATGTTGTTGGGCTAAGTCTCTGAGGCCAAAGTGTTTCTACCTGCAACCACCTCAGATGGCCCCCTGACGTTCAGTCAAATTGGTCTGTCACTAGTCTTCTGTCCACTGACAGTCTGTTTACTTTGGGATTCTGCCATGATTTTTTGGCTCCCAGTTCCCTATTTTCTCTGCCTCCCAGCATGTGCTTTCCCCCTTGGCCCCTGCCAGCTTTGCGATTAAAAATCAAGCATTGAAAAGACTGTTTTCTAGGGCTTTGGCAGCTCAGAAAGTGCTTGATCTGATTGCTGTGGGCCCTCCTCAGGGACATTACAGCCTCTCTCCCCCTGACAGTGATGATTTGATGCTCTTCAAAATATACAGAGTATTGATCTATTTTCTAGGCAGCAAATACTGAAGCCCTTCCAGCTAATGTGACTTCAGAAGGTTAAATATGGATTTGGAAAGAATCACCAGCTGCCCACAATGTTTTATGGAAATGGCCTGAAATACAGGCATGAAAGTAGCAGGCAACTCAGGGCTGGGTTGATATGGGCCATTTGTGGATCTCTGTAGGTGCATTTTAAATCTTCTGCCTTTTATCTGGTTCTTCAGTATCCTGTTCTTTAAATTAAACAATGTCATGCATGGAACATCAGTGAAAACTGGCAAGTGGGTAGGAGGAGAGGAAAAAGGGGATGGATGCTTTGAAAGCTTGTTGAAACAACAGTCTGTATAACTGCTGTTGCTGTTAATAACACATTAATATTTGATTCTTCATCTCTCCTGTTCAGAAAAGAGAAATGTTAAGAGAAGTCTTGTAAATCCTGCCCCCAGATTGACCTTACGTTGTAAGGAAGATCTCTACCCCCTCCCCATTTTTTTGTTATTAATGAGGGAAAATAGTCATAGCTTACATCTATTTGGCATTTTATGGTTGTTGTTGTTCAGTCATTTCAGTCATATTTGATTCTTCATGGCCTTATTTAAGTTTTCTTGGCAGAGATACTGGAGTGGTTTGCCATTTCCTTCTCCAGTTCATTTTACAGATGAGGAAACCAAGGCAAACAGGGATAAGTGACTTGTCCAGGTTCTCACAGCTGATAAATGTCCAAAACCAGATTTGAACTCAGTTCTTCCAAACTCCAGGCTTAGCACTCTCTCCACTGTGCCACCTAGCTCCATTTTGCATAAGCTATTTCCTTTAAGCATCCCAAGAAGTCAGGGAAGTGTGTAGTATAAGGTTGTTACCTTCATTTTATAGATGAGGAAATGGAAAATCAAGGCAATTAAAAGACTTGTGCCCAAGATCTTTCCATATAATTAATTAAGTGGTAGAGATAGCATTGGAATAAAATTTTTCTACCTTAGAGTTCAGTGCTCAGATTTTTCTGAAAACTCTGTAGTATAGTTCAGAATTTAGCAGAACCCTGAGTATAGGTAGAGGTCATAGACTCTGGGCCATGGGAGAGACTGCAAAGAGTCTTGGAAGTTCACATTCTGCCTGTACCATTGAGAGTTGTGTGACCTTGCACAAGTCACTTCACTTTAATTGTCAGCTTCCTTAGCAAAATAGGAAAATAATTTTTGTACTACCCTAAAACATTGTATTATATTGAAGAAAGCACTCTGGAAACTTGAAAGTAAAATATAAATGTAAGATTATTATTATTTCTAAATTTAAATATATTTGACAAATATTTATTAAATTCCAGAAGATGTGGTCTCACAGAACTTTTTCTTCCTTTTGGTTTTTATAAAAAGGTAATGAAAATTGTCCTCACCAGCAGGGCACCTTTAGGGAGGTCAGGAAGATGCTTGGTATGTTAGTTAGTACCCCCACTATGACTATCATATCCTGTCAGTCTCTGATGGAGATGGCTCAAGATCCTGAGCCCTGAGCTCAGGAACCTCCCGGACCACTAGCCCTACTTCTAGTCCAGCTCCCATAGCTATCATGCGGCATATGATCCCTGTGGAAAAGGGGCCCCTCATCCTCACCACCAGCAATTGACCAATTATTACCACCATGCAGGCAAACCCAAGAGTCCAGGAAACAGCATTGCCCACTAGGCCCTACTTCTTGTTCAGCCCATTCTCTCTTCCAACAAGGCAACCCTTGTGGAGAAGAGGATAGCTGTGCCCACTGTCTGCCAGCCTGTTGTCACCCACAGGGCAGGTAAGACAACTTAGCTGAATCAGCAAGGAGCCTTCAGGGAGACACTAGAGTCAGCATGTGCCAGTCAAGTCAATGTCCCCTGAAGACCACCAGCCCTACTTCTGGCACAGCACCCAACCTTATGGAGGGAAGCAAGGAGACCTGTGACTTGGCATCTGCTGCTGTAACCACAGTTGACCCAATATGTGGAAAAATAAGTTCTTGTCATCTAGGTCCTTGGCTTGGTCAGATCAGAAGTGGACATGGCTTTAGTGGAAATGGCACTAGAGAAGATGCACAAGCATCTGCTTTGTTGTTGCTCCCTAAGGATCATGGGGGCTCTCCATCTGATTTGCAATTGAAATCTCTTATTTACGTTATCTCGACCTATTAGAGTGAGAGATATTATCTCCACTTAAAAATCTGTATTTGTGCTTAATTAATGTAGTGCTTTGCATATATTAGTAAGCATGTAATAAATGCTTTTTCGTTCATTCATACTTTCATTTTGATTGTGGTTTTGCTTTTTGGCTTCTATGTGCTGGATTATTTGAATTTTCAGAAGACCTCAGGGGAACAAATATAGTCTACTACTTCCCCACCCACTCCATCCCACAGAACCTGTTTTTATTTCCTTAAGGGTTCTCTCTCTTGTCTAGAACACACTTACTTTATATTTCCACTCATTGACATCCTTCAAAGCCTAAATGATGTACCCCTTTGCCAGGAAGCCTTCCCTCATCCTTCCAGCTGAAAATATTCACTCTTTTACTACATTTTTAAAGGACATAAAAAAGTTCATTATTTTCAATTTTTTCGTTAAAAACAGTTTAAAAAAATCGACTTGTCCCTCCTCTGTCTGATTACTTTGATCTGCCCTCTCTCCATTCACCTTCTCTCACTCCCACTTCCTGCTCAGCTCTGGCTAGAACATTGCCGCAAAATTGAGCCAGTTCCTTCTCACTTCCAGAGAAATCCACTCCCTTCTGAAAGACTTGCTAAATTTAGGTGATACAGCAAATCCTGAGTGGCCTCTTGGTTCCCCACCTCATGACAAATAAAGGCCAAGGAGGTTTTGCTCAAGCTATGTCAGATAGGATGGACTGCTAACCAAGGGGGAGTGGCCTTTTCAGTGGCCCTTTAAAACCCAGTGCCTTCTGTTTCTCTTTCTCTCCTCCCTTAGGAGAGGTGATGCGACCAGGCTGTTGCCCTTCCTTCATTCCAGCAGTCTGCTGTTACAGCTGCTGCTGAACCATTTGCCTTGTCCTTCAGGACCCAGCCATGCACAGACAGTTCAGATTTCAGATGTCAGGATCTTGTGTCTCCCTGCCTCTGGATCTTTTCACTCTAACCCTAGAGTCCCAGGAAAATTACTTACAACTTAGGTTTTGCTCATGTGTGGGATCCCCCAAAATGGAGGAATGGGGAAAGAAATACTCAAGTTACAATGTAAATTAGGCATAGGATAGGTATTTATTTTCTCTATATGCCAAAGAAATGCCAAATGCCAAGTCATGTTGACAAAAAAAAACTTGAGATAGCTGTAACTTATAATTGCTTATTGTCACCTGAAAGATTGAGAATTAAACAACAGAATATGATTCAATTTGTGGGGCTACTCAATTTACACTCCATATTCTCGCGGGCTCTGTGTCCTCCCAATAATTTCCTCTAGGTCCATTTATTCTGGTAAACCAGGCCATGGGTTAGCCTCCTCCTCCTGCCTGTGGTGAGTGGTCATCTCTAAGAAGTGCTCATATTGCAGAACACTCCTCCAGCTGCCAATTATCTCTGAGTAGGGTAACCCAGGCTTGAATCCTGGTTCTACTACTCACTACCTTCTTGTGTGACCATGGATGAGTCATTTCCCCTTTCTAGGCCTCATTTGTAGAATGAAGTTGAACTAGATCATCTCTAAAGTCTATTCCACCTGGAAGTCTATGAACCTGAATTGAATTGTATGTTTTTGGTTCTTTGTCCAGGGAGACTGGGTTAGGGTCACAGTGGTGGAATCTAGGAGCTTAAAGAAAAGTATTGTTCAGGATAGGAGAGGCTAGTTATGTGGACAAAAAACTCTTTCTTGCCCAGGTTAAGTAGCTATATCCAAGGCTGCTTTAATTACTGCGTTTTGAAGCTATTTTTTACTGCTCTGTAGAGTGGGGGGGATGGTCCCTCACAATTTTATGATGAAAACTCAAATCCTATCAGTGATATTAAAAGGTTAGTAAGCTGATACTCAAGTAGTATTGCTAGGGTTCTGGCTTTCCTGGAATAGTTCTATAGACAGATCTTTGGTACCTGTTAGTTCACAAAGAGGCAAGTAAACCTCTGTATTAGATCTGTGTTAGACTATAGGAACCTCACTGTATGACATGGTGCAGAGGGCTTTTTCTATATCTCAGGTTAAATAGTAATTTAAACTCTCTTTCTACAAATGTAAATTAAAAACAAAACAAAACCTCACAAAACATGGGGCTCTTTAGATTACAGTGCAATTAGAAGTTCTCTTGATTTTACTTTGGGGTTGTGTAACCCTGTTTTAAAAAGTGAGGAGGTAACCACGACCTTGTATGTTATCTTTGGGTCTTAGCACACCATGGGCACAAACTGGTGGTCATACAACTGGCTAGTGGCAGTGACTTATTACATTCTGCCATAGCCAAAATAGGAAGAACAGAGAGCCCCCTGAGATGCAGAGAGGACATAGAGCATTTTCTTATTGTGGATGAGTTATGCAAATTACCAAAGAAATACCCTGGACCTATTCAACCAGTTATGCTTTCTTCATCAGGCTGATTCCCTTTATTTGGCTGCAGTACAGAATGTCTTAAAGTTCAAAAGGAACTTTGCATAACCTGCCTGGTCAGTGCAAGTTGGAAATCTTAGACCCCATTCTAGGTAAATGATCAGATAACTCCAAGTAAAAATGTAGACTCCCAGTTTTGGAATCATTTTGTTTTCTTATATAGCTCTTATTGAAATATTTTTCAAATACTTGATCACCCCAGATCAAAGTGTCATTGAGTCCTAAAGGGCTTTTGTGTGATGTTTTTTTCTCTCAGCTATTTACACATATGAATGATATAATAGGATTACCAGGGGACAAATGGTAGTTACTCAGTGAATATAATTTCCATTTTTACCACACCAGAGCTCTTTCTTTTTCAGAAGTAGCAAAATACTGTAATTATGCTTGTGTTATTCCAGTACCTAACACAAAGCATTGCACACAGTAGTGACTTAAGAAGTGTGTATTGAATGACTAAATCGGTGCATTACCAAGATGTGGCAGTGAAGATATGTTGAACGACACTAAATCCTATTGATCCCCTTTGCCCACAGCTCCTATCAATCCCACTCCTGCTAGATTTTCAAAGGAAACCAGACACTTGGGGGTAACCTCTGGCATGAGCACAGATAAATAGCCCCCAATGTAATTGCTGGTGGTCCTCTCTTTCCTCACAATATTTGATTATTTCTCCATTTTCTTTTTCTTTTGCATTCTTTTTCTTCTTTCATTTCTTTCTATTGATCTGGCTCTCCATTTTTCTTTCTTTTCCTAATCGATCCTTTAGGCTTGCTAAAGGAACTTTTGAGTATAGTTTGACCAAAGAGACAATCGATTCCTGGAAGAATTTATCTGATTTCTTACCATGGCACTAGAGGTCTGGGGGAGGATGATGGGAAAAGAGAACTTTTTAAGGTCCAAGGTATGGCTTTGTTGCTGTGACCCTTTTGTGAATGAATAGCGATTTTCGGGGAGCTGGTTAGAGATCAGAGTTACTTACTCCACTTGTAGAACATGTTCATTTTTGTAATTTTCTTCCTCACAGTTTTTCAGTATGCCAAATGACTGGGTGACTGCATTGGCAGTTTGAGGCCAATAACTCCAACATGAAGGAATTTAAACTAGAAGAAGACAAAGCTGCCCTAAGACCCAGTTGGTCTATATGATTGGCTTTCGCCCTGATGTAGCTTCCTGGACATCTAAGAACATAAAAATTCCTGGCCCTGTGGAGTCTGGGCCCCTTAGATTTGGTGGGTTTCTGAAGCCCACCAAGTAAACTTATCTTGCCTTTCTGACCAGGCAAGTCTTCATATGGACATGAGGGGCCATGTCCAGAGAAGCAAAAGTACCATTGTATCCTTGTTGCATATCCTTGCTGTGTTTGGGCAAAGTAAATCTCTTTGTGTTAAATATTCAATTACTTGTAAGTGCCTCATTTCTTCCCAACATTGAATCTGGGCTAAGAGGGTGCTGGTGTTACATTCATGCACGTGACAGTCTAGTCTCCATTGGGAAGATTGTTCACTGATGCAGATTGTCAATACATCTACAATTTATGGTTGTAGAGGATTGCCTGGGAGACTGAGAAATTGTGACTTGTCCATGATCATAACTAGTGTTTGTCAGAGTAGGAACTTGAATTCAGGTGTTCCTAGTTCCAAGACTGGCCCCTATTGACTTACACCATTATCATTCTCTTTCTTGATCTGCAAAATGGGGACGTTAGTATCCATACTTATTTCATTGCGTTGCTGTTAGGTAATTGCTTTGTATACCATATCTCACATTTATTTAGCATTTCACTATGACTTTTGGCACTGCAATGAGCAAAGTCAAATATTAGAGTGGGAATCAGTTTGTAAGGGGTTGAAGACTGAGTGGTGAAGTTGAGCCCTCAGGTGTAGGCTATTCTTTCCAAATGTTAGTCAGAGAAAAGGGAAATAGTGATGGATGGCATGGCAGTTTGGGGGAGAAGTAGGATTTAGGAGAGAGTTTTTAAATAAGGACACAGACGTATATTTGTAAAGAGGAAGAGGATACAGATTTAAAAATGGAGAGAGCAGGGCTAGGGGTAGATAACTTAATATACAGCAAGGTCCTGGAGGAGGCAGCAAGAGATGAGATCAGAGGTACAAATAGAAAGTTTTCTTTTGGTTCCTTTCTTATTCTTCATTCAGAACACTGTATTTCCTATCTCCATGACTTTGCATTGGCTGTCCTACACCCCCTGATTATACTCTCTGCTTACCTTTGCCTCTAATAGTTTCCTTCAAAGATCAGCTCAAATGCCACCATTGACAAAAGGCTTTTATTGACTCCCTTAGCTTCAGTGCTCCCCAGCCCTCAATTACATTGTCTTTATTTTGAATATTCTTTTGTGTGCATATATTGCCTTTCCTGATTGAAAGTAAGCTCCTTGAGCTATTGATTGTGTCTATTGTGAGCTATTATCTCCCTATGAAATGTGCCTGGTTGGAAAGGCAAGATGAGCTTATTTGATGGGTCTATTCATTTTTTGTATTTGTATTTTTGTATTGCCAGTACCTAGGAAAGTATCTGACACATAATAAAGAAAATCAATGTTTGTTGTTATATCGATTATTTTGGAGACCTTAGACCTTTATTTCCTTTAAAAAAATCTTTAGTGGGGGGCAGCTAGGTGTTGTAGTGGAGAGAGCATTGGTCCTGGAATCAAGAGGACCTGAGTTCAAATCCTGCCTCAGACCTTTACCACTTACTAGCTATGTTACCCTGGGCAAGTCACTTAACCCTGGTTGTTTAAAAAAAAATCTTTAGTGGCTCCTTCTTGCTTACTGAAAAAATTATAAATCATTAACTAGCATTCAAAAATCTCTGCAATTGGACACCAATCTATCTGTCCTGCCATATCTCATACTATTATCCTTTATGTGGTCTTTGTTTTAGGCAAAGTGAATTACTTCTGATCTCTGGTCACACCATTCTGTCTCTGGTCTTTGTGCCTTTGTTCAAGCTTGGAAGAGAATTGCACTGTTACCTCTATCTCTTGAAGTTCATTTAATTTTTAAAAGCCTGACTCAACTCTGAGAGCCCAACTCCTCTGGCATGCCTTCCCTGATACCTTTTTTCTCTACCAAAGGAAGAAAAAAAAAAACACCTCTCCCTCCCTAAGTTTTTCATAGCACTTTGCCTGGACCTCATCTTTGTACTTATCTCATCTCCCTCTCTTGTTTTATTATTTCATGCATCTGCTAGAGTTCTGTCCTAGGCCTAGGGAGAGGTAATGCTTAGATAAGATAGTTTTTGCAAATTTGGCATTTAGTGGATGAGTAATACACAGATAACCACAATACTCTGTTACAGGACTAGTTAAGGAATGGCTTCCCTTAGCCCCTTCCTTCTCTCCTATTAAATTATAAGTTCTTTAGTTACCGTGTCAAGGTCAAGCCTTTTATTCCCAGAACTTAGTATAGTGTCTTGTATATTTTTGTTGTTCTTCAATTCTTTCAGTTGCGTCTGACTCTTCTTGACCCCATTTGAGGTTTTCTTGGCAAAGATGTTAGGATGGTTTACCATTTCCTTTTCCAATTCATTTTATAAATGAGGAAACTGAGGCAAACAGGCTTAAGTGACTTGCCCAGGGCTCTTATTATATTTCTGGTAAATTTAATATTCAATGAAAAGGAAGAAAAATAACCTGAGATAGGAACAAAGGAAATTGGTAAAGGTACAGAAAAGCTTTTGAAGCATGAAGAGTGATATTATATATTAGTTTATAATAATAATCTCACATTGGATTGTCTTGCTTTTCTCTGTAAAGAAGGAATAATCACTTGCTGAGAGTGATGGCTTAGAACAGGGTAGGAAATAGGGACTAGGAGAGAGTAGAAAAGGTTTGGAACAGCTGCTATGAGAAATTCAATAGGGAATTAATAAAAGATGATAAAAGGATTGCAGTACACCAGGGAGGGTCCAATTGATTTCAGATAGTGTGAATTAGTAGCAGCTCATGTCAGCAGTTCTGGGACTTTATCCAGCAGACTTGTCAGCTTGGGAGCAGAGAAGGTCTCCTTTGATCTCTCACAAACTCCTGGCAGCCCTAGTCTTTGTTTCTTCAATTTTATTATCCAATTGGACTCCATTTCAGAGGGAGAATCTGCAAAGACACCATCAACTCAGACCATATCTGGTTGATGTCATTCATGATTAGAGCAAATATGGGAGACCAACTGCCTTGTGGGCAGAAGAATGGGTCCCTAACTGATTAAAGCAATTATGAGCCAAAAGACCAGCCAAGGTCTTGGTGATTGTGATGGAATCAGGGAAGCTAGTTTCAGGAGGGAGCATACATTCCTGATCAGGAGGTAAGAGACTGGGAGTTTTGGTGAGTGGACTCTTTCTATGATGCATACTATTCTTCCAGTCTCACTGTTTAATAGCAGCTTAGTTCCTTATCCTTAACTTTGACTGATTTCATTCTTTGTGCCCCATCCTTACTCAGCTATGCCAGTGTGACCATGAACAAAGATACTACCTTCTTTGACCGTCCTATAACTTTTGATGGTATTGACCAAACACTCCAGAATATTCTCTCCTCTGTTGGCTTCTCTGACATTCCTCTCTTCTGATTCTTCTCCTACCTGCTTGACTGTGTCTTCTTAGGCTCTGCTTTTTGATTTATAATCTTCTTACCAACCAAAGTGCAGATATATTGAAAGACTGTCCTGGACTCTTTCATTTCTCTCCATATTCTATTTGTTAATGAAGTCATCTATTTTTATGACTTCAAATTTTACTTTTAGAGAGTTGATTCCCCAAACTATATATTCAGCTCCAATCTCCACCTTGAACCCCAGATCCATATCTTTGCAATGATTGCTGGTTATCTAACCAGAACCCAAAATTGAACTCATTATTAACTCTCCACCAGTAAATCTTTCCCACCTCTTGATTACTCTATTTCTCTTGATGTCATCACCATCATCCTCCCAGTTTCTTGAGTCTTGAAACTATAGTTTAGTCTTCCCTTTGTCTTATATACCATTGTTGACTCCTATTAATTTTCCCAGAACATTCTCACATTCATATGCTCTTCTTGACATACATTGTAATCATTTTACATAAACTTATTTGTTGACATGTCACGTTCCTCATGTTGACTTTTAAGTTCTTTAAGGGCAGAGACTATAATTTTTCATTAAAAAACCATCAATGACTAAACTTGTTCCATGGTGCCTTGTATGTAGCAGGCATCTGATAAATATTGGTGAACTGAATGAAATGACAGGTGTTACCTTGAGTTGGAGATTAGTAGGGTTGGAATGGTAGAAAATTGAAGGGGCAAGGAATTCAATGATCTAGGTGATTACATCATTTAAATAGTTCACCTTCAGGTCAAGAGTGGCTAGGAAAGCAAATGAAAGTAGAATAGATATAATAGATTGAGAGATAATATGGAGAGATTGAAGTAACAAATCATTCTATGAACAAAGAACAGGTTAAAGCAGTAGTGAACATGTGGGCTAGTTGAGGAAAAACTACAGTGATGTTTATACACCTCAAAGCTCGATGAGATTATTTTTGATGGTAGTATAGAATAACAGGTAGGGTAGGGCATCCTTTGCCCCACTGGAGCGGATATTTGAAGAGAACAAGACGATAATCAGGTTCTAGGACACTGCTGGGATGAACTTGTGTCTATTTAATTTACCCCATCTCCTTTTGGGATTATGAGAAAGGAGTCATAATATAAACTAATCCAAAAGAAGTTTTGGTGGTAGTTGTTTGTCCTCCATTTTTGAAGAAGAATAATGATGTCATGAATGAGTGATAACTTGCCAAAGAATTGGATTTAAATGATGCAGAGTTGTACAGATGGTTAGCTTTAGTTTCCCTTCCAGAGTCATTGAAGTCCAATGGCAAGACAAAAAATAGGACAACTGGTGATGATGCCTCTGCTGACTCTATTTAGATAACCTTGGCATCTTCGATGTGTTATGAAGTTCTGAGCACTCCACAGTTGCCTTCATGGCCCTTGGAACAAATTGTTCTCATCTGCCCAGTCTGCTGGGAGAAGTCTTCACATGCTTGGGATAGGTATCCTCCTAATTCCCCAAAAGGTTTGAAGTCTATAAGTTACCCTCAACCCGGTTTAACCCATCTGCAAAGTCAGTTTACTAGGGTGTGGCTGCTGGACATGCTACAACTTCTTGGAGCCATGGGTGAGAGTTGGGTGACAAATGGACACCAAAGGTGGTTAAGTAGTCCTGAAAATAATACCTCTCAGTAATACCTCTCAGCAGAGGCCCTAGTGCTCCCTGAACACTCCATATACCCTCCCCCCAAAAGATGATTAGTATAATGTATAACACTGGAAGGGCTAATGCAGAGTATTTGGGGCATAAGAAAAAGGGGGAAATCAACAGATGGGTCTTATTTTCACTTCAATGATTTTGAGTGGATAGATTGTTTTCTTCCTTATCATTTCCAATACTAGTGAGTTGGGTCATCTTATTTGCCAGTTTTGACTGAAAGTGAATCAAGTGCTTTTTGCCTTCACTTTTGATGGGTTGATGTTGATTTTGTTGATCTCAGAACACAGATGGCTCTGTTCTGGGCCTGGTTGCTCCATGCACAAATGCCTCTGGTTTTATGGGTGGATCTTTTCCAGGGTTGCCAGCTTGGTCCTTTTTTTTTTTCTTTTTTCTGCTGAGTGGCTGTTTGGAACTTGCCTGTGCTGACTCTATTTGGGCTCAGTTTCAAATCTCTCTTAATCCCCTAATGAACCTTTATTAAAGCTGGGGAGACATTAAGTCAGTGCTTGGAAGCATTATTAAAATAAAGTAGGGGCAACTAAAAGATCAAAAGAAAACAATAATAAAGCAACACTCGCCCTTTCTTCCTTCAATCCAGATAAATAACCTCTTTGAAGGCAGTATGTTTTTTAAGCTTCTAAGATTATTCGCTAGGCTTGTTTTAATTTATTCTTGGTTTTTCAAAGTAGCCATACCAGAAAGTAGTCATATATTTTGCTTTTTTTACTTTCTGAATATAAAAGTTCAGGGTGGAACAGGGCAGAATGCCTATAAGGAATCTGAAGTATATGGCATGGAACAAGTTCTTAAACCTTCTACATTCAGCATCATAAATACCTTTCTGGAATTGAGATTGAAAGAATCTCTGAAAAGGTCTCTTTCTGCTCAACTAAACTATAATCACAAATTTTCCCAGTGATTTATTGTTGCCCCATTCCTTCCAAAGATCCTTCTTCCCACTTACCCCTCTATGGAGCAAGCACACTCCAATTCTACATACAGTATGTCCTGGACTGGAAAGAGACTAATCTGTTCCTCTATAGTTATTTCTAGTCACTAAAACCACTGAACCAGGAACTGATTATCTCCAAACAAGCAACCTGACCATAAACACCTACATGTAACCCAACTGCACCAAGGATCAGCAGCTTTATTTGGTTGGGAGAGTCACTATATAATATACTTGAGGAGATCCCTTATTATGTTCGTGGTACAAAGACCGTTTAATTTATCAATGGAAGATGCCATGATAATTTCAGAATCATTAACTAAAAAGGCAGATCCACAATATGGATGTTGTATAAGAGATGACAAGTTTTGATGAAAAGACCAAAAACTTTATCAGAAGACCCAGGTCTTCCATTTACTGACCGTGAGATAGTTTACTTAATCATTCTGAACTTCAGTATTGCCATCTGTAATGGCATATCATAGTGGATAGAGAGCCAGCCTTGGAGTTAGGAAGACCTGTGTTCACATCTGACACATGGTGTGACCCTGGTCAAACCAGATAACCTCTAAGTGCTCCACACCATTCTCCAAGACTACAAATTGAAGGCTACAAATTGTCTACATTGGGAGAAGAAATTTCTTAAATAAAAACAAAAACAACTCTCTTCCCACCTAATTCCAAACAAACATAGTATACAAATATTATTATGGTGAGAACCTAATGAAGTAGCATCTGTAAGGTAAAGGAAGGCTTCAAAAGCCCCTTTCAGTTCTAAATCTGTGATCCTGACCTTATTTTATAACCTTTAGTAATTGTTAACATAAATTACTGGTATCACCCTAGAGTGGTCTTCAGGAATTTTGTGCTAATAAGAATTCCTGGCACAGAACATAAAAAACAAAATGGAAGGGTCTTTCTAGGTTGAGGGAGAAGTCTTTTGGGATGTGAATCCTCATATGATGCCCTGAAATGTTCCAACAGGGCTACTGCCCCCAAAATCTACCTACTATTGCAAAATTGTGGGCAAACCATGGTGTTTCCCTTTCTAGAACTGGGGCTGTCTGTCCCTAGGCATCTGTTCCATTTTGGTTTCACTTCTCATTGGCTACTTGCCATTTGAATCGGTCTCTACAAAACCATGTGTGGGTTGTTTTTTTTTTTATGGCCTCAGGAAAATTTATGATCAAGCTTGCTTGCTCTCTAAAATATGCTTCTGGTTCAGCAAAACCACAAAATTATTTACCAGAGGAGTCAGGGGAACTGAAGGTCAAAATCAAATTGGAGTTTGCTTCCTGTGACTCTGAGTGAATTTCACCCCTCCTTTTTGTTGGTCTTGATCTCTCTCAGACATCAGTCAATCCATCAGCATTTACAAAGCACCTCTTTCATATACCAGACACTGTGCTAGGCTCTGGGGATACAAAGTAAAGATAGAAAATTTCTACCCCAAAGAAGGAAAGGGTGGCTATAAAGCAACTCAATACAAGGAGGAGAAATCAATCTGAAGAAGAAAGAGGTGAAAATTGAATGTTGTTTCATTGATTATTGTTCATACTTGATGCCAAATAATAGTTACTAAGAAGATAATTATTGAAAATGAGACACAAAGGTCCTTTTAATTGTGTATATAATAAAGTGATGAGAGAGGGACTCTGAGAAGGACATTGGGAAGGACAAAACTATTTGAAGTGTGCAAGAGAAGAAATAGATCTCCATTTAGCAATGGAATGGAAAAACCAAACCAAATGATAAAGTTAGGAAGAGATATCTCAGAGAGGGGATGAGATAGACCACAACAAAGTGGTCTTCTAGTACCTTGGGGAAAAAGACAGGAAAGTGGAGGCAGGACTGTCAATGTCAGCAATGCAAGACTCTCAGAGTTAGAAGAGACTTCAGAGGTCACTTAATTTAACCTATATCTGAAGAAGATGGTCATCTAGCTGTGCTTCAAGACCTTCAGGAAGGAAAACCCACTACCTCATGAATCTGTCCATTTTCTTTTTGGATAATTTTAATTGTTTGAAAGGTTTCCTCATATGGAACCTAAATATACTTTTTCTTTGTAACTCCTGTTCTTCTGTTTCTAAATCAGTCCTATGGGTCAAGCAGAACTTGTCTAATTTGTCTTCTATACTTAACCTTCTTAAAATGGACCAACATATCCTATTTTCTTTCAGTTTGCTTAAAAAAAAAGTCTATAACCAGAAGCTTCCACCAAAGTCTTACTCTAATGCCTCATCATGGCATAGAGGTACTGTAGGTACAGCATAGGAAAGGCTTGAAGTATTTTAACCAGCCTCCAACTTGTATTAAAGCCTTAACTTGGTCATACTTGGAGAGGCTTGGCACACAAGGGCTGTGCACAGGAGATCATTTGGTGACAAGAAATCATTAAGCTAACAGACTTCTAAGGCATGGAGGTATTGGTCAAGTCTCACTATATTTACCATACATTTTTAAAGTTCTCATTACTTTAAAGGATTAACAATGACAATAATGATGATCATAATAGCCAATGTGTATATAATACTTTAAGATGTGCAGAGAACTTTATATTTGTAATTATATGCAATTCTCATAACAACCCTGTGAGGTAGGTGCTATTTTTATCCCTATTTTACAGATGAGGAAACTGAGGCTGAAAGATGTGAAGTGATTTGCCCTTGGTTATAAAATGAATAAATGTCTTGGAAAGGATTCTTTTTTTTTTTTTTTTCCCCTCCCCTTAACTGTGATTTCATTGATTGATATAGGAAACATCCAGGTGAAGAAAGTCCCACTACTAATGGAGATTGGCATATTCTCCCTAATTAATGGTCTTAGAGAACTTGCCTAGAGTAATGGTGTCAAATTCTGATAGAAATAGGAGTCATTTATCTGCACATAAGAATCCCTGTGGGCTGTATATTGATTTATTAATCTTAATTATTAATAATATACCAATAATTAATTAATTAGTAAATTAATCTTAAATGTAGTATTGCCTATGTTTCATTATGTTTTTATTTTGTTAAATATTTCCTAATGGTACTTTGATTCAGACCCCAGTGACATTTTAATTTGGTTTGGGCCACAGTAGACCACATGTTTGACACCTCTGACCCAGACCACTGAGAGATTAGATGACTTGTCTTTGGGTCACAAAGCCACTCTCTGCCAGAGATGCATCGATGGGCTTTGAGGCCAGTTCTCTATCAGATCTAAACCACATTGCCTCTCTCAGGCAAATGTCTTCCTAACTCCAAGTTCATTGTTTGATCCACCTAGCTGACAAAAATGAAACAATTGCTGCTCTCATGAAGTTTATGGAACGGTTAGGGGAATACTTAATATCTGAGCATTTAAGTAAATCTAGAGTGTATTTGAGGTGGAAAAGAACACTAACAATTGAGTATTAGTAAAAGCTTCCCATAGCAAGCGGCACCTGTGCTCACTTGCCTCAGGCTGAGCTCTAAGAGGTAGAGTTTCTAGGCATTACATGTGGGACTATGGAGACAGCAGACACAAAGCTCAGCTAAAAACAGCTATTAATCTGATTGGAATGTAAGATGCATCAAAGGCAAAGCCATATCTAGGAATGTTGACATGTATGACATTTCAATTAAGGGGAAGGACTCTAGGATATCACCATCCCCTAATGGGGTTCAGAAGTCTTTGGACACACTGAGGCCTGCCCTGATGTAGGTGGGCAGAAGGAAGGAACAGGGCAGGGAGGGAGGTTGAGAAGTTCATTTAGGCTTCAGCTGAGGCAGAAGAGAAAAGGCCATCGCTGTATTATCTACTTTCCAATTTCAACTACTCACTCTTGCTAACTATTTGCTAAACTCAGTTGTTTCTATGTACAGAAGGAATGTTGACAGGACTGTCTAAATGATGGTACCCCAGGGCAAAGCTCCATTGTCCTGCCTATGTCTCTTGTGAAAGGTAGTTATACACACACCCACACCCACACCCACACCCACATACATACCCACACACACGATATTATTCTTCAAAGATGGGTAGGAGCCAGACTGTGGAGAGTTTTAAATGTCAAGTTGAGGAGTTTGGATTTTATTCTATTTCAGTATTGGGGCATGGAAGAACTTTGAGCAATAACATGGTTAGACTTATCTCTTACATCCAGGAGAATGTATGCTTCTCAAGAGCATTTTTTGTCATTTACTTTTCAGATCTCTAGCACCTAGCACAGTGCTTTGCAAACAGTAGGTGCTGAATAATAGTAGGTGCTTGTGGGATTGGACCAAAAATAATATTTTGACAGCTGTGTGAAGGGTGGATTAGAGCCAATAAAGACTGGCAGCAAGAAAGTCAATTGTAATATTACTGATAAGACGTCATGAGGGCCTCAAGTAAGATGATAACCATGCAGGTGGAAACAGGTAGAATGATCAATAAGATTTTTTTCTTCCAAGGAATGGTGATTTGGATATATAGATAATGTCAGGTGAGAGCTTATCCAGTAAGGGTCAAAAGAAAGGAGGACACGTAATGGTGACTAGTGGACTTTTTGATGAAGGGAACTGAATTTGCTGACCTAACAGCAATAGAAAGGGTTGCTATTTCCTAGGTCCTGAACTTCCTAAGACTTGTCTGAAGGGCGGTGCTGGGACACAAGGCCAGCGTGTGGGGTATTGGAGAATTCTTGGTAAACAGTGAGTGGGGCTGATCCTGTCAATAATCATCATCCAGTCTATTTAAGGTAGGGGCTGAGGAAGCAAAGCTAAAGGCCAAATATCCAAGCTTAGTACAAAAGTTTGGAGGCTCCAACTTCCTTATGAAGAGAATCCAGAAGAGCCAAAGGTATTTTGACTCAGGAAACTACAATATGACCAAAGCTAAAACGAAGAACAAACAGCTGCCAAGCGTAGGAATGGACAAGAACTTGGCAACGGGCAACTAAAACCCCATACAGAAGGACTGACCCTAGGGAAAGTCCTACCTCATTGCTAGCCAGTTTGTGAAGTAACCTGTGCTCCTCCCCTGCCCCTCCTCCACCATTCAACTTCTTTGTATCATAGGTTGGGCTGGGGCTGAGCACTTAGTCATTTAGAACTTCACAATAATCTAATCAAAAGGGAGCAAGCAAATAGAGAAATGACTTTTAATCTGGTATTGGTAGCTGGAGGCTGCTGAGGAAGGAAGGGAGAGGCTCTCATCTCAGTTCATGACCTTTTGGTACCAAGGAAGATTTTCAGGGTATCACCTGCAACCATCTATTATCTTCTTAGGAAGAGGTATTGGCATTTGACAATGGTATAACTTACTGGCTCTTATAAATTGGATGGGAAAAGCAGTACCCCTTTCCTTTGAGAAGGGTCATTCTGTATTTATTCTGATCGAACCCTGAGGAGGTGGGAAGGAATGAGTCAGAGATCCCTTTGCGGTAGGGACAGCAGCCCTGGTGGACAGGTTTTACTGTCAAGGGACCAAATTCAAATGAATGGTGCACACCCTGTGGGCTGATGACCATTCTTTTACTGAGACTATTTAAGATAATCTTTGAGAAAGGGAGAAAACTTGTTTACTTGTGTAAAACTTTAAGAGCCTACCTGTCCACTCCTCCATTAGATGTTATTTGTTAAGGGTGGCCTTTGTTTTCTCTCCTTGTGATGGTGTGCTGGCTGTCACTCCTGACTCCTTATGGAGTTCTATTACCATTTTGGTCACTAAGTGACCTTGAAAAAGTTATTTAACCCCTTTAGATTAGTTTCCTTTTCCTTTGAACTGCAGGATTTGGACCAGCCAGTTGCTTCCAGTTCTCTGGATGGCTTGAGTTCCTGCTTGAAAAGCTCTTTCCTCTTAATCATGTGACTTGAAGGTGAGGGATAGGTTCTGCAATTCAGCAGCTGCCTGATTCCAGTTTCTGCCAGGGTAGAGCTATAGGTTAATTCCATTAAGGGTTGTATATAGTGAGTAGAAAGTGAATTTTAGTGACTTACTAGGGGGTGACTAGGTGTCAGGATCAGGGGAAAGATGGCAAGGAAGCAAATTGTGTATACTTGTCTCTGACTCATCCTTTTTCCTAGCCTACATTAGCTCCAGGCCTAAAAAGTAGCTGAGGGTATAGTCCTTGGGCAAGTGAGAGCTTGCTCACCATAAGTAGGTGAAGTCCCATGTTTTGCAAATGAGGGAAGCATCCAACTGTATTGTTAAGAAGCTGGCATAGGAAAGAAGGAGTGGCTGCAGGGCCTCAGGTGCAGAGCAGCAAGTCTTAGAGATGGTTCATCTTAGAGGAGGCTGGTGAAAGTGGGTAGTAGAGGTAAGTACTGGAAACTATTTCCATCAGGGTCAAGACTCCCAGCTCCTAAGAGGCAAAGAGGGCCAACACATCTTAAAGTTCATTTACAAACAGGTAAAGGGAAAGGGATGAAAGTGCTTAGGGAGGAACAAGGCCTTGGCCTGAATATAATTGTCTGGGTAGGTTATACCTCATTGTTGTTGCTCATTGGAGAGGGTCAGGGGAATGCTGTTCCCTACTTGCCCTTTGACTATATATATTCCAACAATCTGTTCACTTACTTTATGAGAATGACAGATTAACTTGATAATGTATATATAAAGTCTTCCCTTCCTTCTTTCCTTCCTTGCTTCCTTCCTTCCTTGCTTCCTTGCTTCCTTCCTTGCTTCCTTCCTTCCTTCCTTCCTTCCTTCCTTCCTTC
>CM053587.1:115589182-115609635 GCA_028646515.1 Pseudochirops corinnae
AGAACAGGACTTTATTCTCTTCCCGGGGAGAAGAGGGCAGTCTTCCCCATGACTCATCATGGAGAAGAGGCAAGTTACAAAAGATAGTCCTGGAATTTATTACCTAACTTAGTCAAGACCCCTCCCCGACTGTTTCCCCTCTCATTGGTGGAGAGGCATACTTCACCAAATACTTCCCCAACTGAGACAGCAAGGAAAGATAAGGGGAGGGTCCCACCAAGGCGGGAAAACAGACAAAGGAACATAAAAGTGATTGACAGAAGCAATTTGAAAAGTTAACCACCCCAAATTGAGAAGTTTTCACTCATCCCATACAATTTCTTGCTGTCACTTGAGTATATAGGGAATGGGAGGATCAGGGCCATAATCTTTCTGACCTACAACTTCAGAGGCTCCCACTCATAATTGCATATAATTATTTTTTGTGTTTCTTGCTCCGTTTCCTCATGTTCTCTTACTAGGTCCAAAGCCCTGTATGGAAGGGGAGAATTGCTAAGTACCCTGTATAGTTGCCTCACCTGTCCTAACAACTTTGTACATAAATATGTCACATATATGTGTGTATATATATATATATATATATATATATATACATATATATATATACATATGATTTTTTTTACATAAAATTTGTCTAAAGGGATGACTACAACCCACATTTAGTAATCATGTAAGAACCATTTATATTATCAGAAGGAACTTGGAAGGCACTGCTAAAGGTAATGAAATCTTGGGCAAAAAAAGAAAGTGGAAGACTATGGAGGCCCAGGAGGTACTTTTATCACAAGTACTTCATAGAGACAAGGTGCTTAAAAGCAAAAGGCAGATGTAAGAAGGGAACAGTAGGTTAAGAAGATGGTGTTTCAGAATGAGATTTGGATTTCTGAACTATGATTTAAAATACAGGTGTGAAAAACTTCTGGCCAGTGATGGAATATACTTGACAAGGACTGATTACAATATTTTTGCCAGGAGCTTTGCAAATCAAATAAAAAAAGACCGAATTGAATGGAAGGGGGGAGGGAGAAAGCTGCTTATGTATATCCACAAAGCTAGAGAAAATACCATAAAGAATAGCAACAGTGTAGGATGACATAAATAGAGAAGCCCAGAACTTCACAGGAAACTTAAACCAAGAAATGGCAATAAAACCCTCAGATGGACTTAGAGCTTTATACGAAAACCTACAAAGTATAGGTAATATGCAAGGTAAGCTACAGATCCTACTGTAGAGTATGAAATTTACCTTAATAAGGAATCTTTTAAACTTGATCAAAAGAAGTATTTGCAAAAATATATGCCAGACACATATGTGCCAGGTGCTTAGTAGGTGCTATATAAATGCTTACTCTCTTTCTTTTCCTTCCCTTTTGAAGTTTAGTGGAAAAAATGTTTCATGATTTGAATATGGTTCTGGAAGGATATACTTTATTCAAGAGAAAATAGATAAGAAGGAAGGAAACAAGGATTTATTAAGCATTTACTATGTATCAGGAACTATTCTAAGTGCTTTATAAAGATTGTCTTATTTGATCCTCACAGCAACTCTATGAGGTAGCTGCTATTATTATCATCACCATTCTACAGCTAAAGAAACTGAGGCAAATGGAGGGTAAGAGACTAACACAGCATTGTACAACTAGTAAATGTCTGAGACCATATTTGAATTCAAGCCTTACTGACCTCAGGTCCAATATTCTATCTGTTATGTCACCTAGAAGGGATGGGTATCTGTTTGTTTGTGTTTGGCTGTCTGTCTGCCTATCTATCTATCTATCTATCTATCTATCTATCTATCTATCCATCCATGTATCTGTCTTAATATCTTAATATAAGGAAAGCTAGAAAGTCAGTTAGTTGATGCGTAAGTAAAGAGAATCTTAGGGGAAATTGACCACTCCATCTCAGAATTTGTGATGGAGAAGGAGAAGAAAGGATGGAAGAAGGGGTGGTCAGGACTAGCCCAACTAAATTTTTAAAAGCTCATCACTAGAAGATTGGTCACCAGATGATGATTTAAAACAACAACAACAAGACAAAACAGAGAAGCTCAGGAACATTACCTACTGAAGTGCGAAAAGTTTGTAATCTGCATCAGTTGGGCATGACCCTACGTTAAATGTAATCCTAGGACCTTGATGTATTGTGACATTAGAAGATAGATTTATAGTGCTTATAGACTTAGTCCTCAAGCTTAGATTACCATAGAAGATAACTGAAACTATATTTTCTTTTGTCCTTTTCTGCAAAGCAGGATACAGTTGCAATCATTTTCCTGTTATTTTGAAAGGCACTCCCATTCTTTTTTTTTTTAACAGTATTTTACCTCCCTCCTCCAATTATATGTAAAGATAATTTTTAGCATTCATTTTTACAAGTCTTTGAGTTTCAAAATTTTCTCCTTCTCTCCCTCCATCCTGTCTTTCTAAAATGGTAAGCATTTTGATATAGGCTATATATGTGCAATCATGTAAAACATATTTCCATATTAGTCACAGTCGTGAAAGAAGAAACAGACCAAAAGGAAAAAAACTATGGAAAAATAAAATAAAAATAGTATGCTTTGGTCTGTGTCTGGATGTGGACAAAATTTTCTATCATGAGTCCTTTGTAATTGTCTTGGATCACTTATTGTTCAAAAGAGCTAAGCTGTTCATAGTTGATCATCACACAATATTTCTGTTACTGTGTACGATATTTTCCTGGTTCTGCTCATTTCACTTTGCATCAGTTCATACAGGTCTTTCCAGGTTTATCTGAAATCTATCTGCTTGTTTTTTTATTGTACAATAGAATTCCATTATATTCATATACCATACCTTGTTCAGCCATTCCCCAATTGATGAGCATCCCCTCATTTTCCAATTCTTTGCTATCACAAAAAGAGCTGCTATAAATATTTTTGTACATGTAGGTCTTTTTGCCTTTTTTGTGATCTTTTTGTAGTACGGACCTAGTAGTGGTATTGCTGGATCAAAGGGTAAGGCACTCCCCTTCTTGTAGTCACCCAGATGAAGTGTTTTCCTTGACTCCTTAGTCTCACCTCTCATATCTAATCTGTTGTCAAATATTATCAATTCTGCTTTTCTAACATATCTTCTGTATTCTCTATTCTCTTCTCTGACACTGTTACCATCTTGGTGTAGGTCCTCGTTACCTCATTTTTATTATTACAATAGCTTTTTAGGTAGTCTCCCTACTTCAAGTATCTATGCACTCAAGTTCATCCACCATTCAGGTATCGAACTGATCTTCCTTAAGCTCAGATCTGACTATGCCATTTCCCTCTCCCTCCCATTCAATAAACACCCAAGGCTTCCTAGTATTTCCAGAATCAAATATAAAATCCACTGGCATTCAAAGCCCTTCATAACCTGCCCTCCTTCTATCTTTCTAGTCTTCTTATACCTTACTCCTCACCTTACAATCTGAGATCTAGCAACACTGACCTCCTTGCTGTTTCTTTCACAAGACACTCCACCTCTGTACTCTGTATATTTTCTCTGGCTTCCTCCATGTCTGGAATATTCTTTCCTCATTTCCATCTCTGGGGTTACTGGGCTTCCCTGGCTTCCTGCAGATCTCAGCTAAAACCCCACCCTTTGCAAGAAGAAGGCAGCTGGTAGCATAGGAAGATCTGAGTTCAGATCCAGCCTCAGATATTTACTTAGCTGTATGACCTGGGCAAGTTATTCAACCTCTTTTGGTCTTGGTTTTCTCAATTGTAAAATGGTGGTAATAACAGAGCTGACCTCTCAGGGTTGCTGAGAGGCTCAAAAGATGAACTTTCTAAAGCACTCAAACCCAGTGCCTCGTGCACAATTGAAGTTGTGTAAATGTTTATTCTTTCTCCTTCCCTTGAAGTCCCTTAATACTAGTGCCTTCCCTGTTGATTGTCTTGATTTTATTTTGTATATACCTTGTTTGTACATTGTTGTTTGTGTGTTATCTCCTCTATGGAGTGACTTGAGAGCAGAGATTGTTTTTGCACACAGTAGGCACTTAATAAATACTTATTGACTGACCATTGATTGACTGACAGACTCATTTAGCTAATTTACCTTTGAACAGTCAATATTTAGCTTTGAAGGCCTGGCCCAGTGATACAGCAAAAAATAGCTGTAGGGCTATCTTCATAAATGATTTTTTCATAGCTAGTTACTAAGGAAGCTGGGGACAAAAGGTTAATGTAAAAGAAATTATACTGTGGTGGTGTTATCTTGAAATAATTAAGTTCTGGAGCAGAGCATTTTGTTATGTGAAATCCTTCACTGAAATAGCAATATTTTGTGAACAGCTTGAAATATTGCTATATGCATTAAGCAAAGCCCTATATTCAACTTAGAAAAGAAACATTATTTTTTAAAATAGCTATTTAATTCTGCTTGGCTAAGCAATGAAGTCAGCAGAAGCCACCCACTCCTGTAGCTTGCTTTGATAGATGTGAAAGGTTTCATAATGCAAGAGAAAATTAAATTTTATTACAAATTTAATAAAAGTTTATCACAAATTAAAATATCCTTGTCCCTCAAGAAAAATAGTGGTTTTTTTGAGCATTGGATGCTTTTCTTAAATTTTATTGATAAGAAAAAAAATCCAATTACACAAGACTTAACTGATTAAAGTTAACCTCTGTTACATAAACATGTCAAAGGGTACACTATGACATAAAGTAGTGATACGTTACATTAGAATCTAGGCAGTTTAGAAATTTTCAGATAACAACTGATATTTTCTTTTGAGATTTAAAGTTTACTAAAACACTTAGTATGCATTATCTCATTTGATCCTTATAATAGTCTTTCTGATAACACAGCAGGTATCATTATGCCCATTTTACAGATGAAAGAATGTAGGCTTTTTGGCTTTAGATTCTGATTCTGTTATCCACTATGTTAACTATCTATCTTAGCTTTGTATCACCACAAATTTGATAAGTATTCCATACATACCTTCATCCAAGTCATTGGTAAAAAGCATTGAACAGTACGGGTACAAAGGCAGATTGAACCAGCCCCTCTCCCCACAACTTTGCTCAGGCCACTCCTCTGGAGAGCTCCCTCTAAGTTGACTTTGAACCATTAGTGACAATAGTTTGGTTCCTAGCATCTAACTAGCTGAGATTTTATATAACTGTGTTGTTATCCCATGCCTTTCAATCTTCTCCATAAGCATAGCATGAATGCTGTGCTGTAATCTAGTAAACTATGTCCATAGTTTTCTACTAATTTACCAATTTAACAGTTACTAACTTAACTTAACTAACTAACTTACTAACTTAACAGTTTAACCCTGTTAAAAAAGGAGTTGACTTTGATGGAGGTCTTGATTGAAGCCATGATGACTCTTAATAAATGTGAACACAATTTCCTTTTCTAGCAGTTTATGAGACATTCTGTTAACAATATATTTTAGAATTTTGTCAGATATCAAGATTAAGCTCACTGGCCTATAGTTTACAGATTGAATTGTTTCTTTTTTCTTTTTTGGAAAAATTAAGATGCCATGTGCTCTATTCCATACCTGCAGCAGCTCCCATATTATCCATAGTCTTTTGAGATCATTTGCAGAATGACTCAATAGTCACTTATCCTGATACTTTTATGGATCTGTGTGACCTCATTGATTGGATTACTTACCCCAATAATTCAGACTTTATCTCATCTTTGTATGCTCTTTCTGCATGACTTTTGTCTATGTATTTTGGTAAATCTTTCACAGTGGATAAATCCCTCATAACGGGAACATTTCTCGAGTTTTATTCTTATGTACCATGTACCCATCTATTGTTCTTTGAGTGATCCTCAACTTTAATTTTCTAGATTGTAATGTTCAATAACTTATAAGCATTTCTATAAGTATCATGTTTGAAAACTGGGCATCTTTTTTCAGGAAAAGTTTTTGGGGGCTCTAAAAGCACCATGTAATTGTCTAGATTGTAGAGTTAATTCAGTCTGTTCTACTACTGTTCAGTGTTTACGGTGTCTAATTAAGATTGATATGCTTAAGAACTAACTATATATTGCCTATTGAATTGTATGTCAGTCTGTACAACAAGTACTCTTCATTCACTTGGTTTTTATTTGTGGATAACTAGGCAAAAATGTCTTTGAGAAATTATGGATTTCATTTAAGAGGCACTGCAGTGTTCTGGGGCTTGACGCAGATCAGTCAATTTCATCCAGTAACATAAGTGCATAACAGACCTAACCGTGGACAATCAATACTTCTATTTGTCTTCTGTACCAGCCATATTTCATTACAGTGACACATGCCTTAGATGAGCTTACATCTTCTTGTGAAATAACTCACTTGATCTGAGTATGCAGAGAGTCATTGAAAAAAGTAATCTCTGTTGTTTCATCTTTCAAGGAATCTGGAATGGCTTTTTTTCCCTCTAGATTGAACCTCTTTATCTTATTTAGGCCAGGATTACAGTGACTATTCACAGGACTGACCCTAATATTGATTGGCACAGGAGCTTTAACCAGCTCCATTTTTCTGATCTGAGTTGGTCTTCCCCTGCTGGGTGTAGCCTGATGGCCCTATACTCTGAAGGCTCACCATCTCGGTACTGGACTTCATGTGGATACCTGATTGGCTTTAGCCCAACCAAAATGATCCAACAGCTCTAGGGACTATAGGAGTGCCTTGGCTTTAAAAAAATTTTTTTTTTAGGGTTTTGTATAGCTTTGCTTTTCTAATTTTTTCTAATTATGTATAAAACAACTTTTAAATTTAAAAAAAAAAATTGAGTTTTAAATTCTCTCCTTTATCTCCTCCTCCCTCATTGAGAAGAAGGCAAGCAATTTGATATAAGTTATACAGGTGCAGTCATGCAGAACTTATCTCCATATTACTCACGTTGTGAAAGAAAACACAGACAAAAACTTCCCAAGAAAAATAAAGTAAGTAAAAAGACATATGCTTTGATCTGCATTCAGACTCCATCAGTTCTTTCTCTGGAGGTGGATAGCCTTTTTCTTCATAAGTCCTTTAGAATTGTCTTAGATTGTTGTATTACTGAGAATAGTTAAGTCATTCACAGTTCTTCATGGAATGATATTGCTGCATACAGTGTTGTTCTTACTTCACTTTGTATCAATTCATGTAAGTCTTTCCAGGTTTTCCTGGAGCAATCTCACTCATAATTTCTTATGACACAATAGTACTCCATCATAATCATATACTACAACTTGTTCAGCCATTCCCCAATTGATGGGCATTCCCTGAATTTCCAATTCTTTGCCACCACAAAAGAGCTGCTATAAATATTTTTGTTTAAATAGGTCCTCTTCCTTCCTTCCTTCCTTCCTTCCTTCCTTCCTTCCTTCCTTCCTTCCTTCCTTCTTTCCTCCTTCTTTCCTTCCTTCCTTCCTTCCTTCCTTCCTTCCTTCCTTCCTTCCTTCCTTCCTTCCTTCCTTCCTTCCTTCATTTTGGATCTCTTTGGAATACAGATCTAGTAGTAGTATTACTGAGTCAAAGGATGTGCACAGTTTTATAGTCATTTGGGAATGGTTCCAAATTTCTCTCTAGAATGGTCAGATCAGTTCACAATTCCACCAACAGTGTATTAGAGCCCAGTTTTCCCACATCTCCTCTCGTATTTGTCATTTTCCTTTTCTGTCATATTAGCTAATCTAATACGTATGAGGTAGTACCCAGAGTTGTTTTAATTTGTACCTCTCTTATCAAAAGTGATTTAGAGCATTTTCTCATATGATTATAGAGACACTTGATTTCTTTTTTTGAAAACTGCCTGTTCATATCCTTTGATCATTTATCATTTGGGGATGATGTATATTCTTGTAAATTTGACTCAGTTCTTTATTATTTGAGAAATGAGGCCTTTATCAGAGAAACTTGCTGTCAAATTCATCTTTCCACCATATCCCCCCATTTTCTTTCTTTTTTTTTTTCTCTTAAATTTTTTTTTTTTTTGGCTTTTTGGAAGGGAGAAGACAGGGCAATTGGGGTTAAGTGATTTACCCAAGGTTACACACTAATGTTAAGTGTCTGAGGTCAGATTTGAACTCAGGTCCTTCTGACTCCAGGGCCAGTGCTCTAGTCACTGTGCCACCTCACCACCCCAGCATAGCCCATTTTCTACTTTCCTTTTCATCTTGGGTGCATTGATTTTCTTTTTGTAGAATCCTTTTAATTTAATATAATCAAAATTACCCATTTTATATGCCATAATCTTATGTATCTCTTGTTTGGTCATCAATTCTTCCCTTATCCTTTATTTGACAGGCAAACTATTCCATATTCTCCTAATTTGCATATATTATCACCCTTTATGTCTAAATCATGTACCCATTTTGAACTTATCTTGATATGTTGTGTGAGGTATTGATTTATACCTAGTTTCTGCCAAAGTGCTTTCCCATTTTTCCAGCATTTTTTGTCAAATAGTGAGGTCTTGTCCCAAAAGCTTGGATATTTGGGTTTATCAAACACTGGATTACTATATCCATTTACTACTATGTATTGTATACCTAATCTATTCCACTGATACAACACTCTGTTTCTTAGCTAGCTACCAGATTGTTTTGATGATTAATGGGTATTATATGATTTTGACAGGTGGGTGGAGATACCTTATAGGAGGAGAACTTTCTTCTTTTAAAATTTTATTTTTCTTTTTTAGTTTTATATCAGCTATTTTAACTTAGCTTTCTTAATAAATCTGTTCTCATATATTTAAAAAAACCCCACATACACACACATATACACTTAAGCAAAGACAATTGATAATGACTATATTGGATAGCATGTACCACATTCCACTGGATGTGTTAGGGAATAAGGTGTAAGAACACAGGAGAGGTAGAAGGAAGGTAAGTTATAAAGGGCTTTGAATGAATAGCTCTAATATTTCTTTGGTGACTAAATGAACAATATTATAGGATCATAGATCCAGGACTAAAAGAGACCTCATGGTCCATCTACCCCAACTCCTACATTTTATAATTGAGAAGTTCACAGGGGTTAAGTGATTTTCCCAAGGTCACACAGGTAGTAAGTATAAGAGATGTCCTCTGACTCCAGAGTACATGATCTCTCTACTATATCATACTGCTTCCTGGACTGTATACTTACATAATATGGAAATATTCTGACCTTAGTAGGCAATACAGATGAATTATTTTCCAAGTACTGGTAATGAGTAGCAATGATCTATCATCTAGCATCCTTCCCTTAGTAAAACAATGCATTTGCAAGATTAATGGTCAGGATCAGTATAGTCCACCATTATGAGACAACCTATTTGTGAAGTCACTTCCTTCAGAAGAAGATGGAAGATTCCTGCTGTGAACTCATTGGGCCTTCCATGTCATTGCTGAGTGAGTGTCTCAGCTGTTAACTCAGTAGCTATGAAGTATATTTACCTGTGACTATTATTAGTTCTCATATCTTACTGGAAATTATGCCTCTCTCCAGTCTTAAAGTACTGAGTAAATATAGTATTTTTAAGAAACTGAATTTTACTAGTCAATAATGCCTTACCATTAAAATCTAGTTTCTTAAATACATTAAGTGTTATATTTTTAAGAAACTGAGTTTTATCAGTCAATAATGTGTGACCATTATAGTCCAGTTTTTTAAGCATATAAAATACTATATTTTTAAGAAACTGGATTTTACTAGTCAGTAATGTAGGAACAAGCATAGGAGTGAGTAGAGCTTACCTTAAAATTATAAGTAATATTTATCTAAAACCATCAGCAAGTATTATCTGTAATGAGAATAAGCTAGAAGCCTTCCCAATACAATGAAGGTTAAAGCAAGGATGCTCATTAACACTACTGTTATTTAATATCGTACTAGAAATATTAGCTATAACAATATGAGAAGAAAAAGAAATTAAAGGAATTAGAATAGGCAATGAGGAAAAAAAAACTATCACTCTTTGCAGATGATGTGATGTTATACTTAGAGAGTCCCAGAGAATCAATTAAAAAGCTCCTTGAAATATTAACAACTTTAGCAAAGTTGCAGGATAAAAATAAACACACATAAATCAGCAGCATTTCTATACATTAACAACAAAGTCCATCAGCAAAAGATAGAAAGATAAATTCCATTTAAAATGACTGTAGACAAAATAAAATACTTGGGAGTCTACCTGCCAAGACAAATGTAGGAACTATATGAATACAAATACAAAACACTTTTCACAAAATCAGATCTAACAATTGGAAAAATATTAATTGCTCATAGGTAGGTTGAGCCAATATAATTAAAATGACAGTTCTCCTTAATCTATTTATTCAGAGCCATAGCAATCAAACTGTCAAAAAATTATTTTGTAGAGCTAGAAAAAAATAATAACAAAATTCATCTGGAAAATCAAAAGGTCAAGAATATCAAGGGAATCAATGAAAAAAATGTGAAGGAAGATGGTCTAGTTGCACCAGATTTCAAACTGTATTATAAAGTGGTAATTATTAAAACAATCTGGTACTAACAAATAGAATGGTGGATCAGTGGAATAGATTAAGTACACATTACATTACAGTAAATGGCATAGTAATCTAGTATATGATAAAATCCAAGTTTTGCAGCAAAAACTCATTACTTTAATGAAAACTCGGGAAAACTCTAAAACAATATGGCAGAAACTAGGTATAGACCAACATCTTACACTGTATACCAAGATAAGGTCAAAATGGGTACATGATTTAGACAGAAAGGGTGATATAAGCAAATTAGGAGAACATGGAATAGTTTATTTATCAGGTCTCTGGATAAGAGAAGAATTTAGGACCAAAGAAAATATAGAGAACACTACAAAATATAAAATAATTTGAAAAGTTTTTGCTCAAACAAAAAGAATGCCACCAAAATTAAAAGGAAAGTAGAAAATTGGGAAAAATTGTTGCAACAAGTATCTCTGATAATGGCCCAATTTCTCAAATATACAGAGAACTGAGTCAAATCTCTAAAAGTACAAGTCATTCCTCAATTGATAAATAGTTGAAGGATATGAAAGATAGTTTTAAGACAAAGAGATAAAGCTATTTATAGCTATAAAAAAACATTCTAAATAACTATTGATCAGAAAAATGCAAATGAAAACAACTCTGAGGTATTATCTCACACCTATCAGAGTAGCTAATATGACAAAAAAAAAAAAGGGAATGTTGGATGTTAGAGGCGATATGGGAAAACTGGGACACTAATATACTGTTGGTAGAATTGTGAATTGATCAAACCATTTTGGAGAGCAATTTGGAACTATGCCCAAGGGCAATCCCTTTGATCCAGCAATAGCACTAATAGGTCTGCATCCCAAAGACATAAAAAAAAGAGAAAAATACCTATTTGTACAAAGACATTTATAGCAACTCTTTTTCTGGTGACTAAAAATTGGAAATTGAAGTGATGCCCGTCAATTGGGGAATGACTAAACAGGTTGTGATATATGATTTGACGGAATATTATTGTGCTATAAGAAATGATGAGCTGGCAGATTTCAGAAAAACTTGGAAAAACTTACATGAGCTGATGCAAAGTGAAATGAATAGAACCAGGAGAACATTATACACAGTAACAGCAATATCGTACAATGAATAACTGTGAATGACTTAATTATTCTTAGCAATCCAATGATCCAAAAAAATTCCAAAGGACGAATGATGAAGCCTACTATCTCCCTCCATAGAAAGAACTGCTCTTGTCAGAATACAGACTGAAGCATGCTGTCTTTCACTTTCTTTCTTTCATGCTTTTCATTTGAGTCTTCTTGTACAAAATGACTAATATGGAAATACTTTCCATGATTGCAATGCATAACCTATATCTCATTATTTACCATCTCAGGAAGGGGGGAAGGAAGGGAGGGTGGGAAGGATAAAAATTGGAACTCAAGACTTAAAAAAAACCCCAAAAGGTTAAGAAATTGTTTTCACATGTAATTGAGGAAAAATGAAATATATTAAATGAGAAAAAAATGTATTTCTGAAATGTTTAATAAAATAAAAAACATTTAAAAATGCAGGACCCAATAACCTTGGCACAGGGTATCTTCTTATCTCACTGTGTGACCCAAGGGAGAGGAGTGATCAGCATTGCTCTGGGCCAGGCCAGACACAGGTCAGTCCTATGGTTCAAGCTGGGTTAGAATGAAATGAGTTACTTGTAGACTATCTCATATTTAACAAAAAGAAGTTCATTTAGTAATAGTGTGGAAAAGATATTAAGAGGCAGCTAGGTGACACAGTAGATAGGACTCTGGATGTGGAGTCAGGAAGATCTGTGTTCAAATCAAACCTCAGATTCTTACTAGCTATGTGAACCTTGGCAAGTCACTTAACTCTTTTTGCTTTGGTTTCCTCATCTATAAAATGAGCTGGAGAAAGGAAATGGCATACAACTCCAGTATCTTTGCCAAGAAAACCCAAATGGGGTCACAAACACTAAGATAATATAATATATATAAACAATTAAGTCTTGAGGATGGTTTTATTGCCTTTTAGGGAAAAATGAACTAGCTTACATGGGGTAGATATTGTTCCTACAACAAGTCTTAATCCATTCTGTGAATTTTCTACAATGGTCAGTGCATAGGATGGCAATAATTTAGATCCAGATAGATAGCCTATTCAGTGTAGTGTGAGTTCTTCATTTAGGAGGAGACTGGGAAATACTGATGTAGGATATCAGTATGCATGATATATCAGTAAATTTGTGGATTCTGTATAACACGTACATGTATATTATAGACTCTGAGGTCCTGCATCTCAGCTCTAGGATTTTCCCTGTCCTCCTTTCCCCCATGGCTGTAGCTTCTCATACATGCTGATCTAATTCCATCCAGTCTTCTGCCACTGTAAGGCCTACTCATTGCTAACTAATTCGTATTCCTTCACAGACATCATGCCACAGAAAGAAAACTGGTCCCAATCAAATCTTGCATTCCAGGCTGCCTGAAGAGAGTTTGTTGATAAAATTCAAAGTAAAGAAATTAACATATCAGGTGAATCCCCTCAGCCATTCTATAACAAGCATTTATTAAGTGTTTATTATGTGCCAAGCACTGTGCTTATTTTGGAAGATCCAAAGAGAGACATAAACAGTTTCTGTTCTCAAGGGGCTCACCTTCCAAAGAGGGAGAACAAAAGTGAAAACAGCTATGCACATATAGGATATAAATATATTTTGTGCCAGGCATTGGGATAGTGCTAGAATACGGGAACAAGCAGAATGGACCTTACATTCTAATAATGGAAGACAACACACACAAGAAAGCTGAAAAGTCAGGGTGAGAAGTTGAGGGGAAGCAGAAGGTACCCACAGGTGAAGAGGAGAGAAAGTTGAGCTAGTCGGGAGTGAACTCTGGAGAGGCATGAAGACATGGTTGAATTGAATACAGTCTTTTAAATGGAGCTTCGGTTAGGAAACTCCAGTCAAAGGAAGGAGTCGCAATGAAGGAGTACACTTCTTATGTTGGAAGTTCAGGGGTAGGGTGAACCTCCATGGTAAGGAGGTGTCTGCTCTAGGTGTGATAGACAAAATCTGAAGGCAGGAGAGAAGCCTGGAGAGGAATGAAGTTTAGAGCAAAGGGTAATTCAGGTTTGCATACTGAGTATGCTACTGTTTTCCATGTCTTATAAAAAGACCCAGAGGAAAGTTTCTGGTGTGTGCAGGAGATCCTCTCTGGAAGATCGCTGGGAGAACATGGAATTATACAGGATAAGAAAGCGTGGATGCCTTGTGATATGCATGGATGGAAGGTGTATGAACCAACTGATGAAACTGAATTTATTGCAGTGTTGAAGTACTGGCTGATGGAGTGGCTTAAAAAAAGCAAGATGTTTGTATATGTTACCATGCATTTCATGTGGTTGACATGATGAGAGGTTTTATTCTGTCCCTCACTAGGTATTCGGAGTCAAAGGACTTAGATAACTCAAATCTTGACTCTACAATTTACTAATTTATTTTCTGTGTCCTTGTAATATTTACTTTACCTCTCTGGGCCCCTAATTTTCTCATTTATAAAATGAAGCTATTAGATTAGTATGAACTCTAAGGCCCTTCCTGCTCTAAATCCTGTGATTCTGTGAAAGTGTTTTTCAAGCATTTAAGTGCTGTATGATTTGAGTTGTTGATATCATTATTTATCCCTGCAACACAGGCTCTAGCTAACTACAGAGTGAGAGAACAATTTAAAAAGAATATCTTTTGATGAACCAGTCAGTGCAGAGATTCTCAATCTGGAGACTTGCTTTAAAAATTGTTTTGATAATCATATTTTAACACAATGAGTTTATTGTGTCATCATGTATTTCATCTTTTGCATTTAGAAACACTCTGAGGAGAGGTTCATAGTCTTTCCCAGACTGTCAAATAGGTCCACGACATAAAGAAGGTTAAGAATCCCTGAGCAAGTGGTTTTTTTTTTTTTTCAGTTTTCTTTCAGAGTGCCAATGTTTCATCTTTGGGATGCTAATTGGTGGCAAAATTCAGTTCTGTAGAGGAGAGAGCTGCTCTCAGATCCCTGTTAGAATTCCAACTGGAGGTGGGATGTGAGCACTGTGGTAGAAAGCATTACAATTCCATAACCTGTTCTCAGGTTAAAACTGTAATGAAAGCCGTATGACATCTTGTAAAAATGCACACACGGAGAAAGACAACCAAGATTTGCCATCTAAATCCAAGCATTTTTGGAGAAACAGGTGAACATACAGGCAGGGAAGATTATAATAATGAACAACAACAATTATAATGTCTATAGAAGATTTCCTAAGTTGGCATAGCTGGAGTAGCTTGAAGGTAGTGAAGGTTATTTAAAAATTAATTCTCTAAAACAAAGGGATTAATTACTGAGATAGAAAATGTTGCCTCTCAAAAGGAAAACTGTGGACATTAGGTCAGAGCAACCTTTCTGAGACTTTTGCCTAGCAGGGCTACTTACCATCAAGTTACGTTGTATGTCTCACCATTTGCCTCTGAGAACATGCACATTCTTTTATGCTCAGCTTAACAGCAACAGAGCCTTTGTCTAAAGAAAGCCAATTTCTCAGTTGCTTTGCCCGTTGCTCTGAGCAAAAGAGAAAAGAATCAGCTGTGACCCCATGATGTAAATATGTGCAAGTGAGTCTTGTCAGGCTACTTCTCAATGTCCTTGTTTCGAGGAGAATTAAATGTAATTGGGATGCCTTCTGTTATAGTGACCGTGATACTTGTTTCCATGCCATTTTGCGTTTTGTTTGACTATGTTTTACTATGAATTTATAATAACCAAAGTAAAGATACTAAAAAATTTATTAGAAAGAATATACTTTAAGATATATGTATATATGTACATATATAATATTAACAACATATTGATTTCTCCTATGATGTCCCTTCCTCATCTGTTTGTCCATTCTATTTATATAGAAGTATACTTTATTTTGTGGTTATCGAATTTGTACATTCTATTCTTCTAAAAACTCTCATTTGACCCTCTAATTCCTTAACATTCTTATCCTGTATCTTCTCTCTCTTTCACAGTCCAATTTTAGAAAATGCTATGTACAGTCGACACACCAAAACTTTTGGAATGTAGCCAAAGCAATCCAGAGGGAAAAACTTATCTCTGAATATTTTCATCACCAAAAGAAAGAAAAAAAGGGGTCAATAAATTGGGCATATAAATGAAAATAAAACTAGACAAATAACACATCAAAAAACTTAAAGAACTATAAAAATGGAAATTCTGGAAACCAAATGAGATCAACAAAATTGAAGACAAAAAAGTCATTAAGTTGATAAAACTAAGAACTTTTTTGAAAAAAAAAGATAAAATACGTAAGTCCTTACCTAATTTGATTAAAAAAGAGAGAGAGGAAAACTGAATCACTAAAATAAAAAAGGAAAATTCACAACAGTCGAAGAAGCAATTATTTTGAAAACATTTTTTTGCCCAATTACATGTCAGCAAAATTGAAAGCTTAATGAAATGGATAAATACTTAAGATATATAAAATGCAAAGATTAACAGAAAAAGAAATAGGAATTGTAGAGAAGCTGACCTCAGCAAAAGAAAATGGCAAGTCGTAAGTGAATTTTCAAAGAAAAAAATAACCCAGACCTAGCCTGATTTACAATTTAATTCTATCAAACATTTAGAGTACAATAAACTCCAATATCATACAAATTGTTTGCAAAAATAGAGAAAGATATCAAACTCTTATAAGACAAATATCTGGTACCAAAACCAGGGAAAGATAAAACAGAGACCAATGACTGTAATGAATATTGATTTAAACATATTGAATATTGAACATATTACTTAAAAGACTACAGCAGCACATTTGAAATATTATTCAATAAGAATAGGTTTTTATAACAGAATTTATATCAGATTAACTCTGGGTTCCAAGGGTTATTTGCATAAGTCTGTCCTTATTGGTGGATATTGATTACTCAGTTCTCTTTTCTTGCTTGAAGAACAGAGTTGGTGAGATTTGGAGAGAAAAGAGATTCTGGTCTTCTGACTTCCAGCTTTGGAAAGAAGACATATGAGTGCAGATTCTCTTCAGGTCCCTAAAGGTATAGAATGATTTTGGAAAGAAGCCAATATGTAGAGGAGCTGGCACTTGAATTATAACCCTATTCCCAGTTTATTACATTAGATATTTCAGGGAATTTCCCTGGGGTGAGATCTGAGACTCTCTCTTGGTTGAGCTCCCATTAGGAGAACTTGTTGTTTCATATAATACTCTCACACTCACATATACATAAGTAAATACATTCAGACATAGACTTTCTCTGATTTCTATTTTCTGTTTGAAAAATGGGTTTATTTGCTGTTTCCTATATGTGTTCATTGTGGAACTAGTATTTAGTGGAGAGAAAGTTAAGCCTTGGATATTTAGCTTGTTTCACATTAAAAGGTAACAATTGGAAGTGCAACTTGAACCTAAAAACTATTTCATTTAGCAAAACAATATTTAAGGGCATAGATATAATTCTAGCCCAGTACCCCCATCTTTCTGAGGAGAGCAGAATGGTCAAGCTCTGAATCCAGTCTCTAGCTACATTCTATCCTATTTTCTCCAGAAGACTGCTTGCTTCTCTATTATCCTCAGTATCTCAGGCTTTCTCTATCTACTGGCTGCTTCCTTTCTGCCTTCAAAGATGCCCACATCTCCTCCAGCCTTAAAAACTCTCACTTGGTCTGTCCATCCCTGCTAACTACCATCTTATATCTCTTCTCTGAACTCCTTGAAGAAGCTGTCTACACACATTACTTCCACTTTCTTTTTTATCACTCTTTTCTTTATTCTAATGTTCTTCGTATTTGAAGGACTTTCCTCTGAGGCCTTACAGAACATGTTTCTGAATTGGATTGTTAAATTTAACCACTCTGTTTCTTGGAATTTTCAGCCTTGGTCACATAACCATAACCCTTGTGCAAGCCCTCATCACCTCTGGCCTATATTATTGTGATAGTTTTTTGGTTGGCCTTTATCTCTCAACTCTCTCTCCACAGTAATCCACCCTCCACTCAGTTGTCAAATTGATTTCTCTAAGGTGAAGATTTGATTATGCTACCCACTACTCAATAGTCTTTCTATTACCCCCAAGATAAAATATAAAAACTTCTGTTTGACATTTAAAACCCTTTATAAACCTGGCCCATTCACATCTTTCCCACTTTCTTAATGTTTCACACTCTTTACGGTTCATTGGTGCTACCCTACATGCTATTCCTCAAGACATTGCATCTCCTGTTTCCCTGCATTTGTATTGGCTGTTCCTCATGCCTGGAATACTCTCTCTCTCTTTCTTTTTTTAATATATCATAATCTTTAAAAATATTTTATTTTTAATTTATGGAATAAAACAAACATTTCCCTAACACAGAACAATAAAAAAAGACTGCACATGAAACGTTAAAACTACTATGTACAATTTGCTATTCCTTTCAAATATACAACAAAATTATCACAGAAATTTCTTTTTGTTTCCCTTTCCTTTCCCTCCTTGCCCTAGAGATGACTACCATTAGACACAAGTGTGTGTGTATGCATATGTATATATAAAAATAAAATTATTCTATTATAATGGTAATGGTAATTTAAAAATCTTCCTTGCCCCTTAATAATCCTCAGGGAATTTGAAGACCTTCCCTGCTTTAAAAAAAAACTCTGTCCCCTAATAGGCTGAATGTAATCACATGGAGCTTGTGGCGGGAGGAGTTTGCTGAAGGGTGGAGCAGAGTCCTCAGGAAGCTGGGAGTCAGAACCAGATAGGTGATGGGAAAGAGAGGATGCTCAGGCAAGGAGTTCAGTCAGGCTTGTGAGTAAAATTTGGCTGAATATTGGTTTGTGGGAAGGCTAAAGGATGCTGTGGCTCTCTGTGCTATTGTAGCTTATTAACTTCTTTCTTACTATGATGGAATTGGCTTACTGGTTTTGGGATTTGGTTTTCTGGTGTCTGAATAAATGTTTTTCTTATGTTTTCTATGTGGTGAATCTGCTATATTTTGTAATTGAGCACCATGCGGGTCTATTTATAGTGATCATGGGTGTTGTAAATATTGCATTGGCGCTACACCTATACATATTTCTATTTATCAGTTCTTTCTCTGGAGTCTCATCTTTGCCTTCTGTCTTCCCTGACTTCCTTTAAGCTCTAGCTCAAATCCTACTTTCTAGACAAGACCTTTCTCTATCTCTTCCCACTCCCACTCCCTTCCCTCTGAGATTATCTCCCATTTATAAGATTTTTATTTTCTATCTACATAGTTATTTGCATACTGTCTCCCTTATTGGAATGTGAGTTCCTTGAGAACAGTACTGTGTTTTTGCCTTTCTTTGCATTCCCAACACTTAATACAGTTCCTGGCACACATTTACTCAATGCTTGTTGACCATGGCCTCTGAGGTCCATTGAAACTAAGATCTGTGATCCTATACATGGAAAGTTATATAATGCTTTAGGATTTATAAAACCTTTTATTTTACAGAATGGGATCAGGAAGACAAGTTTGGATCTGGGCTCAGACACTGTATAACCCTGGATAAGTCACTTAACCTCTACTTGCCTTAGTTCCCTTAGTTAAAAGGGGAATAATAATAGTATTTACCTCCCAGGATATAGTAAGGATCAAATGAGATAATATTTGTATAGTTCTTAGCCCAGTGACTAGCACGTAGTAGGTGCTATATAAATGTTAGTTTATATAGTTTACGTGCTTCTGGACAGCTAGGGGTGCTGGGGCTGAAGTCAGGAAGAAGTAAGTTCAAATCTGGCCTTTGGATACTTGTTGGCTCTGTGACCCTGGGCAAGTCACTTAATCCTGTTTGCCTCCATTTTCTCATCTCTAAAATGAGCTGGAGAAGGAAATGGCAAATCACTCTGGTATCTTTGCCAAAAAAAAATCCCAAATGGGGTCACGAAGAGTCAGATGTGACTGAACAACAACAAATGTTAGTTATTTTACTATCATCATCATAATCATCATTGTGATTGCTGAACAGAGGTTTCCCTCTCAGAAAAACAGTGAATAAAATAGTCTTCATTTTCTTGGTGTCGGAGGGCATGCTCTTATATGGGGAGATTCAGTTTCCCTTGAGATGGAGGTGGTATGTTTTAGATTGACTGGTGGACTCAGAGGCAAGGGAAAGATGAGTTTCATATTTACCTCTAACTCTTACTAGTTTGTGATAAGATATTTAGCCTGAATCTCAGTTTTCTTATCTATAAAATGGAGATAATACGTGATTATAATCAGCAGTTTTGGGAACTAGAGTAAGGTTCACAAAGTATGGAGAGTCAAACAGCATTTAACTTTTGAAGGCAATTCAGTTGGTGGGAGGGAGACCCTGGGATATTTCCCTACTGTGTGGAGACATTTGGGATACTGTGATGCTATCACTGAGGCCAGGAAAGTCAAGTTAAGCTGGGCCTAGGAGTAGCTTTCCTGGGATATGGCTCCCAGGGAAAGAATAAGGAAGTGAATAATTCTTATTACTTTAGTGTTAAATTAATAAGAATTGTTGTTTCTGTGCTATTGAAGGAATCTAAATGCTATCAGTGTCTTCTGAATTTTGATGCCCTAGGACAAAGTACCAATTACCACACCCTAGTCATGACTATGATATATATAATTGCTCTATTTGCCTCACAGGGTTGTTGGGAAGATTAAGTGACATATATGTATATAAAGTCCTTTGCAAACCTCAAAGCTCTCTAGAAGAACGTCAGTTTGCATTATTTGACCACTGCTATGCTCTTCTTTTTGCAAATTAATTAAATTTAAGAATGTTTACTATTTTTTGTTCTTTAAGATATTCTTTAAATTTCCCTTCTGTATCAGCAAGCACCCTAGCATACCTAGGGCGGCTACTAGCACAGGTTCTTAGATCTGCTTTTCTAAAGGAATGCAACTCAAAATGGGTTAACAATCTTACTTTAATCAAACATATCATTTACCTAGTTCAGGGGGAAAA
>CM053587.1:115610135-115630200 GCA_028646515.1 Pseudochirops corinnae
AGGCTCCACGTGACCACATTCAGCCTATTAGGGAACAGAGTATACTTTCAAATCTGGGAAGGTTCTCAGAGTCACGTAGCCGCTTTAGCAAAGGGCCTAGGGGCAGGGAAGATCTTCAGATTCCCATAACACCTTCCAAATATCTTTCATTGCAATCTCTGATTCTAAAGCTGATTCTGGTCAATTTCTTAGTCTCTGCTCCACACTCAAGACTTTGAATGGGTAGGATCTTTCAAGAGTCTCCCCTTTAATGCATTTTAAAATTTCTGTCTCCTCTTGTTTTGTTCTTTCTGACTTTCTTCCAGAGAAAGGTTGAAGACCCAGAAGGCAGTGAATGCCCTCTCAGAGAAGACTTCATTGGAGAGATGTCTGGCAAGGGATGTGTTTATGAAAAAAGTCTCTTATGTTTTGTTTTATTTATTCCACGTTTAATTATAATGAGAAAAAGTCAACAAAATGTAAAGTTGTCCACAGGTTTTTCTATTTTTTTACCTTCCTTGTAACCTACAGGGATGAGGTGAGGAAATGCTCTGTGAACCCTAAGGTGCTGTAGAAATGTGGCATGCTGATTCTAGGACAAGACTTTATGTAGTGGAGGAAAAAAATGTAAGTGTTTATAGAGGTGTATGTATGTGTGTATGTGAGCATATATGCATGCATGTCTGTATGTATATTGGGATAGGGACTAGACCTGTGATTACAAATGTGTAGAGAAACTATCACCAGATGAGGAAATCACCTTTACCAATGCAGATAAGGACCTTCTCTGGTGCTTATAGTCTTATGGAGTTGCTTCAAGCACCAATTTAGGTGATTTGTCCAGAATCACACAGATAGTATGTATCAGAAGTGAGCCTTAAATTCAGGTCTTTCTGGCTTCAAGCTATTTTTTGTTTCATTATCTTTTCCTCCCATATATATGTATATATATATATATAGTATATATGTATAGGTATACATACATGTATATACATATGTGTATATATATATATATATATATATACACACACACACACCTAGGTATGTATGTACATATGTGCATACAGGGCCTCCTTATCTTACCTAGGCTGGAAGTGCAGCAGTCATTCATGGGATCAGTCTGAATACTGAGTAGCACAGAAGATTTAACACACTGGTTTTCAAACCCTGGGCCAGTTTTCTGGTCTGTGTTTGTATATTTGAGTGCATATGTCTATGTCTATGTGTACGTGTATATATGTATGAGTGTATGTGTATATATAGGTGCACACATATGTATACACATGTGTATAGATACATATATGCATATACAATATATACACATGCATGTATATGTACGTGTATATACACACATTTCTTTCTCTTTCTTTTTTCTTCCTTCCTCCCTCCCTTCCTTCCTTCCTTCTTTCTTTCCTTCTTCCTTCCTTCCTTCCTTCCTTCCTTCCTTCCTTCCTTCCTGTCTTGCTTTCTCTATTTGTGTTATGTATATCTAAATGAGTCTGTCTAGATGTGGCTCACAGGGAGACATGAATGGATATCTCTAGAATCTCTTCCTCTTCCTTTCTCCAAGGGAAACCCTCATTCTTTCAGGGAGGGAAAACAGGAAGTTGAGGCCAGAGACTGATCATTGAATTCTCTTCAGAGAAAGAGTACAAGGCCAGAATTATAGTTACCCCCTAAATACCGTTAGCTTAGGGAATAACAATTTTAGGTTCAAGGTGAATTCCTGATGACTGTCTTTTAATGGAGTAGTATTCCCAATAAATGCCTGTTCCACAAAGACCATATTTAATCAAAAATGAAATAACCCATTTATCGAGGGCAGTAAAAACAGAAATCAGAGAAAATATACAGATGAGAATATATTACCAGATAATACATAGAGTGAATGAGCTCTTTCACTGGGCATGAGATATCCAAACTCTATAGGAAGAGGAGTTTTAGATCTTACTCAGAGGGGAAATTTCTCAAAATTTGGGTAGTAAGATGGCAATAAGGACATGATTGAGGTGCCAGCTCCTCTATATATTGGTTTCTTCCCAGAATCTTTCTCTCTTTTCAGAGACTTCTCCTTAAAGAGAATCTGGAACCCTGTCTTTTCTCTTTCTAATCTGTAAACCAGAAGACCAGGATCTTTCATCTACTCCATCTCTCATTCATTTGGCTCATTTAATAATCACTCTCTACCAATGAGAAGAGTCTGATGCAAATTGGCTTTGAGTCAAGGGTTACTATAGAAAATCTAAGGTATCTATATAGATACTGGATTAGAGACAGGTACTTTTAAAAAACAGAGAAAAGGAATTTTCTAACTCTTACTAGGAGTAGAATTTAAGAATCTCTTAGAGAACCAATCTGTTAATTAAAATGGCATATTTTTTCATTTACAAGGAAAGAAAATAGAGATAGCAGGATGATATTATTTATTTCAAAGTAAAATTATATCTGATTATAACTATTTATATTCAAAGTATATTTGACCAGAGAGAAGAAATTATAGTAAATCAAAGTAAAATTGTAAAAGAAAATGTGTATCATTTGAAGAACCTGGTCTTTTTAGTGTTAAAATACTCCTGTTTATGCCAATATATTTTCTCTAATCACTTCAGATAGTCATGTAACTTATTTTCTACATTAGAACCTAAACATATTCTTCAATAAAGCAAATAAGACAAGACAAAACAAACTACATGTAAGGAGAAATTATTAACACTTGAAAGGCAAAGGCATAAACATATAAATTGAAAGAATACTGAAATCAAAATGCTGAATTTGGAATCATTGGACCCGAGTTTGAATTCTGACACTATCATTTCCTAACTATGTGTCCTAACTAAGTGACATAGAGAAACTGGGGAGCAGCCAGAGGTTAACCAGGATGAATAAAGGTCTACAGACCATTTTATGCAATGATTATTATATGATTTTGGCTGAGGCAGCTGGATAGCTCAGGGGATAGAGTGCTGAACTTGGAGTCAGCAAGACCTAAGTTCAAATCCTGCCTCAAGACCTTATGTCTTCAGGCTTCTGTTTTTCTCAACTATAAACTGAGGTCAGTTTGGAACTAGTTGATCTGTATGGTCTCAAAGATTGGTTTAATGGCAAAGAAGGACCAGTGACAACTTGGGGAGAAAATTTAAATTAAGTGTGGTAGAGAGCTTTGCTCTATTCTAGTCAACTAAAAAAAAAAAATCAATGAATGGGATGAAGGCATGGGATGGCATACTGAGATTAAAATCTTTTCTAGGTTGGCCTGTAATCCAGTCCATACCTGAACAAGTAATCCTCTCTATATCTACTTTGAACAGCTGATTATTAGGAAGTTTTTCATTATGTCTGTCTAAATCTGTCTCTTTGCTACCTGCACCCACTGCTTTTCTAGGGGCAAGCAGAACAAATCTAATCTTTATTTTTTTGCAAATTGAAATATTAAAGAAAGCTAGCATTTCCTTCCCACCCTCCCTTCACCCCATCCTAGCCTCTAGACAGCCTTCTTTTCTTCAGGTTAAACAACTTCAGTACCTTCAATCAAACTTTATATGACAAATAATCTTTATATGATCTTGAGACGCTTTTATTATAGTGGCTACCCTCCTCTGGAAGCTTTCCAGTTTATCCATACCTTTCTTAAAATGTGGTTCCCAGAGAGAAACCTGAAAATCCAGATGTAGTTTGATCAGAGTAGAGCCATGGAGCAGTCCTTCCCCAGAGTGCAGGCCAGAACCCATCCATATGTTATTATCATGCTTTTTTCTTATCTACGTCCTCCCATAAATCCTCCACAAATAGGTCACTTCAAAAAAAAAAAAAAAACCTTTTATGGGTATGGTTGCAATAACTGGTCTCTCTTTTTTTTGTCCCTGCTTTTGACTACATGATTGATCTGTCTTCTTTCATATCACATATTCTTAATTATATTTTCCTTTATACTTCTTAATCTGTGCTAGTCACCACTGGTAATAAATTGCATCTCCTTAAGCCTGCCTCATATCTCCAACTTTTCTTTGGAATTTTGTTTCTTTAGAGACTATGAGGTTCCAAAATTTGCAGTCATATAGAACCACTAGAAGGATACTGGATGTTTATGAGTTTTTGAATCAGAGCATCTTTGGGTCACTAAAATGTTACATAATTTCACAAATATAATCCAATTGTACATTGCCCTCTTCAATTCTAGACCCAGTTTACTGACCATCTGTAACAGTTCCTATCTGAGATAGATATACTAGTCAAATTAAAAAAAAAAAATTAGCGAATGGCAGGAAGGCATTGGATGGCATACTTACCAATTTTGTGGATAACACCAAACCTGGAGGGATAGATGATACATTAGGTGTCAGAACTAGGAAGCTTAAGCACATGAAACTTCACGGAGACAAATGTAAAGTTCTGTATTTGGGTCAAAAAATATCAACTGTATAATTACAGTATATAGATAGAAAGCAGTCTCTGTAGAAAAGATCTAAGGGGTTTAGTAGACTAGAGCATTGGTATGAGTCAGCAAGGTGATGTGGGAGCCAAAAGAGCTAATGAAATCTTAGAATGCATTAATAGGTAGTTTCCATAGCAAGGGAGATTAGAGTGCCATTGTACTCTGACTTAGTCAGTGTCTAGAATATTGTGTATAATACTAAAGGTCATATTTGAGAAGTGACATAGAAACTGGGGAGCAGCCAGAGGTTAACCAGGATGATTAAAGGTCTGTAGACCATTTTATGCAATGATTATCATATGATTATGGCTGCTATTGGAGGCAGCTGGATAGCTCAGGGGACAGAGTGCTGAACTTGGAGTCAGCAAGACCTAAGTTCAAATCTTGCCTCAAACACTTACTAGCTGTGTGACCCTGGGCAGGTCACTTAATTTTTATCTTTCTCAGCTTCCCCACCAGTAAAATGAAGATAAAATCACCTACCTCCCAGGGTTTTTTGGGGATATAATGAGATAACATTTGTAAAGCACTTTGCAAACCTTAAAGCACAATATAAATACCAGGTGTTATTATTATTGTTGTTGTTTATTAGCTTGAGGAAGAGAACTTAATATGGTGGGAGTGTAGGTATTTGATATAGGACATGGTATCTGCCTTCAACTGTCTGAAGAAGTGTCTTGAAAGAAAGGCTTCTTCAATTCTATGCTGGAAGGTAGAATCAGGACTAAATTATAGTAATTAGAGGGAGGTGAATTTTGTTTTAACATAAGGAAAAAGTTCCTACAAATCAGAGCTGACCCAAAATTGGAATGACTTCCTGGAAGCAGGGAGTGGGGTTATAGTAAATTCTCTGTAACAGGAGGTTTTTAAAGATGGATGTTGTAGGTGTCCCTATTGATACCTGCTTTGAGGATGACTTCAATATGTGGGCAGGTGATTCTCTTTAAAAATTTTTATAGCTGGGAAAGTAGACATATACGTTGGTGGCTGTTGATGTCATCTTGGCTGCATTTTTTTTCTTGGTATTAATTAGGTCTGAGTTTTCCCCCCCCCACGTCTTTTATATTTTTCCTTCTTTTATATACCTTGTGATAATTCCTCAATGTTCTCATGATTGTGTCACTTGCAACATGATATACACATTTTTTTCTATTCAACTGATTTTCCCATCTTTGTTCTTAACACAATTTCTACCTTTTCTTATAGAAGCAGAAAGAAAGAGAACTATTTAGCAGCAGTTAGGTGGGTCAGTGGCTGAAGCCCTGGACAGGAAGACCTGAGTTCAAGCACAGAGTCACCTCCATGTAATGATGAGGCACCAGAGTAGGACTTTGTGACGGCTGATTTTACACTACTCTTCTTTGATCTGGAGACAGTATGGTGAATGGAGAGCTAGCTTCTGGGTTCAGAAAACCTGGCTCCAAATTCTTGCCTACATCTGATGTATGCTACTGCCCCTGTGACCCTGGGCAAGTCACTTAATATCTCAGTGCCCCAGGTAACTAAGAATGTTCGTTATAGAGAAGGTTCTAGTCTGCATTGAAGAGGTCATTTCTTTCAGGACAGCTCCCTACACTAATGAAATTACATGTCTGATTAAAATAAGAAGGTGATTTTTTTTTTTAGGTCACCTGATCAATATTACACAGGAATTAGGTTTCAAAGACTAAATCAGCACTTCCTAATTAATAAGACTGGAAAGTATAATAATAATCACCCAGTCAGTGACTCACTCACTGAGTCAGGAAAGCAACCAAAGTATCTTGGCTCAAATCCTGTATTTGATTCGTAGGTCCACATTGCCTACTGAGCAGAAAAAGTAAATTTGTTTTGTGTGTTTTTAGGAACTCTGCTTCCTCCTCCACATGTGGAGCTGCTGAAGTTGAGTTCCTATTTATCTAGTCTCATTTTTTTGGAATACTTGTAGAGAATTGCTGCCAGCTGGCAGGCTTGAAGCCCAGAGGGGAACTGGTGTCATGTTCAATGAGTTTTGGGGTTGGTGTCAATGGCATATGCACTCGTGTCCTCTGAATTGGTGACATCTTCTCCAGGCACTGAAAATGTGCGTGCAGGTGTGTGTGTGTGTGTGTGTGTGTTTAGAATTAGAACACATTCTTCTCTTTTCTCTAGGAGAAGGGAAAAACATACTTGATTTTCTGCTAATGATGAAAGTAGACATAGGGTGTTGGATTGGGACAGAGAGTCCTGGGTTCTAGTTTGTGATCTGCCATTTGGTAGCTTTGTGACTTCTCTGAGCCTTTGTTTTCTCATTTGTAAAATAATCAAGTTTCAATTACAGTTTATGGTATCATAGGACTTAGAAATGGAAGGAAGACTTCTACTTTCCACAGAGGAAAACTGAGATCATACTGGTAGCTAATAATAGAGCTAGGGATTTGTAATCAGGAGTTTTGAAGTAAAACAACAACAAAAATTGCTTTTCTTATTATGCCACTTGGTCCATGGTAAATTTTTACCAGTCCACAAAATGTCTGCTAAAATTTAAAATTGGATTCTTCTCCCTATATTTTTCTCATACCACCCTTCGCTCCCTGCTTTTTCCCTCTGTTCCTTACCTCCTGAATCTATTGATTCATTTCTAAGATGTGGGTGACACAGCAGTCTTTAGTAAAATATATAGACAGTTTACTAGCATACAATATAATGTTGCAAACATTAAATTGGGTTATAAAGCATTGGACTAAATTTCTTAGGTTTCTTCCCTCTCTAAAATTCTATGATTCTCTTTCTCTTTACTCTTTTTCTATTTCCAACCACTCTCTATACCTAGCCCAAAGCAATTTCTTCCTTATCTGAACTGCCCCAGCATTTTGCTGCATTTTCTATTATTGTGATTAGTGGACCTGTCATCTTCACTATTAGATTTTAAACTCCTTCAAGTCAGCGATTATGTCTTATTCATCTTTATGTCTCTTGAAACACCTAGCACAGTAATAGGGTATACGTGATCTGCAAATACTTGTTTCTATCAAAACAAGTTTTGTTGATCAATGCCTGAAGGAGTTGGGGTTGGGTGGGTGGGGAATTACTATCATTTTCTAACTTCTGACCTCTTCTCACTCAGCTTCCTGAACTCCTAGAGCCTATTAGAATTCCTCTAATGATTAAAAAAAAGAGAGAAAAGAAGTAAACAGGTTAGTTTGATGGAAAAAAAAAGGAAAAAAAATGATGGTTTATTTAGAACTCATCACAAGGTACTCAAGAAGAGCTGAATCAGCTCAGTTGTGGAATTGCAGACATAGTAATGAAGAACTAGCAGACTATTCCCCTACTTCCAAGCACTAATTGATTGCTTTGTAGTTCTAAGAAAAGAAAAGAGACACTAGTAGAGCATAGGAAAAAAGAAAAAAATATCTTTTAGTTTACATGACCAAAAAGGTCACGCCAAATAAAATCTTCAAAAAACCTTCTAAGGACCTTAGTGTAGTGGGGTGAATAAAAATAAAAAGCCCCCCTTCCCTATCCTTCTCTCTCAAGGAAAAGACCTCAACAACTCATTTCCACCAAAGAAGGACAATCTTGGATTTATTGAGAACCAAAGAAAAGCCTTTCCTCTCTTTCTCTTCATCCAAAGGAAAGGGCTTTAATTAAGGTCAGTTATGGGAGAGGACAACTTTGGTGTCTTTGGTAAAGGTAAGCCTGAAACCCTAACTTAGTCTGATCTCTGAGGAAAGGGGGACCCTGGCTTAAAGAAAGACCACTGAGGCATAGGAAAGGTCCTCAATGTGACCTGATGCCCAGAGAAGAGAAGACTTAGGAGTTAATACTTGAGGCCTCAGCAGCAAAATTGAGTAAACAAACACCCCTCTCCCTCCAAAAAAAATTACAGGACTCTTATGATATGAGGGATAACCAAGACAAAAACCCAGAAGAGGAGAATAAGGAACACCAATAATCAAAACCTCAGAGGGGGAAAAAAAACCAAACTTCCACAAGAGCAATTGCAATTCTTTAAAGAAATGATGCAAGAGTTTTAAGAAGATCATATGATAGATATGAGAGCTGCAGAGGAGAGACTTGGGAAAAGGAACACCAGCTTAATTGAAAAAGGTGTAAAACCTGACCCTAATCGCAAAAGTAGGCAGAGATGCAAAAAATCAGTTTTTGAGGGAGGGTATAGGTACAATTACTATTAGGACCATCCTCTTGTCTGGGTTTCACTGAAGAATTATAGGGCTTTTCTGAATACTATAATCTCTCTGGGCTATAGTGAGGAATGAATGAGAAGGGACTCTGAATGTGTCTTAATGACTACTCTCTAGGAAAATCTACCTCTGCAGAAGTCAGGCAAACCTATATGGCACAGTTGAAAGTCCTCTGCATTTAGAGTTAGAGGATTCAGTTTTGAGTCTTGGCTGTTACTTAACACGTTTGTGATCTTTGGAAAATCACTAACCTTCTCCGGGCCACAGTTCCTCATCTGTAAAACGAGGGAATTGTTCTGGAAGTTCCCCAAGGTCCCTTGTAGCTCTAAATATATGATGATGCCTTTTTTAAGAAGTAGTGTCCTGTATCCCCCTAGTGAGTTGGATAAAAGCCAAATAAAGCTCTCCCCTTTTTCTCGTAATGATGTCATGGAATAGATTACCTGATGATGGGAAACTGATCTGAAGATTTGATCCATTTCAACTCCTGTTGGCTCTATCAACATGGAGTAAGATTTCAGAGGAAGACAGCTTACCCCTTTTCAAGTGGTTCTATTAACAGCTGGGCTCTCTCAACATGGCTACAGTAAGCTATTTACAAAGGAGTTCCTCATGTAGCCTGGAAAAATAGATATTCCATAGCAGCTCTGTTTTACATCTGTATGTTGATCCTATTGAGGGTTTAAGGTCTTCTGTCTCTATTTGGAACTGTGCACACAGCCCTTTGTGTAAGGTTATTAATATAAAGCTTGGAGCTGGAGGGCTTCGAAGATATATTTCTGGCAAAGGCGACCTTCTTCTCTTTGAATAAAGTCTTTCATGCTTGTAATCAATTTAGATTTTAACTCAAAATAAAATGGATGAGATATTTCAGAGTCTTATCTCTCAATCTATAGATTATATTCTATCATGAAATGTGGACTCTCTCAGTTTTTCCAGCATTCAATGGGAAACTTGTCGGAGGTAAGTTCCCTATTCCTATTTATTCTCGTTTTTTTTATTGCTGAAAATGAAACTCCCATGCTTGTGATACCTGCTTATACTTGTCACCCTTCCCTTTCTCCATTTTAAAAACCTTATAATGAAAAAAGGTTTGAGTATGAGAAGTATTCACAGGAACAGCCTTGGTTGAAATGAAAAAGCCAACTGACTTTCACAGTTCATTTATTTTTAGTAGCCTTAACCCTCACCTAAGCTGTCATAAATGAATTTTGGTGACAGGTGAAGGCTCTTTACATAGGGCCCCTTCATAAGCCATAGCCACGATAATTATTTCTCTTGACGAGTTTTTCCAATATGCAATGTGATTTCTGCAAAGGCTGCCTGATGGCTTTACTTTGTACTCAGCCCAGGCTTTAATGTATCAGGTAAAACAAATTTAATTTTTCCCTACTCAGTTATTGTTCTGAACTCAATTTTTCTTTTAATGCTTCTACCACATATTATTTCCTTTTCCCCGAGCTCCCTGATTTCAGAAGCACTGGATATTATCTTCATGAACTCATGTGTAAGTGGGGTAGATAGTGATGGATCTGAAAAGCACCAAGGTCAAGCAGTCACGCAGAAAGAAAATATGATGTCATTTTCAGGAAAGGGGAGACTGGATCTAGTGAACTAGAGGGTGGAAATCGACAATTCAGGTAATGGAAAATGATAACAAAGTGGGATTAAGGAGTAAATTGTATAAAAATGTATATTTCCTAACCCTTATAAATTAGATTGTCTGTGTGTATTTCTCTCTCAATAATTATAGCTATTCCCCATTGCCCATGTCTTTCTTGGATAAATTTATTGTCATTCTTGACCCTGATGGGTTACTACCCCTAGAACCTCCTGATGAGTAAGAGGAATATTTTTTTTTCTGCTGTGTTAAATGAATCATACTTGTCTTAAGACCATGTGAAGAATGGAATGTGGGTTGAACACTTGGAACTCTTTTCCCACAGTTATAGACTATGTATGAAGGATAGGATACTTGAACAGTTTCTTTTCAAGTCTCAAACAAAGCTAAATAACTTATTTGGTTACATTCATTCTATATCTCACATGACAGATAATACATAAAACAGTTTGGGGGGGTTCCAGCTGTTGGGAGGAAAGACCCTATTTTGCAGTAAGAGTTGTCTAGGAATGATAGGGTATGTCTTCTTTCATTCTTTTCCTCTCCCCATCCCCAACTCAAACTTTATTATTTTTTAAGAGGGAAAAAAATACCCCGCACAGCTAGAACTTCTTAACTGAAATTCGTTCCCTGCAGAATTTTTGTATATCTCTGCCTTACCACTGAACATTTTTTTCTCTAGCCAAAGAAGGAAAAAATAATATATTTCAAATGTATAACAGTGTTAAAGTAAAACAGGTCCAGATGGTTCATCTGTTAGCTATCTCTTTTCTTTCACATCTGGTAACAGTCAGGCCTGGGCATATGTAGGAACCTACAGCATGTGTTAGATCCCTGACTATTACTGTGACTGTGCAACTGGGTCTGTCTTTCATTAGGCATATCCAAGACAAGAACACAAGCATCTGCCTTTGAAATCAATAGCACGGCATCACTTACCAACCTTAAACACTCAATATTATTTTTCTTGTTATGTAAAATACCTGCCAAAAGGAGCAGCAAATAGTGAAGCGCTACCACATCCTTGTTCTCCCAACCCCACTCTTACTGCCCCTTCTCCCACAGATATATTCTACTTTTCACGTTATATCACCATGAAACACACTGGGGAAAAAGAAAATTTTATAAAAAAATAAATAAAATTATATTATCTAGTTAAAAAATAAAGAATCATACAATGATAGATCTAGAATCTGAAAAAAAAAAAAAAGAAAGTGGTTCTCCTGCCCCACACCTGGTTTCTCCTCCCACCTCCCCACATCTGAACTTGTCCAAAGGTCACACTTTGTTGAGAAAAAGATGAGAAAGGAAAAGATGATAAATTATCAGTAAGATATAATAGAATATTTGTGGGTCTGTATACTTAAGAGACTATAGGGAAAAATCTGTAAATATGGCAGATTTGTTGGGTTTAAGTAACTCTTTAAAGACATTTGGGGCTAGGACTTTATCATCTTGGTATCTTTTGGTCTATTAATATTCTGTGAATACCATGCAATATAGAGTGGGTGCACTAATAAAGTTCATGTAATGGGCTTTTAAGTGTTGGCTTAAAGGTGAAAAGGTCCCATGCCTCACAAAATGAGAAATTAGAAATGTGAAACAAAGTGAGATGTGATAAAAACCAAACATTCTTTAATCAATTAAATCTTTCTTTGCTTTACTTGGTTTTAAGCACAATCTTTTGAACTATTTGCATATAGCTGAAATGTAAAAGTGGGCTTGATGGTTGGTCAAACCAATCAGATAAAAGACTGATTGGAAATTTCATTGTTCCTTCACCTTAGGAGGAAATAAAGTCACACCTTCAAGTAAAAATGAATATCCCTTGAATGGCCTCTTTCTCCCCTCTTGACATTTAAATCCTACATATCTCTAAAGTAGTGGTTCTCAACCTTTCTAATGCTACGACTCTTTAATACAGTTCCTCATGTTTTGGTGACCCCCAACCATAAAATTATTTTCGTTGCTACTTCATAACTGTAATTTTGCTACTATTATGAATCGTAATGTAAATATCTGATATGCAGGATGTATTTTCATTGTTACAAATTGAACATAACCCACAGGTTGAGAACCGCTGCTCTAAAGGCTCAGTTTACTGCCCACAGTCTACCACTATTTTTCTAGCTGTTCTGATATACAAAAAGAATCTTTCCCTTTTCTGATTTCTTACTGCAATTACAGTCAGGAGGGGACATGTTAAGAGCTGGCTCTCTGGGGAATAAAATGTATTCTGGATATACTTTTAAGTTCAATCTGTATTATTATCACTTTCTTAAGTCTAGCTAATCAACATAACAATAAATCAAGCCCTGATTTTAGTGTTTATGGATTTTTAGGTATAAATACTCGCACTGAAAATTTAACAATTAGTTTTCCAGGTTTGAGCTGGCACCAGTATACCTCTGCTTACAGTCGGTTTCCTTATTGTAGCTGGTAACTATTTTCTAAGTGTTTTGTAAATGCCTGTTTTTCCTCCTAACTTGTTCCCTGAATGAAGGTGTTTTTGTCTTTTGTATAAGAATTATATTTGCATGCATAGAATACTCTCCCTTTTGGAATCCTTAATGTCCTTCAAGCCTTGACTCAAGCACTATCTCCTTCAAGAAGTGAGTGAAGGGATGGATGGCCCCTTTACCTCACTCTAAGTATGCTTAGCCTAAAAGGGCCAGGGTCTTCCATTGCGCTGGATCCAGATAAATCTAGAGGAGAAAGTGAGACTGGTGACCTTGCACAGATCTCCCTTACTCAAATCAAAGTCAACTGCCAGTCATGTCATCATTTCCCGGATGCCATGGTCCCCTTTGAAAATGAATGACAAACACAACTTGTGAGTAGACTGAGCTGCCTGAGTGGGAACACAGCTAGTTGGGTAACTCAACTCCTCTTCTCCCTTTCTCTCTCCCTCCCTACCCCCCTCCCTCTCTCTCTCTCTTCCTCTCCCTCTTCCTCTCCCTCTGCCTCTTCTTCTCCTTCTCCTTTCCAAAGGAAGGTAAAATTTGATGGCCAGAAGCTGCCCGCTTAAGTTGGGGTTTAGGGCTAAATTCCTTCCTTCCTTCCTTCCTTCCTTTCTTGTCTGTCTTTTACAAATCTTTAAACCTAGTACATTCTGAAGGTCACAGATTGGACCACAATAGGTCCCTGCCCAAGCTCCACTTAATGGCTGTATTTTGGTCCTTCCTGGCTTAAAGGGAATGTCAATGGTAACTATTTCTCTTTGGAACAGCAACCCTGAGAGTCTTCCCTCCCAGCTTGATTTCTTTTTTCATTTTCTCTAATTAAAGGGGTCATTCCTTGACTCACTTCTTAAAAAGGCCTATTCACTGAATGGGCATTACCTCACTCTTAGTGAGGACCTGAAAAGGCCTTAGCCTAAAGGCCAGGGTCTCCCATTGCATCCTGGGTCATCTCCAGTCATCCTGATGAATATCTGGTCATTGGATTCAGATGGCTCTGGAGGACAAAGTGAGGCTTGTGACCTTGCACAGCCCTCCCTCACTCAAATCAGTCAACTGAAAGTCATGTCATCATTTCCCTGATGCCGTGGTTCTCTTCAAAATCAAAGGACAAACACAACAATCTCCTTCAAGAGACCTTTCCTGACTCGGTTGATAGTACCTTCTTCCTATTCCTGAAAATAATTTGGAATTTATTATGTATTTATACTAATCTGACATGTGAATAAAATATACTAGATCTCTATGTGATATAAGTATAAAATATGCAAACCTATCCCAGTAGAATGTAAACTTCTTGAGGGTAGTGTTGATTTTACTCTTGTAATCTTATTCATAGAAACTAACACAATATCTGTCACATAGGAGATGCTAATAAATGCTTACTCATTGATTGATATAATGATGATGGAGAATATGAAAACAGTGGAATGAAACAGGCAGGCTGTGGCCTGTGCCATGAAGGAAGAATCACTGATAGATAAATCAAGACTTCAGTGATATAGCTAAAGGCCTTGGAATTGAGATAATGTTCTATTAGTGGATTGGATACCTTTTTGAGCAGAGCAGTTGCAATCTCAATTTCTTAGTAGGGCTGTTTTTAGTTCATTGAGTTGTAATAAAACTTACCTAAATTGTTATCAAGTTCCTGAAAAATGGATATTTTTCTTATGAAACTGATAGGTTATTAGAGTAAGATTTTGGTGTTTATGACTTGGAAAACATAAAAGAAGGACTCCCCTTTATATGATGTAGTTTATAGTGTTTCTCAGACCTCTGGTAATGGAGAGGAGAATGTTCATCATGTTAATCATAGCTGGTTTTTTTTTTTTTTTTAAAAAAAAACCTCCTTAATCAGTGTGGAAGGAAGAATATGTTTTCTTACTCGTAAAAATGTTATAAAAGTGTTGAGAGATTTTTATTGAGAGGAAAGGAAGAAGGGAGAATGTGAGTGGGGAGGGAAGTAGGCACGTAGTTATAAAATATCTCAGCAGTAAGGGAAAGGTGAAAAAAAATCCACAGAAGAAATCAGAGGAATTGAGGGAAAAAAAGTTCCTACTCCTGATAGTATCTAATTCTGAAAAGGTTTGCCACACACACGCACACACACAATACATACATGCATATTGCACACACACATATGGTACATAATACACACATTTGTGTATTATACACAATATATAAAATATAACATATGTATATAATATGCATGTATATAACAATGTATATATAATATATGCACATAATATATACTTATGTATTATATATCTGTATTAAACATAATACATATGCATGTATATGTGGGTATACATACACACATGACAGCAAGAAAAATGAGGATCCCTGAAGTTTATTCCCTTCCCACTCATTTGCATGGAAGATTGGGATAGGACCAGAATTTCTCTGACATACTTTATTCTATACGTGAGACTTTATCTAAAAGAAGACAAAGCTGCCTCCTGGGTAGCTTGCCTCTCAGACTATGAGTCGCCACACCCTGCTGATCTGCTGATCAGACCCATTTCTGTGAGGAGGCAAAGGTGACTGCATCTACCATAACTGAAGACAAGTACCACTGTGTTATATTATTATTATATTATATTATATTATATTATATTACATTACATTACATTACATTACATTATATTATATCATTATATATTATTATTATTATAGTTGCCAATCCTTGCTGTGTTAGGGCAAAGGAAGCCTCCTTTTGTTCAATGACTTATGAGTGTGCCTCAATTTATCCCAAAATCTAACCTGAAGTAAGAGAGTGCTGTCATTCTAGTTATGCCTCTGATAGATAATTAAGAAAGTTTTAGAATTGGAAAATGGAAGATCCTCTCTACCACCCCCCCATTCCCAGAGGCCTTGACAGTGTGTTAGAAGTGGTACCTCTAAATGATGGTGAGTGTAATTTAGTCATCGGACATTAAGCAATGAGTTATATTAACTTTTGAACTCAAAGTCAGAAAGAGATTCCTGACAGAGAACTAAAACTGGGTGACCAAAAAATACAATTTTAAAAAGGACAGATTTAAGCCTGAGGTACTAGTTAGAGAAATGTCCATCTTGAGAAGAAATGCTCATGCCAGTCAAATCTCTGAAACACATCATATACCTCTCCTTAAGAGAAAAAAGCCACTGGGGACTTGTGCTCTAGCCTGATAAACGGATATATTTGGACTTTTGCCTTTTGAAAAGATAGATAGCAACAAAAAGTCTTAGCGCTTAAGCTAAAGAAATAGTAGAACACTCCACTTACCCTTCTGTGAAGAAGAGATAGTACTCCATTTGATACCTGTAGCTGAAGCCAGAGAAAATATATATAACCTCATGTCCAGTGAAGGTAGGCCTGATATTAACTGGTAGTGCCTGTAGGACCAGGAAAGTATGGCTGAGAAGTAGCTTTGCAAGAAGAGCCGTGAGCAGCACCCAGCTGAGACCATATGCTACATGATATCATCAGAGAATGGGGATCATCATCATCATCATATCACCAAAAAGCATTGGCCACCCTCCACTGGCAGGTCCTATGGCCACATACACTCTTTTCATGCTCATTTCTCAATGCATGTGTTGTGTGACAGTCCATTCTTTCCCTGATGGTATATTTGTAGGAGAACGTGCTTCAGGTTTTTCTGCCATACAGAAACCTGCCCCTCCCCCCCAAACTCCAAAGCAAACCAACCAAACAAACAAAAAAAAAGAGGGCAATAACAACAACAAAAATCTAGAATAAAGTAACCTTTGAAGAAATGAAAATAAGTATTACACAAAGAGCAATGAAGAGGCCCATGTTCATACATAGTGTCAATAGGCTGCCACATATAGCTGATAAAGGAACTTTGAAGAACTAGAGGAAAATCTGGAAGTTTATGATAGGAAATGTAGGCAGGTGAGTGGCTAGGTAGTGCAGTGAATAGAGCATCAGCCCTGGAGTCAGGAGGACCTGAGTTCAAATCTGCCCTCAGACGCTTAACACTTATTAGCCATGTGACCTTGGGCAAGTCACTTAACCCCAATTGCCCTGCCTTCCCCAACTCTAAAAAAAAAAGGCAGATTGATCTTCTGGTGAGGGTAAGGGATGTCAGTTTGACAGCCCAAGTGATCCATTGTTATCCTCACAATATCAAAAGAAAGCAAAGAAGGCCTCCAAAACTTATGGGAAGTTATAGATGAGTTGCATAGGATGAGAAAGCATGAATGAGTTGAGCTTTCCATTGCTAGAAGGAATAACTAAATGGATGAAATCATAAATCCATTTTAGTATTTGAGTTTCTAAGAAAGTGCTGCAGGTTTCCGGAGGAAAATGCTCTCTCTCTCTGTCTCTTTCTCTGTATTTATTGTTCTATTTCATTAGATTCTTTGGTTGTTTGTGACCTCTGGCTGACTAGTAAAAGAAAAGAACATTGGTGGAGGTTTCTGCGGCAAGATTTTGAGTGAGCCTTGTCTAGTGGTTTCTGCTAGGTACCATATGTAACTTTATTTGCATGTAAGATATTTAGTTTAGTGTGTTTTTCAAAGGATTGAGTCTCACATAACTTAGTAACATGGTGTACATTATCATGCTTCCCTAGAACAACCCAAACAATACTATAGGGTTAACATTTTGTATGAGAATAGTACCATTTTTAATGAAAAGGATATTGGAACCATCATTTGCTAAGTTTCTCTCATACTTAAGGGTAATGTCTAAAAGACACAGCTAAGTCTATTGCTTTCCCCAGGTGGTGACTCTTAACTCTAAGTGTATCCTTTATCCTTATCAGAACTTGAACAAGCCGTCTCCTTGGGAAACAATCTGAGAAGCTTAAGTTATATTAAGTAGTGATGTTTTAATGTTATCTTAGAGATATTTTTATTTTAAAAATAGGTTCCTAGAGCTAGTAATGTCCACCCTTCCTCCTTTGCCCCAAGATTGAATCTCTAAATGGATGGTTTCAGGCATCATTGTGATCCTCCCATGTGTTTACTCCACTCTGCATTTACTGCTCTTTGTGGTTTCAACTCCATAGAACAAGATGTCCCTTCCAGGTTAAGCTCATTACCTTCAATCTCATCACCATATTGCTATGATTTCTACTTCCCTCAGCTTCCTCTCCCCTCTGATTGGAGGGCTGGAGGGTGGAGTAAGAAACGCCTCCTAATGCCTTTGTCTATAGAGGATAGAATTTAGCTCCCTCCACTCTGAATCTGCTGCTCTGCCTGGCTTTAATTTCATCAAACAAAATGTCCCCTGGTTTCCCTTCTTTCCTCCAATCTGCCTTTTTTTGTATGTTGTTTCCCCCCATTAGATTGTGAGCTCCTTGAGGGTGGGGACTGTCTTTCTTTTTATTAATTGCATCCCTAATGCTTAGCATAGAGCCTGACATGTAAGTGGGTTCTTTATAAATGTTTATTGGATTGGATAGTACATCATACATATGTTTGGGCAGAGAAATCCTCTCAACATTTCTCCAGTCACCTCAGGTGGGCAGCTGCTTACTCTGTTGATGCCCAAGATCAGTTTTCATAACATCTGCTACGAGACATTGACATTTTGCTTTTATTCTATTTTGTAAAGAATGGAACTTGGTATGACAGGCTTATCTTCCAGAGGGTCTACTTATTGCTCTATCTAGAGGGCTTCATTATAAGGCAGCTGCATTGAAAAGGCAGTCCCAATGCCTTGGGGTGTTCTTTGTATTTTTGTTGGTTGGTTTGGCCACCTACAGGTAGAAAATTGCTTATATATTGACAAGCTGCCTGTAAACTATACATATGTTGCAGATGTAACTAAGAATAAAAATAAGGGTTTGGAGATTGAGCATGGATACCAACATCGAAAGAAAATTGTAGGGATGAGTAAAGTATAGTTGCTGTTTTAGTTATGACTCTGCTATCTCAAGAACAGCTTCATGGTTCACAGAGAGGAGTGGGAGTAGAAGAGAACAAACATTTATTAAGTCCCTACTATGTGCCAGGCACTGTGCTAAGTACTTTATAAACATTATTTCATTTAATCCTCACAACCATCCTGTGACAAAAGTGCTCTTATTATTCCCTTTTACAACTTAGGAAACTGAAGCAGAGTTTAAGTGTCTTGCCCAGGGTCACATGATTAGCAAGTGTCAGAACCTGGATTTGAACTCAGGTCCTCATGACTTCAGGTCCAGTGTTCTATCCATTGTACTACCTACCTGCCAACGAGAGAAAGAGAGAACAAGTGAGCGAGAGCCAGAGAGTGAGAGCCATCCCCATTAAGGTGGCCTTTTGATTTTTTATTTTGCTCTATGGTATCCCATGAAACAAAAGCACTCAGTCCTGTGCAGGCCTTTCCCATTTCTGCAGTGATGGTGACAGAGTAAGAGAAAAGAGACAGAGGGAGATGAAGATCATATCACTTAAGACTACGAATATCAATGTAATTGTTTTAATGTGAAATTTTGGTCCAACAAACAATAAACCTATAAGCCCATAGTCCATAGAGGAACTAAATTATATCAATATTGACGTTCTTGTGATAAATTAAACCAGATGATATAAAGAAGTTGTCTGAGGGGTGGAGCCAAGATGGCGAGAGCGGTGGAGCCAAGATGGCGGCATAGCAGCAGCAACATATCGCAGCTCTCACATAGCCACCCCTAAATACCCATAAAATAGGACTCTAAACCAATCCTAGAACTCCAAAACGCACACAAAGATACTTTCCACTAAAGTCAGCTCGGCTACGAGGAACCATATCAGCACTGCGAACCAAAGCCAGCATGGCCTGAAGCCGTGGCTGTGTCCCGGGGACGGCTGGGCGGGAGGAGCGGAGGAGCCTCTCTGGTGAGTGGATTAGTGGCAGCTGCAAGTGGGGATTGCAAAAGGGGGAGATTAAACAGTTCGGCCGAAAGGCCTCCAGAGCGGAAATGCGAAAGGCAGAGGTTTTGCACCCGCCTCCGCGTTGCAGCTTCCCACCCGTGGCCTGTAGACAGCAGGGGGACTGAGCAATTGTTCTCAGGCCAAAAGCTCTCGTGTTGAGTGGCCCGGATCTGGATCGTGGTCTTGGGCCTCGGTCTTGGAGTCTTCACTATCTATCCAGTCAGCCTGAAGTAAATAGGAAGAGTCCCAGCATCTTCCTGAGAGCTATGGCAGCCGGGAGGACCCCAGCGATTTGGGACAGAGCTTTCCCTTCTGGAAGCAGAGCCCCATAGAGATTTTAAAAAAAATCACAGTCTGAACAACCATGAGTAAGAATAAGCATAAGAAGCAAAGTAAGAACAGCAACCAAACTCTAGATTCCTTCTTTGGGGAAAAGAAAGATCATGGGAGAGAGAGGGAGGAGAAGAGTGCAGCCAGAGCACCTCCATCAGGGGCCTCCAATAAACATGAAGAATGCCTTAAAGCTAGAGATGAGCTGAAGAAGGACTTTCAAAAC
>CM053587.1:115630700-115648667 GCA_028646515.1 Pseudochirops corinnae
GGTGGGTGGGGGAAAGAGGGGGAGAAAATATGTAACTCAAAATCTTGTGGAAATGAATGATGAAAACTATAATAAAGTTAAAAAAAAAAAAGAAGTTGCCCCTAAGTGTAAGGCCAGCTCATAGGTTTTTTTTTTTGAAAAGCAAATTAAGATCTTGGCATAGATAGGCTCATTGTGCATCCAAAGACAACAAGAAACATCATTTTCATTGTAAACTTGATCATCTCATGAGTCAGAGCTCTGGGTGAACATAAGCAAGAAGACATTACTACTAAAAGCTTGCTTTCTCCACAAATATTTCTTTTTCAGAATTATCTATAAACCCATCTCGTGTGCTTTTTTGCATTATCTTTTTACTGGCCAGTGCCTTTATGTGACTGCTATGCCTGATCTCATGATTCAGTCAGTCTGGCGTCAACAAGCATTTATCAGCACTGACTGTGCTAAGTGATAGAGATACAGGGATAGGCAAAAAACACAATCCTTGCCCTTTATGAAGCTCGCATTCTAATGGAGAAGACAACATGTGTATAACAATGTAATTTAAGATAGACTCAGAGTAAATGGGAGGTAAAGATTTGAAGTGCTGTTAAATTGCTCTCTGTAGAAGTAAGGTTGAATGACAAACCAACTCCCACTGTGTGAGACTGGATCCATTTATCATTTATTCTACATTGAAAGTGTTAGTTTAATCTATGTTTGGTGAGATTCCCTTCCTCAGTTGAACAATTTAATTTGGCATAATTTTTTATTTCCCTTTTCTGCATGAATGTTGGACAGTAGCCTAGGAGTAGATCACAACCACATATAACTTTTCAATTGACCTTTTAAAAATTCAACCTTTTCCCCATCTGTCTTAAGAACTTTTGTGAGGATTTCTACTCTATTATCACTGTAGCTTCTTCCATGGTCATTTTTTGGGTAATTAGCAGCACTCTTATTGGGTTTTCTGCTCACTCTGAGGTAATAGTCTCCTTTTAAGGTTACTGAGTGTGTGTCACCTTTAGCCCTGCTCAGCACAAGCCTCATGTCTAGATAATATGAATCTTAGGTTGTCAAGGGTGCTAAACGAACATTTAGGCTGAAGTGCCAAGAAGATGAATCAATTATGAGTTCAGAATGACTATCCAATATCTCAGAAATGGACATCCTGGACAATCAACAATCCTAAAAGTTTCAAGGCTAGGTAGAGAAAGAAGTGAGAGCTTTGTTAAGTAATGTGAGTAAGAACCGCTAAAGCTTGATTTGTACTTTACTGAAGATTCACTCTGCTGAAAATGCCTTGCTTCTTCTGAGTGCCACTGTCAAAAATTCACTGGTTTCTCCCCTCCAAAAATGTGGGACAAACTATGAAGAAACAAACGCTGAGGAGGAAAATCAAGAGGCACTTGAATTCTAGAACTTTTTGTCATTATCTTGAGACATGACCAGGTGCGCCATGTCCTTCAGTAAACCCTTGTTAAATATGTTATTTGTTGTCATGGGCCACCTGATAGCCAGCATCAGGTGTGAGCAGAGACGTGAGATAAACCGAGGCCAGGCGGGCAGTTCAGGATAGAACTCCAATCTCCATTTATTGATACAATAAGCAAGGTTTTTATAGAGCTATGAGGCAAAGAAGGTAACTAATGGTCATTATGTTTTACATTACTGTTTTATTTAGTTCCGTGGTGTCAGGCAAATCTTGAAGGCTATCATGTCCATACTTTATCTAGTGTTCCCATTTCACACTGGACAGGCTGTACACTCCCTTGTACTTGGTTCCCTTTGAGTCACTACTGTCAGGGTAAGAATTCAGGGTGCTCTGTTCCTTGCATGTCACAGAGAGTGGCGAGCCAGCATCCAGTTGGCCTGGGAGCAGCTGCAAGAAGCTGGCTGCTTCTACCTGCCACTGGAGTTGGCCCTCAACAATTTGTTACACTTTGCTTTCATATTTTTTTTTAGTGGTGTGGTGGTAACACTTACCATGTAACTAGTTAGAAAACATTTGCTGCTAAATTTTGGGGAATGAGGAGAGATTAAGAACTCTGGGCTCTGAAAATATCCCTTTGAACCCAGGTCAAGTAACCTTGAAACAATTATGAGAAAGGAACAGGTAGGCTTTTGCAAATAGTACTTTTCAGTGTAATGCCTCTTTACAGGCAAACATTGATCCAAAGCTACATAGAATCACAGAATTTCAGAACTGGAAAGGACTCCAGAGGTCACCTAGTCCACCCTGTTCTATAAGAGACCCAGTATATGGCCTTAAGTCTCTGCTTGAGAGGTTCCAAGTAGGGGGAAGCCATTCCCTTTGTTCAGACCTTTCTTCATGGGGAGGGATGGAGGGGGCAATAGTTTAGTGAATAATGGCAGATAAACACAAAAAGCATCAATAAAACATTTTAAAAAATGAACAGAAGAAAAGGAGTGCATAAAGGGATACAAATAGAATGAATCATTTTCATTTTGTGTGTATGTCCATATCTATCAATCTATTAAAAAAAAACCTCTGTATAATGTAAGCTCACAATTTGTCATACAAAGCCCCCTGTTCTTTGTAGTATATTGAAAAGTTTATTTTGTTAATGATTGAGTTCACAGTAAATAAAGTTAAAAAATAATGAGGGTCGTTTACATGTTTTTTGAGGTCTTATCCAACTTTAGAAATGCAGTTCTATGATCCCAAATTGTAGGCAGACTGTATTCTGGGATTACAGATGGAGAAATGTATGCTATATTTGTACCCATGTGTTAAAGGTGGAGAATGGGGTTTGGAAGATGACCTACAGGGGTTCAGAATTACTATGATGTGAAGGGAATGACCAGATGTGAGAAGATTCATTAGTGGGTGAAAAACAGCATTACTCTTCTAAAAAGAGGCTGGAGATTTAGCTGGAGGCAGGTGCAAAGTGAGATGTTGGGAGGCCTTGCTTCACTACTCCTCTTCCCTCCGAAGGGTGGGAGTTAGGCAGTAAATGGACTTGGTAGGAGATGGGAGCTGAACCTGCACAGTAGGAGGAAGACCTTCCAACCAGTAGTGGTGACTTTTTTTTTTTTTTGCTCAGGAGGTTCTCTACAGCCCAGTTGGGAGATTCAGCTGGTGGCATGAGGTGAAAGTTGCCTTGGGCCAGCACAGAACAAGATAAAAACCCCTTGATTTGGGGCAGATGGAAGACACTTCCCAACTTCTTACCATTTTACCTCAGAGGGACATAATATGCTCAGAAGGAGATGGAAAACAAGGCACTTAGGAGATGCAGTTAAAAGAATGTTGGACTCTTCTTTTCATCTGAGAAGGCTGTTTATGAGGCAGCAGCCAGAAGTAGTAGACTCCCCACACAGGGGAAATCCTTTAGGGGTAGAAGATGCAACTGGCCCCTTGTTGCCTTCCCTCAGGGACACACTGCACCCAGCAAGAGATGGGAGGCACAAGCCTCATGGTGAGAGGAACTTTGGATCAAGGGTAATTGTATGTATCTATGTCATTATCTGCTGAGTAGGAACTGGGGTCCAGTAACAGCCAATCAGCTGCTTTTCAAAAGTAGTATAATGAATGGGGGGAGGGCTAGAAGGGAGCACTATCGGATACTCATCATATCACACCGTAAGGAAAGTCTCCAGGACTTTGGATGGACATCAAATGTGGTATTGATGGGAAGACATAGTCTAAGACTATACAGCATGAGAAGACATGGATGGGTTGCCGTTTGCAGCACTGAAAACATGACAATGAGATCACAGCTACACTTGAACATTCAACTATGGTTGCAGAACTTATCTTTTGAATTCAATTCTGAAGCCTTCTTATGACATGGAGGTGTTTCTGTGTCAGTAGTGTGCAAGCTTTGTCTGGTTCCAACAAGCTAGAAAAGTTTTGATTATAGGCCTGTGGATCAGCCTGGCTAAGCTTGGCGAGGCTCATCAGCAGAAGCGTAGCTACAAGGTAATAATTTTTTTTTTTCTGTTGAGAGAAACTCATGAAATCCAAAGTCCTTTGCACAAAGGATTTGCAATCTCCCTAATTAGAGAAAAGTTCTACACCAATGAAGTCAGGGGTGTTCTAAAGTATTAAACATTACAGACTCCAAAGAACCAAAATTGTGAGTCATCCACTGGGCAATGGCAAGATATGTGGTAGGTGAAAGTAGGCTACAGGATATTGCCAATAACTTACATGTGAGAAGTGATTTAAAAAATAGAACATCCAAGAACTGTATAACTGAAAAGGGAGATAGGAGATGTGGAAATGGTCACTCTAATCCCAGACATGCTACAAACTTTAATGAGATTATATTTGTTGTATTGTCTGAGTCCTAGGGCAATAATGCTTTAAAAAGGTTCATTTTTATATTTTGCTTGATTTCTGTAACATGAAAAAATGCCTTAAATATATTTAAGTCAGAGGCTAAGTAAAGATCTCTTTCCTTAATGTCTATTCTGTTGGGGGATATACTTGTATTATTGTCATGTTCATTTTACTAGATTTACATAAAGCTCTGGAGATAAATAGAAGTGTTCTACGCTTGTGACAGAATTAAAATGACATTTTGAATACTAACTTTATTCAAAATATCAGCCATGAACCAATCTATAATTTGGGCTGTATATATTTCACATTTGTTTTTCAGGCTAAAATTATAACACTAGACCATAGCACATAGAACCCCAGATTGGAATAACAACAACAACAACCAATTATAATATCTAACACTTACATAGCACTTGCCGTGTGCCAAGCACTATGCTAAGGGCTTCACAATTATTGTCTCATTCGATTTTTATAACAACCCTGAGAGGTAAATGCTATTATTCCATTTTATAGATGGAGAAACTGAAGCAAACATGTTAAGTGACTTGCCCAAGGTCACATAACCAGTAAGTGTCTGAGGTCAGATTTGAACTCAGTAACTTACCTACTCCAGGCTCAGCACTCTACCCACTGTGCCACTGGAAGTACATTAGATTCCATCTAGTTCAGCCTAACATCTCTTACAAGCAGTTGTACAGTCTTTAGGGAGAGGGTATGATGTGGATGGATAGCTTAGTGCAGTGGAAAAGACATTTTACCTGAAATCAAGAGAGGTTTACATTTAAATCCATGCCCTAACACTTGTTAGCTGAATAAACTAGAACAACATCACCTCAATAGCTCTGAGCTTTCAGTTTTTTCGTCTGTAAAAAAAAGAATAACATTGTGTATACTATCACAGAGAGAAACAGAGACAGAGAGATAGAGAGACAGAGACAGAACAACAGAGACAGAGAGAAGTAGAGGAGACAAAGAAAGACAGAGGAAGAGAAAATCAGAGGGAGTAGTGAATGGATCACTGGACCTGGAGTCAGGGAGACCTGAATTTATATCATTTATTTGACCCTAGGCAATTCATTTAGCCTGTCTTCCTCAGTTTCCTCATCTGTAAAATGGAGATAACAGTAGCACCAGGATTGTGAGGATAAAATGATGTTATATTTGTAGAGTGCTTTGCGAATCTTAAAGTTCTAAATAAGTACTAGCTGTTATCAATATTATTAGTTACAGAAAGCATTTAAGTATTTAATATGTGCCAGGCATTGTGCTAAGCATTGGGGATAGAAATAAAACTAAGTAGGACAATTCCTTCCCTCAAGGACCTATCATTCTAATAGGGGAAGACAATATACAAAGGGAAACTAAAAGTCAGAAAATAGAAGGGAGGAAGGATAGGAAAAAACCCATCTTCTGTGTGGGGTCAAGATGGTTGGTGAAATGAGACACTCTAAGTAAAGTTCTTTGCAAAAATTCAAGCGAGAGATAAATATGAGCTATTATTATTACTATCTACCTCACAGAGTCTTTGCAAGGAAAGGGCTTTGTAAATCCTAAAGCATTAGATCAATGTGAGTAGTTATTAGAGGAAAAAAGGCACAAACAGGTTTCCATTTGAATTCTAATCCCAATATTGTCCTCAATCTGCTATAAGACCTTGAGAAAATCACTTAACCTCTGTGGTCCTTCTCTTCTTTCTGTATATGAAATGAGATGCTTGGACTAGACAATTTCCAAGGATTCTTCTGCTTGTAAAATTCCATTTCTATGATTTAAAAGGAGAGAATATGTTAGGAGAATTTGTCTAGCTAGACAAAAAGTGCCTGGGAAAAGATAACTCATAAAGAGTTGCTAGGGGATATTTATGGCAAGGTAGAAAAATAAAACCTTAGAGTAAGATGGAATCTCAGAGAGCAAGTAATCTAGTTCCTTGACTAGATCTCTAGAATCTCTGGAAGTGGACATCCAGCCATGACTTGAAGACTGTTAATGACGGGGAAGTCTACTTCTGGAGGCTGATCATTTCACTTCTGTATAGCACTAATTGTTATGAAGATTATCAAGCTGAAGTATGCAACTTTGTAATCTTATTAGAATTCAGTATTCCACAAATGTTTAATAAGTACCTATTAAGTGCATAACATTCTTCCAGAACAGAGAAATAAAAAAATTTAAGACACGGTTCCTATCCTTATAATAATAGTAGTAATAATAGCATTTATATAGCATTTTAAAGTTTGCAAGACTCTTTACCTGCTCTTTATCTGTTATCTCTTTTGATGTGGTGCTCTTAACATCCTTATTTTACAGATTTGGAAACTGAGGCAAAGAGAGGCTAAGTGACTTGCCCAGGGTCACACTATCTAGTAAGGTGTTTGAAGCAGGCTTCAAGCTTACATCCTCCTGATTTCAAGCCCAGCAGTCTGTGCTCTGTGTTCTGATGCGCTATTTCCTAGTTCTCCCTCCTGGAGCTTAGGGACTAGATACATAAAAGAAACACAGATAAATATGATTTCACTTGGTAATCTTGCCAGTTCCTGTGGATTCAATTATCACATCTATTCATTTGACTCTCAGATCTACTTGTCCCAGGCCTAGCCCCTTTCCTGATGTTTAATTTCCATATGCCTATTAGACATCTCAAACTAAATGTCCAATAGACATTTTAAATTCAACACATCCCAAATGAACTCATCTTTCTCCCTCTTTCTCCCTTCCTCCTAAACTTTTCTCTTTCCTATTTCTGTTACCTTTTCCCTGTCACTCAGGCTTACAACTCAGGTGTCATTCTTGACTCTTTACTATGTAAATTTTATCTTTCTAACATACTGTATTCTTATATACTCTTACATACATATGCTGTATTCTTTTCTCTGATACTGACCTCATCTTTATAACTTATTAAATGTCCATCTCAACCACAAGTCCACGATTTTAATTTGGCAGTTGTGTGAGGATGGATTGGGCTAGAATCAGGGAGCTATACTAAGGATCTGTGGCACTTAACTTCTATAGACCTGTTCCTTCCCCTCTTTCCCTCCCCCTCCCTGCCCCTTCTCCATCATGAGGGCAGGTCATGATGACATTAAACAATCTGGATGGGTCCAAACTCTACATTTATGTAAAATATGTAAAAATATTTATAAAAAATGGAATTTTTTTGGTCTTACGTGCTCAGGAAACCAAGTCCATATAGCCAGAGACTAGTAGGAAGCTGAGTCAGGGGAAGTTGGGGCCAATCAGGTCTTTCTTGGGTATAGCTTTGTAGTTTTTTAAGGAAATCTAATCTATATTGCCCTAGGTAGGTGGGAGAAGGCTTAGGGGAATGTGGGTGGATATGAGTACTATCACCAGGTGGAACTGATAAGTTTCTGCAACTGATTCTCTTTGGGAGGTAAGAGACAACGAAGAATCAAGGTTAAGTACTACCTTGTGAATCTGGATAAGAGTAGGAATGTATCAGAATATTCATTCCTCTCCCAAAAATTTAAAAAATTCAGTGACATCTTCCCATCTCAATGAAGTATCAGAGTAAGATTTGAGTGAAGGTTCAACCTAATAACCTTGCCACATAAGGAAGTAAGTTGGCTTGACGTGAATTGTTTTTTTTTTTTTAATGGCATTATGTATTATTGTTCTGATTTTTTTAAAGAGGTATTAAAAACAACAACAAAAACCCTTTTGTTTTTGTGTCATAAATCATTTCTGGACTTCTTTTTTTGTTTTCTCCAGAGCTGAATCTTCCCTTTGTAATAAAGAAAAATAATTAAGCAAAAATAACTACCAGAATGACTACTTTTGATAGCATTGGAGTCATTTTCCTTAACTAGGTCCCTATCTCTGTTAGGAAGGAGGTTTGTTGGAGTCATTTTTATTGTTCTACTGATTCTGCTTATTTCTCTTGGCATCATTTCATACAAATCTTCCCACATTACTGAGTTCCTCAAATTTGTCATTTCTCACTGCACAATTATAGGCTGTGACATTCATGTTTCAGCCTTTTTTTTCCGATTGATACGCAACCACTTTGTTTCTAGTACTTTGCTATCACAAAAGGTAAATTGTGTCACGAATATTTCAGTGCATTATTGGACCTTTCTTTTCTCTCTTTGACCTTCTTGGGTATGTATGCCCAGTAATGGGATATTGGAATCAAAAAAGATTTGACAGTTTAGTCATTATTCTCACATAATTCCAAATTTCTTTCCAGAATGACTGGATGAATTCACAGATTCACCAACAGGACATTAGTATATTTATTGTCCCATGGCCCCTTAACTATTAGCTTTTTCCTTGGTTTTCTTTGGCCATCTTTACCATTTTGTCTGGCACCAGGTGAAACTTTGCAGTCGTTTTGTTTTGTAGTGAGATTTGTCTGATGATCTCATTCTAATTTGCAGTGACTCCACTTTCCTTTTGAGGTGCTCACAAGTGCTGAAATCAGTCTCCGACTGTGGACAGGACAGAGTTTTGCTCTGGAATTGAGGTTTACAGCTATAGGCCAATGAGAAAGGACTATGTAGGTCCCCAAACAGGGCTAAAAGGGTCAGGGTAGAGGAGGTGGGGAGGAGAGGAGAAACATGTGGCCAACACCTAGAACAACAGGCTGTTAATTCAGCCTGATTGCTGAGTAGGCTGTAACTAGCTTAAGTAACAAGATTGTGTAGCTATTGTTCACCTAATCTGTATAAACAGTCACTCCCTGATTTATGAACAAATCCTGTGCAAATGGTGCAGTGTGGTGCCAGGGATGGACGTCTCTTCTGAGCTCTGGAGACTGAGGAGCATTTTCCAAGTACCATGTAGTTTAATGATTGTAGTTAGCCTGGCTCCTGGAATGGAGGGAATATATTCACAACTGTAATAGCTCTGTTGCTTGCAAGTTTAAGAATCCACCACTTCTTGGTTTAATAGTTGAAGGGAATCCATATTTTTGTTGATTTGAATATTCCTTCTACTGACGCTGCTCAAAACCAGAATAACAGTCTCAGAGTTGGAGGGGACCTCAAAGGTCACCAAGTACAACTTGTATCTGAACAAGCATTCCTTCTGTGGCGTCTCTGGCCATAGGTCATCCTGTAGCTTGAAGACTTCTAGAGGTCTTGAAGTGGTGGAGGCCAATTATCTCTCAAGGACCCACCCCACTCCACCCCCACCCCCTGTACTGTTCTAATAGTTAGGAGATAGCTGTTTTGTGGTTTAGTCATTTCAGTGATGTCTGACTCTTCGTGACTCCATTTGGTATTTTCTTGGCAAAGATCCTGGAATGGCTTTCTATTTCCTTCTCTAGGCTCATTTTACAGATGAGGAAACTGAGGCAAACAAGGTTAAACAACTTGGCCAGGGTCACAAAGGTAGTGTCTGGGACTGTATTTAAATTCAGGTCTTCTTGACTCTAGGCCCAGCACTCTGTCCATTGTGCCACCTAGTTGCCCTACAAAATAGTTAGAAAAAGTATCTGCTTCTCTGCAAAATCCATCCTTTATTTCTAGGTCTGCATTCTTGTGCTAAGTTAAAAAAAATCAACTCAACTCAATTCAGTTCAGTTCAACACATGTTTATTAAAATGAATATTACATGAAAAGTGAGAGTCATCTTGTCAGAAATCTCTGGGAGCTGGCCTTTGAACCAGGAAGCATTTAGTTCAAGTCTGATCTCTGTCATAGGCTGGCTGTATGACCCTGGTCAAGTCACTTAACCTTTCAATGTTTTAGGCAACTCTCAAAGTTTATAACTTACAGTGAAGGTGCCAACTTATATTGGTGAAGGAGTGCAGCTCACTAGGAAATCACAGGTCTGGTTTTAAAAAAATGTATAAGCCACTGTACTAATCTCTTCCATATGAAAGACTTTCAATGACTATCTATGATTTCCCTTTTAGTTTTCTCTTCTCCAGACTAAACACCCCTAGTTTCTTCCAACAACTCCATGATTTGTTCAGCCATTCCTTCAATAGATGGGCGCCTTCTTAATTTCCAGTTCTTTGTCACTACAAAAAGTAGCTGTTATAAATAATTTTGAACATAAGTCATCTTTTCCTCTTTCTATCATTGCTTTGGAATCTAGACCTGCTAGAGATACAGCTGGGTTAAAGGATATTCACACTTCAGGGATTTTGGCTTAGTCCCTATTCTTGAATGAAAGCCATACATTCACAGCTTGGATTCTGCTGAAGTAGTTGGGCCATAGTGTCTTTGTGGTGAAAAGGCATGGTGAGAGTAGATGGTCTCCATGATGGGCTAATTAGACTCTTGCATAGAATCCTAGAAACAAACATATAAAATATTTTTCCTCTGGAAAAATATATTAAACAAAAATGATGAAGAGAAAGAGAAGGGGAAGATGGCTAAAAGGGTACTCCTCAAACAACTCGGACATGATCTGTTTTGCAAATTCTCATTAACTACACTTTTTGCTAGATTTTTTTGCTAGAATTTCACGCAGGCTCACTGTCTTTAGAATACATCACCTGTGTAAATGCATTCTGGACTTTAGTTGTTCTGGCAGTGTTCTCACAGGATTATGTCTTTTTTTTTTACATTTCTTTTTAAACTTTATTTTAGACTCAAGGACCAGATCACAAATACAGAATAGAGAAAAGAAACAAAAATATATCATAAACTAAAATATTGGAACTTAAATACAAAGTAAGAAAGAAAAAAAAGCATGTTGTATGCATAACAGAACATGAGAGGAATCAAAATATGTAACAATAAATTTTCATTTTAAGAAAGACTATGATAAATAATACGCATTGTGGTGAGAATTGTCCATCTTTTCTTTGCTTCCTTTTGAGTTTTCTTTTGTTCTCTGCTGGGCACTTTTTAACTTTGCTCTTTTTTCCCCTCCTCCCACCCCCAGAGACTACAATAAAATTTGGATATGTTTCTCTGTAGCTAAAGGTATATACATACCCCAATACATATATACATACATATATAGACATATACTTTCCCCAAACATATTCTACTCCTGATCTTTTTTTTTTAATGTTTATGCATATTTCTTATTTCCCATCCCTCCTGACTCCTCTATTTTACTTTTACCCGCTACCTTGCCCTCCTGTTATTTGCCTACCCTCCTCCAAGGATTCCTCCCCTATGTTCCCATTCCCATAAATCTAAACAACCTTCTATACCCCTATTTCACCTATTACCTCACCCTCCCTTGTCCCTCCCTTGTCTTTTTTCCCCTCCCTATGCCCCTACCATTTTGTTTTTCCTGAACTTAGAAGACTTTTGTACTCTTCTAAATATATATATATATATATATATATATATATATATGTATGTATGTATGTATGTATGTATTATTCCCTCTTAAATCCATTCCCAATGAAAGTAGGTTACCAGAACTACCAGCCCTCCTCCCCCATCTAATTCCTCTGCATCAATTCTTCTTCTTGCACCTCATTTGTATAAAATAATTACCCTTTTTAGCTCTTCCTGAATGGTTTAACTTTTTAAATTCATATCACAGTCAGGTTTACCCCAATCTACTGAATTATTAATAAGAATCTTAGACATACATTTTATATATGTAAAAGACAAACAGTTTGTCCTTATGAATCCCTCATAATCAGTCTTTGGTATGTGCCTTATATTTCATTTGGGTCTTGTTTGTTGAATCTTCTAAGGATTTTTTAAAAAATAAAGTCTTAGAAATCCAGGAGTTTATCAAATGTCCATGTTCTTTTCATTCAGGATAGCACTTAACTTTGTAGCATCTGATATTTTGGCCAGAGCCCCAGTTCTTTTGCTCTTTGATATAGTGTGTTCCAAGACCTGTGGTCCTTTAATATCTCAGCTGCTAGGTCTTGTGTGATTCTAATTGTAGCACCACCATATTTAAATTGTTTTAGTCTATATGCTTTTAATATTTCATTCTTGAGCTGGGGGTTTTGGAATTTGACTATGATACTCCTATGAGTTTTCCTCATAGGATCTCTTTTAAGTGGTGATCAGTGGATTTTTTTCTATTTCTATTCCCCTCCACCCTGCCCCCATTCTAATGCTTCAGGACAATTTTCTTTTATTCTTTCTTTTATTATTGTATCAAGATTATTTTTTTAAATCATAATTTTTAGTCTGATTATTTTTATATTTTTTCTTCTTGTTCTATTCTCCAAATCTGTTGTTTTTCTTATAAGATGTTTCACTTTTTCTTCTATTTTTTTCATTATTCATATTCTGTTTAATTATGTCTTGATCTCTTATAATTTCATTGGCTTCACCTTGCCCAATTCTAATTTTCAAGGTGTCAATTTCTTTAAGATTCTAGATCTCTTTTTCTAATTGGTTGACTTTCCTTTCATAACCTTCTTGTTTTTCTTGGATTCTTCTTCTTTAGTTTTTCCTCCTTTTTGTGTCATTTGATTTTTTAAAAGATTTTCTATAAATTCTTTTTTGGGCAGGTGACCATTTGACATTACTCTTTGGGAGTTTCTTTATTTCAATATCCTCCTCTGAAGATGAACCCTGATCATCTCTATTCCCATGATAGCTTTCTATAGTTGAATTCTTTCTCCTTTGCCCATGCTTTTTTTTTTGTGGTAATAGCTTAATTTTTGTAATCACCTCTAATCCTGGGGCATGAGGGATGGTCCCTTTTGCCCCAGATCTTCAATTTTCCCCTCTAGCCTGGAACCTGTAACAGTAATCAATTTGTATCTGCTAAATTGATTACTGTTACAGAACCAAAGCCAAACCTCCAACCTCCTGTAAGTGCCCACAGCCAAGGGTTTTCTGCCCCACTGCTTCTACACTCACCAGGTGTGTGATGGTTCCTTCTTGCCCCTGCTGCTTTTTGCAGCACAGCTGAATCTGACATTCCTTATTAGTAGAGGCTCCCTCAATCTTCCTGGGTTCAAATGCCCCACTTCCCTCATTATCCAGGGTCAAAAGTTCCTGTAACTGGGGCCAATGCAGCCTCTCAAACTAACTAACCCCAGGACTTGCCAGTTATTATTTAAGCAAGTTTCCCCTTGTTAAAATAGAACCTAGCCTGGAGGTGTTTTATCTTCACTGGGACCAAATCTCATTCTGGGATTTTTCTTCTGATCTTCTCAAATTGTCCCAGAAAGACCCCTATTGTGCCCCTATTCTTATTTACATCCAACCACTTTTTGTTCACCCTAAGGTGCTATTTTAACTCTTTGTGGGGGAAAATCTTGAGAGCTTGGAATTTTCTGACCTATTCTGCCATCTTCCCAGAATCTTCTCCCCATGTTTTAACATATTTAATCTCAGTTACCTGGTATTGTTTTTCACTTTCTAGAAAGATCTTTTAAGACTTTAAATTGTTCCATGATTACTCCGTGCAGCCACAAAGTCTCTTTTAGGCAGCTAGGTTTCCTTTCTATTCATCAGCATCATTTCTGGTTTTCTTCTTAGGATTCCATTCATGAAAGCTTCCTAACCCTCTTAGGTCTCCTTCTTCTGCAGAAAGGAAAAGTAACTGAGAATGCTTTTTTAAAAAAATTCTTATTTAAAAAAATAATATATATATATATATATATATATATTTTCTCAATTACATGTTAAAACAATTTTAAAACTTGATTTTTTAAAGTTTTGATTTCCCAATTCTTTCCCTCCCTCTGTCCTTTCCCCCCTCCTTGAGATGGTAATTGAATATAGATTAAACATGTGCAATCAAGTAAAACATTTCCATATTAGTAATTTTGTACAAGAAGACTCAAAAAAAAGAATGAAAGAAAGTGAAAAATAGCATATTTCAGTCTGTATTAAGACAATATCAGTTTTTTCTCTGGAGGCAGATAGTATGCTTCATCACTAGTCCTTTGGAATTGTCTTAGGTTGTTGTATTGCTGAGAATAGTTAAATCATTCACATTTCTTCATCATACAATAATGAAGTTACTGTGTACAACGTTCTCCTGGTTCTGTTCATTTCACTTTGCATCAGTTCATGCATGTCTTTCCAGGTTTTTCTGAAATCATGAGAATACATTTTAGAAAAGGAAGACAAAGTCCTGTATGAGCATGTTGGGAATAATAAAGCCCAGGGTGAATGGAAGCTGACTGTGATGTCTACAAAGTATGACCAGTGAACCTGAATGAAACTCCTGGCAAAATTTCATTGGTTAGTGAGAATTTAGAAAGGGAAGTAATTATTCCTAAGGGATGTCATGACTTCTTCAAAGACAGGTAATATCAGTCTTATTCTAATTCCTTTTTGGAGAGTATAACTAGAGCAGTAAAAAAGAGGAATCCTGGAGACATAGTGTTTTTAAATTCTGGCAAAGCTTTTGTTTGGCTAAGTATCTCACTCTATCCCTGTGAAAAAGATGGGGAAATGTGGGATAGATCAGAGGTTCCAAACATGTGGCCAATGGGTGGCATGTGGCTGCTCTAGAGCATATGAACCAGATTAAAATGTATTTGGGGAAATACTCAACAAAATAATTAAAAATACAATTAAACATAGATAACATTACATTTTAAAGTTGTGTCAATATGGACAACATATATGGATCCTTATATATAGATTAGTAGTCCCCATTTCTATTTGAGTTTGCCATTATTGAGCTAGATGATAGGTATATTTAGAAGAAGTTGAATGAAATAAGTGAACCTACAGAGTAACTTATTAATGGATTGTTAATCCATCAAGCCCGTTTCTTCATTTACACATAAAAGGGCTAATATCAGCTACCTCACAATGTTGCTATGGGCATCAGATAAATATGTATATATATATATATATATATGTGTATATATATATATATATATATATATGTGTATATATATATATATATATATATAAATCATACAAAGCATAAACCCTAAAACACTATATAAACATGAAGTATTGTTATTCCTTTCAGTAGAATATAAGCTCCCTCACGTCAGGGATTCTTTCATTTTTGCCCTTGTATTCCCAGTGTCTAATACAGTGCTCAATGTTTAGTAGACACTTAACAAATACTAGTCAAATGGAATTACTAATGGGCTGATATCATCTTGGAAGATGATCTCAACTGAAGTATCTTAGGAATCCATCCTTGATTTTGCTTTATTGAACTTTTTTTTTAATTTTAAAAATTAAAAAAAGTTACGGACTGAATTGAATGAATCATAGGGAACAACTTTGCCAAATTTTCAGATGCCAAAAAACTAAGAATAGAAAACAAATTGAAATGTGGAGTCAGGATCTAGAATGATCTTAAAAGGCTAAATCGACTAAGATGAGATTTAATAAGGATAAATGTGAAGTTCTACATTAAGAAAAACATTATAGGTACAGAATGGGGACAAGTATATAAATTCATTCAATACATATATGTGATGCTTAGGATACTGTAAATTCAATGTGAGTCACTGGTGTAACAAAGCAGCTCCCGAAGTCAAAGTCATCCATTAAGAGTACTGTAATCAGAATGAAGGATGTGACAGTTCTGTTGTATGATGGCAAAGTCAGATTGCAGTCAGGGGCACTGTTGGTTCTGTGAGACATTTTAGAAAAGACAGATAGATGAGCTGGAACACATTTCTAATCAATCAATCAGAAAGCATTTCTTATGCATTTGCTATGTTCTGGATACTTTGCTGTTGCTGATGACAGGATTTCTGGGCCCAAAATAACTGGGGATGTTTAATTGGGAAGAGAAAGCTTTTTTTTCCTTGGGGGGGGGGCAGGTTCAAATATTTGCAACTTTGTCAGATGGAGGAAAATTGAGACTTTTTGTTTGGCCACTGAGGACAGAGCTAGGAGCATACATGGAATTTGTCCTGGGAGAAGGTTTAGGTTTGATGTAAAGAATAACTTCCTAAATTGAGTGATGTACAACAGTGCAAGGAATTGTTTCAGGATGTGGTGAGATTTCGTTCTCTGGAGATCTTCAAACCGTCTGGGTGACCACTTGTTATTGCTCTTGCATGGGCCTTTCTTCCTCAGGGACTGGTTGATTAGTCTACCTCTGAGGTTCCTTTCAACTCTCAGAATAAGATCGGATATTTTAAGTAAGTATATATCCTTTCATTTAGACACCTCTCCTACATATAGAATACAGAAATGTTCTTCAGAAATGTTTCACTTAAATATCTTGACAAATAACAGCAACAATAATAATAAAAAATTTTTTTGCAGGAATCTTCTATTATTAATTATAATTTTCTAAAATGTCATTTCATTAATGCTTATGGCTGCTGGTATTTAATCAATGAATATATGGTATAAATGAATGTAAATAACATTCTTATATAATAAAATAAATCTTTCCTGCTTGTAGTTAAGTGTTGTTGTTTGTCCTTTGTTCTCAAAGAGGACTGATGACATCAGGAGGGTGAAGTCTTGACTTGCAAGGGAATTGGATTTAAGTGAGGCAGGGCTGTGCAAGGTCACCATCCTCTCTCTCTCCTTCAGAACCATCTGTGTCCAGTGGCAAGATAGATCAGGATGACTGGAGATGGCCCTAGATGCAGTGAGAGACCTTTGCCTTTTAAAGCTAAGATCTTCCCCAGCTGGTAAAGAGATAGCAATGTTCCATTTTGTTAATGGGTATGTTTTCCATCCCAAGAATTGATTTTTGTAAGCTGTAATTTTAAAGAATTACTTACCAGAGTAGACAGTAACACATTCCCTTGACAAGTTATTCATCGTTCCCCTTTGATTGTGACCCTGATGACTAGGACAGGTCGTCACAGTAGCTTATTACAGAGCAGCATGGTGGGGGTGGAAATATACTTAATTGTGTTAATAGACCTAGGTTTAAATTATAGCTCTGTTACTAACTGGCCCTGTGACCTTGGGCAAGTCAATTGAATAATCTTTTGTTAAGCATTAGTTTTTAAAAACAAGTTATTTTGCCTTCCTTGGTCTTTACTTCTCCTGTAAAATAAATGATCTATATTATCTATATTACATAATCTCTAAGTTATCTTTTCATTTTAAAATTGTATGAATAATAAATATTTCAAGGTCAAATGAGCGTTTCCATTTTTCTCTCATTCAAGATCAGGCACCCAAAATAGCCTTGTGTTCATACAAAGGCCCATATGCAAAAAATCAAAGGCAAAAATGTACCATTTAATTGTGTTTTAGCTGCACCTGTTTTGGTAAATGAACAATAGTGGTTTGGAATGACACAGATACACTTAAAACTTCACCCTTCAATTAATCAGACAAGGCCTGAATTCAATGACTTTGATAGAGGCAGAGGAAATCAAGAGCAGCCCTCCAGTTTAACGAAAAAAAAGGAAAAAGTCACTCTCCCCTTTCTGGATGGTAGTGTTAGGAGAGAATTGAACACTTTTTTTTTTATAAAAGTGGTAAATCCAAGGATACCATTTTTCCCACTGACATTTTCTTCCTTTCCACTGTTCTTTCATGTGCATAGTATGTTACTCATTAGGAATAATTGGCATAGATAATGATATGGCAGTCCCTATTTCTTAGTAGGTTACAAGGGGGTTTGCTATCTTTTGGGACTTTGACTATAACAACATTAAGAAAATAACACACCTGCCCTCAGTGTGATGTGTGTTGGCTAACTACAGCACTGGATCTGTGAATACCCGTTCACAAGATGAAAACAGAGCTATTTTTATTGCTAGTTAAACATTCAGTGGTTGCTGATGAGTAAAAATGGACTCAGTGTCCTGTGGAGGCAGCATGGTCTATTGCGTAGAACATGGAGCCATGAGGATTTTGATAACT
>CM053587.1:115649167-115679400 GCA_028646515.1 Pseudochirops corinnae
TGTTCAGCCTGTATTTGATTGCTTGTCCTTCCAGTGGGGATGGGAGGTGAGGGAGGAAGAGAAAGAATCTGGAATCTGGAGTTCCATAATCAAATGTTATGAATGTGTATCTATCTATCTATCTATGCACTTATTATTATTATTATTATTATTGACTACATCCAACTGGAACTTGAGATACACAGACACTGTGGTTGGGAGATCCATCCTGCCCTACCGAAAAGTGACATAGGAGAGAATAGAGTGGGGGAGGGGGGACACACTGAGATGGCTGTTTTGGGGCGGTGGGTGGGGGAAAGAGGGGGAGAAAATATGTAACTCAAAATCTTGTGGAAATGAATGATGCAAACTAAAATAAAATTTAAAAAAATTTAAAAATTTTTTAAAAAATAAACACAAAGTTGTCAACAAAGCAAAAGCAAAGTGAAATTGTATCTTTGTTTAACTTTTTAGTCAACCATGATGGTCATCACCCATTGGCTGGTCACTATGCGATGAATTTCTTGACCATGGAAGTGTATAAATCAAAGAAAAGTACAAAATGGACATTGGTCCTATGCATCCCCCTTCTACTTCTGTGCTAAAATGGTGGCAGAGACTCCCAAAAAGAAGCAGACAATGCTAAGATTCACAGTTTTTCAGCTGTATATAAACATTAACTTACCTATTAGTACTCTAAATGTGAGATCCTTATCCAGTGATTACTGACTTGACATACCACTGAAGGTACTGAATCATATAAATATTGACATTTTTCCTATAAATCAAATCTGAAGTTGTAATGATTGATCAGCTTACCTGCAATGAGCCTCTCTCTACTAGTTCTCAGAATAGGCAGAAATAGTGAGTCATAGTGAGGGGCAATTCTTAAAGCTGCTCTAACATTGTGGAAGCTGCCAGTTCTGCTGAGACAGATTCAAAAACGTAGGGTCAGCTCCATGCCATACCAATGCCAATGAGGCACGGAAATGGGACTTTGTAGAAGCGTGCTTACTACAAATATGTACATATTTAGTAAGTGTCTGAAGGAGGAAGACATAATAAACTCAACCTGAAATCACTGGAGCAGTTCTCTTCTCTCAATGGCCAAGGAGCTGTTGGAGTTCAGGTTGAGTTACAGAGCTTGGTGTGTCCTCCAGGGGGCACTCCACTCCTGCTTCAATATCAAAATACCATTGGAAACTGCTTCCTCTTTGTTTGGTTCTGTTCGACCATGTATTCTGGAACATTAGAAGAGGCTAGGGAATCAATAGCTCTGGCTGTCTTTAAGATATCCTGGCCACCCCTTCCCTTTTTTTGGACCTTCTAACCTTTACTTATCTGCTAAGTATTGATAACACTCATTTTACCATTATGACAATCCTTCTTCATCAAAGAAAATATAGAGAAAGTCTTGACCACCAATATCCCCAAACCTTTAACTCACCTTCTCCTTGCCACTTGTCTCCCTTTATTCCTTTATTGATCTCATGATCACAGAATCATAGAGCTAGACCTGGAAAAGACCTTAGAAACTGAGACCCAGGGAGGTTAACCTGCTTGATCTGACTCATTTGAAATGGCTTCATCCATTACTTCTACATAATTCCTAGCCTTTCTCCATTTCATGCAAGAAATATGCTTTACTAAATTCCATGAATGACCATTGGAAATTAATCATTAATTCCTTTTTCCCCCCGAAAACATGTCTTCTACCATGTCAATGAAGAATGGAGGTGGGGATTATCAAACAATTTTTAAATCTTTAAAATTATTTATTTTAAATTTACTTACAAAGATAGGCAAAAATCTACAACTCTATAGCTTATGGTGATTAATTACATGATAAAATTTACATTTATATAGCACTTTCCTCACAAGAACACTAGATGGTTGTATAAGTATTAGCATTTCCATTTTATAGGTGAGGTAACTGAGTCCCAGAAAGGTTAAATGCTTTGTTCATGGCTCCAACATGAGTACCTGCTAGAGAAACTACTTAAAGCCCAATCCCAGTCTATTTATCCATAAACCACACTTTCTTAAAATACTTAAACCTAAGTAAAATGCTTTAACCTGAACTAAACCTGTAACACACATATCCTGTTATCACATCACTGAACTTGAATTGACTACCAATTTTCACCTACTTCTTACTGAAAGGAATTAGGGACATGGGAAGCTAGAGAATATATTTGGGGTTTTAGTTTTTCAAAGCTTTTTAAATGAAAATGGCATAGTACTATTTTAAGGGGTTTTCTGATTAAGCATTAAAATATTATACTACTAAGTAGGTCCAGTTTTAAATTATTTTTGGTAACAATTAGCATTAAATGCCTTTATAGGTAATATATAAGACCAAATGTTTCTTTTATTGTTCTTTTTCTGGAGATAATCTGTGTATTCTTTACATTTTTTTGCAATACGGGGCTTAAGTTTTTTGTTGGTTTGTTGTTGTTGCTATTGTTGTTGTTTTGTTGTTGGTTTCACTTGTCACATTCTTCTTGGAAAAATATAGTCCTCAAATTGTCATTATGCATCTCCTCTATCATTTAGCTTGAATGGAGATCATGTTTTCTTTTAACATTATTGTTTTTTGCTTCTCTTCCATATTCTCCTTCACTTCTTTATATTTGCTTTCCTAATTAGCCATTCTTTTTCTTGTTTCTTTATTGAGACTTGAAACTACAGACTTAAGTTTTTCTATTCTGTCAATTTCTACTGTGGGGCCCCAAATTCCACTTTCATAATTCTTATTTCTCTTTTGAACCATGCAGAACCATTCTGCTTTGGTTCCATGCTGTCTTGGGAATCCAAAGGGTTCTTTGCCTCACTTTTTCATTATCCTCTGTCTTATAATAATTATTCATAGCTACCTGGACTCTTTTACCTGATCTGGAGACCATAATCCCTAATGTTATTCATATTTTCCCTGTTGGTTTATTTATCTATGTTCAAGGTCTTTAGCTATTTTTTTTTTCTTGAGGTCTCTGGCAATTTCATTCTTTTTTTTTTCTTCTATTCCTCTGTTATTTTCTGAGTCCCACCCCCACCCTCCTTTGATTCTAGTTTTCCTAGGGGCTGGACCTCAAAGCCAACTCAACCTCCAACATTTTACTGACCTCAGTCTCTGCCCCAAGTGATCTTCAGTAAGAGAAAACTGGCTCAAGTTGGATGTTGGACTCTTTCCAACATTTAGTGGAGTGACACACAGCCACACACACCTGTCTTCCCCCAGTTCCCTCTATTTCTAAATTCTCTGGGTAAATCCTGTTATGGCACAGAGCACTCCTGTGCTGCTGCCCAACCTAAGCATGTTTCCATCTTTTTGTTTTCCTGTGGGGAAAGAGTTGAGTTCTGTATAGATCTGGAAGAGTGTGGTAGGTGGTGGGAGAGGGATTCCTGAGTGAAATTAGGGATAGAGATTGGCCTTCTCTGTTTTCAGTTCATTGCATTGGTACCCTGTTAGGGTCCCTGATGTCCTGGACTATAGAGGTAACTGAAATTATTTTACCTCTTGTGCATAATTCCTGTTGTGAAGGAAATGAGAGATCTTAAGGATCAGAGAAAATATCTAGTGCTCCTTCTCATTGGTCACACAGCCTGGATGTCTTCATCAGTGTGTTAAAGAGATCATTAGACTTTCCTTGGCATTGTGTCGGGAATGCAAAAAAAAAAAAACTTTATTAATAATGTAATAAGTTCCTATAGCATTTCAGTCAAAAAATATGATAGTACCTATGGGGAAATTAAAGCCGTAAAATATTGTGACTCATTCCAGATTACTCACAATCACTGGAGGGATAAAAAACAGAACCAAAATCTTCTCTTTGCCTGATCTACTGCTTGATGTACACTGGAGACTTTCAACATCATGCTCATTTGAGGTTGCAGGAATTTTTGGAGTCTTGCTCCCTGTTCCTGATGCCTTAAGCTGCCACCAGACAGATACCCCATCCCTTTCCTCCTGTCAACCTTTAAAAAATGATTCTCTGCTTTCTGGGTCATAGAATCTGTGAGATCACTCTGTTTGAAGGGTATGGGAACTACTATGTGAATCTTGTCTTCTTGCAACTAGGACTTGTGGGGGTGGTGGATATAAATCACACTACATTTATCTCTCTCTCTTAGCCCCAACTTTATGTTTTTAGGTACAATAAGTTAGATTTCAGTGAACAACAGAGGCATCCTTAAGGGGCAAAAGAAGTCAAGAAGGGCAATCCCTTAGGGAGAAAGAGAGAAGGAGGAGGGGAACAGCCCTATCTGATTTGCCATGGTGATCAGAGGGGCTAGAGTGGCAGAAAGGGATTAAGGATTGAATAGATATATGAATGAACCTCAAGCATGTCTGGGTATGCCTACTTCTCTCTTTTTCTTTGTCTTTCTTTTTCCTTATCTTTCTTTCTCTCTCTGCTCTCTGTCCCTCTGTGTCTCTGTCTTCCCCCACCCCACTTTTCTCTGTCTCTGTCTCTCTGTGTCTCTATCTCTGTCTCTCTCAAGCACACACACACACAAGCACTTTGAAATTCCACCTCTTCCTATCCATTAGCCACCTCCCTAAGGCCTCTACCCAGCTGCCAACAGCAGAACCTCAGGATTTAAGGCACCTGCCCTGAAGGATTCATTATACCTTTTCATGACTCTGCTCAATTTTACAATCGGGAATTGTAATTCTTTTCTCTCTCTTCTAGAAAGACAAAAATCTTAGACTAGGTCTCAGAGATATTGAAAGTGATTCCTGGGGTGGCTAGGTGGCACAGTGAAGAGAGTATTGGCCCTGGAGTCAGGAGGACCTGAGTTTGAATCCCCCCTCTGACACTTAACACAAAACTGTGTTAACCTTGGGCAAGTCACTTAACCCCAATTGCCCTACCTTCCCCTATCCAAAAAAAGAAAAAAAAGGGATTCCAATGTGATATCCCAAGTGTGGGGTTGCTGCAGAGATGTTATTTTGTTAACTTCCCTTTGGCATCAAATTAAGTCAGCATTCATCAGACAGTCCAATGTTTTAAGCCCTGTGCTAGGGGAAATATAAAGATGAATTAAAATTCAAAGTCCCTGTTCTAAAGGAGTTTCCAGAAGAGTAGGCAAATAAAACATATAAACAAATCATAGTAAAGGAGAAGAGAAAGACAGTATCTAGTTGGGATGGCAAAAGGATGGTAGCAGAAAAAGAGCAGAAGTGCTTTTAATGAGGAAGTGAGACCTCAGCTGGAGCCTGTGAAGGGATGATTCTCTGAGAGTCTTTTCTCACCGTAAAAGTTTGTCAGATCTGAACAGCCACCCTCCTGTGACAGATATTATCTTATGAAATAGCTCTAAGCCTTAGTTCCTATTTTTACCAGTGAATTTGCCTACAGTCACCTCTTTGCACTACTTCCATCCTCTCCTTGCTTAGCAAATCCCCTAAGCTTGAAAAAGAGATAAGATGTAGGTGAAAGAAGGAAGTGTTTCAAGTCTCAAGAACTCCCAAGAATTAAGATGAAAGCAAAAGAATTCTGAGAACTCTAGAGCCTTAAACCAGAAAGTTAAGGTCTTCCTTTACATTCTTCTCCACTTTCTATCCCTCAACAACACTTATGTTCATATTTTCACTTAAGAGGTAAATCAATGAAATTCTTCAGAAAAAAACAACAATTTCCAGAGAGCAATGCTATGTGATGCTTGTCAGCTATTACTCTCATAAGTATTTTGCAAACTTTAGGGGTTAAGAAAGGTTTCCCAAATTCATTTTTATTCTAAAGTCTAAGCTTTTTTTGGGACTGGGGAAATATATGAAATCTCATTTTACATACTTACAATAACTATGTGTCCCTACTGCTGAACAATAATCCACCTGAGTACAATCAAAGGCCAAGTTAGAGCACTATGGTACTGACATTGAGAAGACAGACATATCAGGAGACAATTTCATTGGGAAAGAAAAGCATAGTTCTGTCTGGGCTTTACAAACTCTATTGCTCTCGTGATGGAGAAAGTGTTGGGGCAAAAACTCATTTTCTTTCTTTTTTATTGTGAACTTAATCATCAATAAACACGAACATTTCAATATACAAGCAAAAAACCCCTAATATTGCAGATGAATCTGCCAGCTTCTGTTGTGTACAATATTAAGTTTAACAGGATAGTAACAAAATTGTCCTGTTTATATGTGACCCATCTGACTTCTTTTCGTGTATTTTTCTCTATATAATATGAAATTTTGAAAGACCATATGAAGTTGATCAAAAAAATGATTAATCATAACTTCGGGAAATAGATGTAGAAGCAGCTCTTGGCAAAGAGATAGAAGTTTATTTTCCTCAAGTTTGTTTTCTCTCGTGTTCTTCACGTCAGTTCATAGGATACCAAAAAGACATATTGTGACATGTATGAAGACCTGTCATCTGGAGGAGTTAGGCTAGATGACCTGCAAGATCCTTTCCATCGCCAAAACTGCTTTGAAAAAGTGGAAAAAGTTTTGGATTTGGAATCAAAGTATGACTGCCATACCATCAACAAATTATTTAACTTCTTTGCGATTTATTTGTTATTTAACCTCTTATTTAACTCATCTGTAAAAGAGGAACAATAGTACTATCTACATCATATAACTGCTGTCAGAATCAAATGAGAACGTATACAAAAAAACTTTATAAATTATGAAACACTAGATTTGTATAAGTCACTACACAATTATACACATGTAAATATATACACATATAAAAATTCAGGGATCTTGGGATCATGCTTAACTTTTTATCTATAGGAATGCCTATCTAAGAGTGAGCACATGGGTCTATCCCAAATGGGGCATCATTTATAGACGATACAAATAGGTTAAAAGAGGGTTTTTTGTATGAGGAATACCAAATTAGTCTGATATTGAGCTAAGGAACATAAATAAAAGATCAACCTCATGAAAAGCTACTGTGAGCACCTTAGAGGTTGAAAATTTTACCTTAATGACTTTGAAAGGTTGTGAGAATTGGTTCTCACTTGTACAGAAGGGTTTTTTTAAATTTCTGTTCAGTACAAATTAGAACTTAAAACCTAATGGTTTTGAGTGATCCTAAATTATTCCTATAATTTGAACAAAGAGAGGGAATATGAAAATAGAAAGGAAAATGTATTAGATATGACCCTAGAGCTGTAACTAAGAATATATTTAATTAGGGTAAAAAATCATGGGGGAAGGGAGAGAAGAATCCAACCATGGATACAATTATGTTGAGAGAGAGAGGGCTATCCAACTTGACCCTTGGGGTCGAGGAGGTAGAGCAGGTGGGAAGCAAGAAGAATTATATGTTGACAGGACCCAGGAGACAATTGAGTATTGGCCCTGGATATTAAGGATTGAATAGATATATGAATGAACCTCAAGCATGTCTGGGTATGCCTACTTCTCTCTTTGAAGGGTATGGGAACTACTATGTGAATCTTGTCTTCTTGCAACTAGGACTTGTGGGGGTGGTGGATATAAATCACACTACATTTATCTCTCTCTCTTAGCCCCAACTTTATGTTTTTAGGTACAATAAGTTAGATTTCAGTGAACAACAGAGGCATCCTTAAGGGGCAAAAGAAGTCAAGAAGGGCAATCCTGATGGCCTAGAGAAGACTCTTCCATATGTAGTGGTGGAGGAAAACAAGGAAGGACATCTGGTTGCTGATAGCATTAAGTGTACTCTCCTGAAAAGATGTATACCACCTGTACCCAGGTCCCCAACTAAAAACTTAGTCCAATTTACCCCATGATAGTTATAGCTCTGCTAGCAATGGACTATGTATACCTGTTGTCTAAACACCAGCCTAACTAAATGGTAGAGATTCATTAACAAGTAGGCTGCAGAGAAATGAAAAATCACAAAATTTGATTTTTAAAGATCTACTCAGATCAACTAAATCAACTGGCACATATATCACATATGTGTATTATATATAATGTATTATATATGATTATATATAATATAATTTAAATAGTGATTTGGAATTTTTCCATTTTCAACTTATAGATCTATCAATTTAATCAACGTATAGTTTCTATCAACTAGAAAAGTCACAAATGATTTCTCCAAATTCATTTTGTGAATAAAAAGTTTGGTCAAAATCCCATTAGACTTAGTTCCAAGTTCATGCTTTAACCATTCTCTTATACTCCTTAATACACATGTGCACATATGCACATACACACACACACACACCATAGTATTATAGCTAAGGCTAGCTATTAATATGTTATGTCATGCCGCCTTTAAAAGATATGTAGTCTGAAAATTTTCAATATGTACACATCACAGTTAATGTTATTTAAATATTTAAATAAATAATCTAAACATAGTTTAATATTATAAATTTATGATGGTCACCCTAATCTTAATCATTTGACTAGAGGAGAAAATAATTTGAAAATAATGGAAGAACATATAATTATCAAATGGAAAACAAAAAGAAAGGAAGGAAAAGGTAAGACAGATGGTTTTTATTAAGAGTAGTAGAAGACTTGAAGAAGTGTGAAGATGACTCACAAGCCAGAAAAACAGTTTTTATGGTGTCAGCCTCATAGGGGATGATTTCAGTGATAGCTAATGGGATACATTTAGTGAACAGGTTGTGGGAAATACTGTATTTTTTGCATTCAATTAATTACACTTCAATCTTTGACCTAATTTTAATAGCAATCACAGCTGCTTCTATTCATAATAAATCTAGAAATAAACCTGGTGCTGTGTCAGCTTTTTTGAGTTACAAACTTAGGTTCTGTTATCTATAAAGAAGAAGAAAAAATGTTTTATTATAACATTGGTGCTAAAGAAGACAAAATAAGACACAAATATCACCCTCTTTTTATATATTCTAATAACATGTTTTAATCCTTAGCTAGGGATACACCAATGGTTCAAAAGTTTAAAAAAGATTGTTTAAAAGAAATCCTCCCTCCAGGATTTTCCCAGCTTGAAAATGATTGAAAAAAAAGGAATGAACTGTTGCTGAAGGAATCTTGATCTCTCAGGGGTTGAGAGGATGTGTTTTACCAGTCATTGAAAATATGTGTGTGTGTGTAAACATGTATACACATATAATATACATATATAACTTAATTAAGGTTCACATAGACATATGAAAAGAAAAATAATATGAAGCAGTAAATTCAGGACATAGATAGTAAGTATTGTAGCAGTAAATAGAAGGGAAAGAATATTTTGGCCCAGGTTAGTCAGGGAAGCTTCATGGAGGAGGCGAGAAATCTGAGATGGGGCTTGAAGAATCAGCAGGATTTTTTTCTTTTTCTTTTTTTAATTTTATGTTTATATTCTAAATGTAACAAACGCCCCCAAATATGAAAATTTCCACAGAAAAAGAGGATTATACATGTACCTTAATCTCCATTACTTTTCCTTGAATATTTAATAAATTCAACATGTAACTTTCAAAGCTCTCTTGCTTTCTGTATTCCCTTTTGGCCTTCCTTCCAATTTCCTCCATGCCTTTGTAAAAAGATATTTCAATTACCCTTTTTTCTTTCTTTTTTTATGACCCTATTTCTTTCCATTCTCTTCCTCATACCTTCTTCCTATGTAATGCAAAATTAGAGAGAGATAAAAAGAAAGAGATAGAGAGACAGATGAGCAGATACAGAAAGAGACATACATAGTGACAGGAATAGAGAAACAGACAGACGTGAAGGAACAGAGAGAGAGAAATTAACAGGAAGAAAGAAAAGGAAGGAAAAAAGGACACAGAGAGGCAAAAAGAGCAAAGAATAAGAATCCTGGTAATACATATCTTATATCTTGAATGAATGGTGAAGATCTTGATTCCTGAGACTATGAGTTACAGGACTGATGGGTGAGGGTTGTTTGGGGGGGAAGGGGAGCGAGGGAGGAAACATCCAGTAGTAGAAGGTGTTTCTTACCAAGAGCTCCCTATATCAGTGAACCACAAACCTAGTCACTTTTCCTATCCTTATTAGCAAAAGCCCAGTGTCTAGAAAGGAATGTTTAGTCCCACCATACTCTACCCTAGTCATATTTCATCTGGACTAGTGTATCCAGTTTTGGATTGGCATGTGTTAAAAATGTCATTGATAAGCAAGAAGACATCTGGAAGAGAGTGGCCAGATTGCGAGGGGATTAGAAAACATGCCTTCCACTAATTGGTTCATAGAACAAGGGATTTTTATCCAGGAGAAGATGTGATTTAGTGGAGGACATGAGGATGGCTGTCTTCACATATTTGAAGGGTTGTGGAAAACAAATTAAGCTTATTCTGAAACTTATTCTGAAGCTGTATGGATCAGAACCAAGAATCAAAACTCAGCTGTTATATGAAATCATATGATAAAGAAAATGGTGAAAAGTTAGCCTAAATGGCATCCAAGTCCTAACTTGAAGAGGTTATAACTATGTTTTCTCCCATCTATTAAGATCCCTTCAAGAACCAATTCAAGTGCTACTCCTCCATGAAGCCCATTCCACTTTCTCCCCATCTAAAAATCATCTTACTCCACAAATTGCTCATGGAACATTGAACTTCTCCTCAATAGTAATCATATTCTGCCTTATGATAGTTATTAGTATATATATCCTATCAGTTCCTTCTACCCATTTGATGATAAATTCTCTAGAGGTAAGTGCTACATCTTATTTCCTTTTTATATCTTCAACACCTGGCGTGGTATCTTGCACATAGCAATTTGTATTTAAGAAATGTTTGTTGAACAGGATGAGCTCTATTTTTGGTAAGTTGAATCACTTTATTTTAAATTCAGTTGATGAACTTGTGGTCTAAAGGATTCCTAATTCTAATTCTTTTGTAAAAATTAAAATTTTTTATAATCACCTTTTAAAGTCAAATAGATTTTTATATAACATACATGCTTACATGGAGACATACCTATAGTTCGGGCCATCATCCTGAAGTAATTTCCTCTTGCTGCAATATAAGACCAGCCCTTCCTCTCTTGGTCTCAGTAAAAACAGAAAGCAATTCTCCACTGTAGCTAGCAGAATAACTTGTCACATTTTGGTTTTGTTTTTTTTTAACTTCCTTAGCTGCTTTAAAATCCAATAGGGTTCTTTAAACTTACAGTTCTTTTTTTTTGGCCAATGGATCTTAAGGAGAGAAAGATAAAAAATAATGCAAGGAATGGGTTTCCAAAAGTGAAAAAGGAGTATAATAGATAAAAAGAATAATCATTGGCATGGAAAATAATACAGAATTCACAGAAATTGAAGAGGAAGAAGAGAAACAAAGGGAAGAAAGAGGAAATAGACTAACCCAAAAGCAAAAGAACAAGATAAGATATGAGAGAGCTGGTAAGAGCAACAGAAGTGTAATCAGTTACCCTGATAGCCAAAGCAAAATAATTACATCTAATGTGTAGGGCAAACTTATTTACCATATTGCAGGAGGAAAATTTGAACCAAGGTGCAATGTTTTGAGTAAAAAGAGATCAAAGAAAGGGTAACATGAAGGACAAAAGCAAGAGAAAATGTGACAATAATTAATAACTGATGTGAAACTTTTAAGATTTGCAAAGCCCTTTACATATATTTTCTCATTTTATCCCCACTACCTATTTATACTCCTTCCATATTCTCCTTGCTTAGCAGATCTCCTAAGCCTAAAAAAGAGATAAGAGGGAGGTGAAAGGAGTTGGAGATCTTTTAAGAACTCCCAAGAACTTAAAAAGAACCAAGTAAATTCTCAGAACCCCTAGTGAGATTGGGGCTATAAATATTCTCTACATTTTACAGATAAATTCAAATTCATAGAGATTACATGACATCGCTATACACAAAGATAGTGTCAAAAGCAAGATTTTAACCCATTTCTTCCCAATTTCAAGTCCAGCTCTTGTTATCTAAAACCAGGTGTGTCTGGTTCCTTAGCTGAGTGATTCAATGACTAATATCTCTATTGTGCTAAGAGAAAATGAGCCAGGAACACTTATTTGTTGAGTACATCTTCATGCTGTTGTGTATCCCATCTAAGAAAATAGAAGCTAAAAAAAAAATGTTCACTTGGAATTTATTTGAATTAAGATTTTTGTTAATTGCACTGAGTCTTTGGATTGAGGGTAGAAATCCCAGCAACCAATAACTTCAATATTGTAATTGCCCAGGGATTATAAAGCACTGAATTTAATAGACAATACACAAGCAGAACTTCACACAATCCTCCAGCTGTTTGCTTTGTGCATAAACACTTAAATATATGAGAGGCTTAATTTCATTAGTGTTTTACTAGTTTATCAGCATATGGCATATTCTGAAGGAGAAAGCATAGCATATTTGACTAGAAAAGGACCTTAGAAAACAGTCTTCAACTCTTACAAACTGGCCCCAATCTACCCTTTCAGGTATCACTTTTCTTCACACACTTAATGTTCTAGTCAGTTACCTCCTTACTGTTCTTCACATAGGACACTCCATCTCCCATCTCTATACACTTTTCCTGGCTCTCTCTCATACATAAGTCCCAAAAAGGGTGAATAATCTGTTCAAGATCCCTCAGTTGGTACCTGATAAAACAGGGGATGGCATATGAACATGGATCTCCTGTTTATTGCTATGTGCAAGATTTATTTGACCAGACCCACACTAGCTGGACAAATCTGAATGTGGCAGTAATGTCAGTAAGAATCAGGAAAATATTTCTCAAGGTTGTGTTTTTATTATTAGTTTTGGGGAAGTTGGTGAAAACTTTGAAAGAAGACAAGACATATAAATGATCATTTGCAAATCAAATAAAATATCACTAAAATATTATTTCCTACGGAGAAAACAAGTCCGTATTAGAACCCCTCAGATGGAGGTCTATTAGAAAAGCACAAAAAAAATCCCTCATGAAATATTTTATAGAAAGTAATCCCATGATATACAAACAATTCAATGAGAGAATGTAATTTACATTACTACGCATAGTCCATCCTGACAAAAAGTAAGCTTTTGGAGAGATTGTTGTTGTTTTGTGTTTGTATCTTCAGAGCATGGCACAGAACTACATGAAGAGAAGGCACTTAATAGATTTTTGTTAGATTGGAACACCATATTATTTCATCTTCATAGCTTCCCCTCCAGAAAAAGACCCCCAATACATTGCTATCTAAATGAGAACCATACCTTCCTGGACTGAAGGATTTTCACATTCTAGTCTGTGCCTGCTATATATATTGTACCAAAAAAGAGCAGTGATCATTCGTGCTGTGTTTAAAAATACCCAAGAAGGGCCTCTGGCTGCTGAGATCATTTGCATCTTTCCTGCACTGCAGGAATTATATGCACTGAGTTGGCACTTATCCAAAAGTAAACCATGATTAATTTAACTAAGCCTGGATCCTTGAATCATTAGCAGTCACACTTTCTCCTCCCCTAGCATCAGTGTATCATGCAGGAATTTAGTCAGTGGTATGTGCTGAATGCCTTGTGACTTCATAAAGAAAGATGCTTGATTGGTAGCATTTGGGTACAGAGTGCTTGTTGTTGTCTGATGTGCACAGTGTACAACTTCGTTACTCTGTGGAAGTGTCAGTGAGAACTAATGAGGCTTGGGGCTCTCACCAACCAGACACACTTGAGAATCAGTGTGACCACCACCATCAATCAAGCTAAAGAGGGATGTATGTCCATATTGCTATGTGATCCAAGTGGCTTATTTGGCCAAGTCTCTTTCCCTCACACTGCTGTGTATGTAGATGGATAGAAAGATAGGCAGAAAGGCATAATGGAAAGATCATTTGATACAGTTGTGATACCTGGGTTCTAGTCCTAACTCTAACACTACCTAGCTGTGTAACCTTGGGGAAGTCATTTGAACCCTGAAGGCTGGGGTTTTGTTTCTTCATCCTCATGTTATACCATGGGGTAGTCATGAGGACCCAGAAAACTACCCCAGTGTGGGGCTTCTTTATGAATCAATATCAGCTCCAAACCATGGCTCATGAGACCTCTCTTGAAATATTTATTTTGATTAGGCCAAGTAGAAGACGAATTAGGTCAAAGCAAAAGACATTTGGTCATAGATGAGCAAAATTATGTTAAAGAGATGATCAAAGAGATGAGCAAAAAGAATGACAAGAATACACTAGGGTACTCATTCTCATAGATTATATAGCCATGATTGATTGGAGAGACACATATAAGGAGCATTTATAACCAGGAAACTCTGCAATCCACTGAGAAGGCTTCGTTTGGGAGACACTCATGGGCAGAAGCTACTTTCCACTAACATCCTAATTAGAACCTTTGGGGAGATTTGCTTTATGAGCCGCTTGCTTACTTGGTACAATGGATAGAATGGGTCAATATCCCATGGTCACACAGTAAGGGAGTGTCACAATTGGGATATGAATACAGCTATCCTGACTCCCAATCCCAATGCTCTTTCCACAATGGACAGCTATGAAATGTTTTCAAGCTGAGAGTACCTTAATCAGTATTGCACCTTAAGAAGATACATGTGCAAGTGGCGGCTATGCAGGCTTTTTGGAAGGGTGAAATGGATGATTAAAAAGGAAGTCAGGGAGACTGCATGACATAGTGGAAAAAATATTGTCTCTGGACTAGAGAAGTAGTGTTCAGATGAGATTTCTTACACTTACTACCTGTGTGACCTTGAGCTAGGCCACTTAGCCTCCTTGGGCCTCCACTTCAGTTTCTTCATATTTAAAGTAAGAGGTCTGGCTAAACATCTTTGAAGTTCAATCTAACTCTATATCTATGATCCTATGATCTCAAAAACAAAGTCAATCTACACCTTAAATCTCACCAACTTTAACGAAAAAATATGCTCTAAGTGAACATAGTGAGAAAATGTTGAAAAAATAGAATTAAAGATTAATTATAAGAAATGAAAGAGGTCAGTGACTTACAGAGTATTCAAAAGCCTTATTTATTTATATCTATATATGTATATATATATATATGAACATGCATGTGTATGTATGTGTATACACATGCGTATGTTGAGCAAAAAGAGTTGGGAGATACTGGACATGATAAGCACTAGTATAGCACATACATGCATAAAAAACTCTGCCAATACCTTAATAAATAGGAAATCACTAGCTACTGATGTGGAAATTATTTGCTAAAAAGCCATCTGTGAACAGTCATACAATTAACTTATTAGAGCAAAGGTTAAAAGCAATACCAAAGGAGAAAAAAAAGCTAAAGATGAGAAAAATATATGGCATGCAATTACAACAGCTTCAATCTGACCTACGGAAAAAAGCTATTAACACTGAAAAATAGTAAACTGATAAATAAAATGACATCAACACACATTATTACCACCTTCTTGAATAGTTTAATTGATGTAAAGCAACTGCCATGGTAAAAAAAAAAAAAGGCAAAAAGAACTCACAAAATACTAATACATCAAATACTTGATCTTCTTGCCAATCAGAAGACACAGCAACCAAAAGCAATGCTGATTTGCAATATTAACTCATTTCCAAGATCTTAAAGAAGAGGATTTTGGAAGATTATGAACAGTTTCACCTCATAAAACATCAAAAATGAATAGAGAAGAAAACAGTCTACAGAAAGCTTGGCATGGGACCAGTGAAGCCAGATCATCCCCAAAGCATTTAAAGATGAAACTGGAAAGATCATAACAAGAAAGTGGAAAATTGAATATATCTGTCAGCATTACTATAACAAATGATTTCCATCTTCAGTGACAGCGCAACAACCACATTTGGACCCTCAAGTCTCAGTCTCCTATGTCCTGTGAGAAAGTAGAAGTGACACTAACAAAAAAGAGAAGAGTAAGAGCAGTTGATCCAGACCAAAGTATAAATAGAAGAAATCTATATGGAAGGCAACACAGTTTTGAATGCATCGAGGAATTGATTCCAAGATAGCAAAGAGAGAACAGCACTGAACACATTCATACAGATGTAAACATAGATATGTGTGGGTGTGTGTGTGTGTGTGTGTGTGTGTGTGTGTGTATACATAAAAGAGGCGGCACAGTACGGTGGATTGAGAACTGGTCTGAGAGTCAGGAAAACCCTGGGTTCAAGTCTTATTTCTGATGCATAATAGCAGTGTTATCCAGGGTAATTCACTTTCCTTCTCAATTCTCCAAAACAGTAAAATGTGTAGATTAAGATGCTGACCTGCTTCAGGAGAGGAAGCTTCCTCAACCAAAATGTTCCTATATTGATGAAATCACAGGTGCAGTCACTATCTCTCTATATAGCTCTCTCTGGTACAAAATCCTCCTAAGGGGGCCAGGTAGGAGATGCAATGAATAGAGCACCAGCCCCGGAGTCAGAAGGACCTGAGTTCAAATCCAGTCTCAAACACTTGACATACTTACTAGCTGTGTGACCTTGGGCAAACCACTTAACCCTAATTGCCTTGCCTTCCCCTCTCCAAAAAAAATCCTACTAAGAATTAACTATATTCATATGGAGTTATATCCAACATGATCATGATGAGGATGAGAATAACATTAATAGATAGTATTTATATAGTGCCTTAAGGATTGCAAAGCAAACTTTGCAAACTTCTAATTTTATTCTTACAAGCACTGTGGGAGGTAGATATTATTATCTCCATTTTACAATTGATGAAACTGAGGTAGACAGAGTAAGTGATTTGCCTAGGTTCACATAGTCAGTAAGTGTCTGAAGTAGGATTTAAACTTGCCTTCCTTAATTAACTCCAGGCCCAGCATTAAATCCACCGTGCCACCTAACTGCCCTCATGAAAGAGGAATAGGAAAATTCATGCAAATTAATTTCTACAATAAGGTATAATTTCATAATCAAATATTTGAGAGAAAAGTGCAAAAAAATGATTCCCACTGTACTTAGAGTTATCTAACTACAAGAAAGCATTTCATTGAGTAGAGCAAAAATTCAACTGTAAAGATAACTCCAATAATTTCTCCCCTTGCTCATATTAAGATAATGCATGATTTGCTGGAAGATGAAATAACTCAAATCTTCCATGGCTCTCCATGTTCCCACCCCCTCAGCTGAGAACTGTGCCTTATATTTTACTGAAAAAATTGAGGTCATTCACTGAGGGATCCTTCTTCCTTCCTCTTCATTTCAAAACACACAGAAGACTTCTGCTACTATCTCTTCCTTAGCCCCTGTCTCACAGAAAGAGATGATACTTCTCCTTGCCCAAACTCACCATCTGCAATACATGGATGTCATCCCATTCTATACTGTCTTGTCAAGAGATTGCTCCTCAATCATGCCTATGCTTTCCTTTATCTTCAGCCTCTCCGTATCTACTAGTTGCTTCCCTGATCCAGGGATACTCTCTTTTCTCTAGGTTTTTAGGACATTACTTTTTCTTAGTTGTCCTGCTACCCTCCCAATCACTCTTCAGTCTCTTTTGCTGGATCTTTACTCAGATCATGCTTTCTAACTATGAGTGTCCCTTGGGGCTCCATCCTGGCCTCTTTTCTCTTTGACCTCTATACTATTTCATTTGGTTATTTCATTAGTTCCCAATTCAATTATCATCTGAATGCTGACTTTTTCAAATCTACTTCTCCAGCGCTACCCTCTCTCCTGACCTCTAGTCTTATATTTCCAACCACCTATTAGATATCTCAAATTCAATGCCCTGTGGACATCTTAAACTCAATATGTCCAAAATATAATTTATTATCTTTTCCCCTCAAATCCTTACCCCTTCCAAACTTCCCTAGTAAACTGGACTATGACAATAGCCTACTGGTCAATCTGCTTTCTACAAATCTCTCTCTGGTAGGAAATCTTCTGTATTGACTTCAAAGCCCAGTACAGTCAGAACTCCTGCACCTTTCCAAACATCTTCTGTCTTACATCTCCACACACAAACATACTGTTCAATCCAGAGATGCTGGCCTTTTTGATGTTCCTTAAACAAAATAATCCATTACTCAGCTCACGGCATTTTCATTCACCATACATGGAATGCTCTCCCTCTTCATCTCTCCCTCTCAGCTTCCTTGTCTTCCTACAAGACCCAGCTAAAATCTCAGCTTCCATAAGAAGCTTCCTCCTCCCTCTTAATTCTAGTGTCTTTGTAAATTATTTCCTGCTTATCCTGCATATTCTGTGTTTGTACATATTTAAACATATTTAAATGTTTTCTTCCCCCTTCATCCCTCCTTGAGAGCAGGGACTATCTTTTGCCTATCTTTATATACCTGTGACTTAGCATATTGCCTTGCCCTTGAAGAACTTCCACTCGGGGACCCTGCTTTCCAAATAGAAGACCCAAGGCCCTTATTTCAGGAAAACTTCAGCAATGTTTCACTTACTTTGGTCCCTTATTGCTGCTTCCTCCATGCTACCTTCTAGAACTATGAACCAAGATCAAATAGATTCCTCCATTGTTTCTGGAAGGGCTGTGTCGATCTCCCCAAGGAATTATCCTTAAACCAAGTTCCCCTCCTTAGATACTACACCTTTATGTACATTGTCTTCTCCAATTGTATGTAAATAGTATCTTCTCCATTAGTTTCCTTAGGGAAAAAGATTATCTTTATTCTTGTATTTATAGGCCTAGCACTCAACCACAATATTTAATGAATATTTTTTATTCATTCACATATAATTGAGAGCAGAAGTAGGATAATCATAAGAATTAAAGATAACTGAAATATAACCTGTATTGATACCTTTAAAAAAAAACCTGGAGAAAGGGCAATAGGTGGGGTTTCTTTCTGAAAAATTTATGAGGGATCTTGGATAGAATTGGCAGAATGCAAAATTGATTAGATTGTGATTTGTTCTGTTAAAGAAAGTAATCATTAAATGCCATTAACTATATACAATCTATAGTATTTTCTTGCTTGGGTCAAAATGTCTGGAAGAAATTTATTGTCAACTCATTGCACATAAGGGAGATGATATGATGATATTATCCAATTTTTTGGCATAGTGCCTGGCACATAGTAGGTATAAATATGAAGAAATGTTGATTGAGTGATTGACTGATCACAGATAAATAACGGGTAATTCAAACATAATCTGATTAGGATCCAATTGCTTTTTAAAACAGTTTTCCTTTTTCTTTAGTTACAAGTTCCCCCCAATCCCTGATATTTGGGTTAGATTGAGTGAATTCTTTTCATTTACCATTATTCTGCTCACATTATGGCCAGGTTGATTACTTTGGACATTCACTGAGCAAAACTGGAGGAGGAAGGGGGGAACTGGCAACCTTAGCCCTGCATTTGGGCTATTATGCTTAAATCTCTATACTGTGTATTTTAAAAATAAAACATGTGTAATAAAAATCAATCAGATGTAAACATTTTAAATGTTCCTATTGCTTTAAATCAAGTAGAAAAGGATATGTCTGAAATGTTTAACAAATACTTTTAGCATTCTTAGCTGTATGATAAAAAGAATTCAAGATCCTCAGATTCAAGATCCTGAGATCTAAGAATTGGGAAACTGCATTTTTTTGCCTATAAACATTTGATTTCTATATGATATAAAATAATGTAACATAACATGATACAATACAACATAACATGACATAAAGCACAATATAATATCACATAATTAGAATAGAATATAACAATATAATATGAATGTGATATAATGTAGCATCATATAATGAAAAATTCGGAGATAAAATAACATAAAAAAATATAATCTAGCATAACATAGAACAGAACAAAACAGAACAGTAACCATCCCATGCAGCACATATGGCAAGCCTCTTTATAGGGGGTCCTACTGATAAAGGCCACATGCAATCAAAGGCTTCTAGTTGGTCCCCCATTTGCTTCATCCTCTGTGACAGGAGCAGTGTCAAAGGAAATTGAGCATTGAGCATAGAGTCTACTTCATAATCAGTGGACTTGAAAGGGAGAGACCACCTCACCTCTCACATTCATCTTCCTCAGCTTAAGGTTTCTATCAGTTAATAATGTTATTGTATATGAGGAATTAGAAAACAAAACAAGCTTTTAAAAACAAAAGCAGGTGCTTTCCAAGTATGAAAGCAAAGGAGGAAGGGATGTCAAAGTCAATAAATGACCCACCATACAAGGGTAGGGAGGAAGACAGGTCACCTGTCTGTTCCAAACCTGAATCATCCTTGCTTTCTTAGGTCAGGACTCCCTCCCTCTGTTCACAATTTCCCAGGTGTTCTCCACAGCTCCACACCTGAATCTCCTGCTCACCAAGGCGTCATCTTCCTTCTCCCTCCCATTTGTTCATCTGCCTTTGCTTAATGGGCTTTCCTGACTCCCACCCACAAGATCAATTTCAGTTTGGTTGGAGAAGAGAATTAAGGAAGATGTGCAATATCTGATAAGGCAGAAATGATAAGGTGGTACCAGATTGTGAAAGGATTTGCATTCTAGGTAGAGGAGCTGGAAATATATTTGGTTGGCATTGAATAGTTGTGAACAGAGGAGGGATATAACCAAATCTTTGGATATGGGAAACCAATCCAATAACAGATTAAATCCATTCACATGAATAGAGGCAATAACACCTATAATGAAGTTGTTGAAGTTATTCAGGAAAGTGGTCACAGTGAAGTTCTATGCTAGGATTATGGCCATGGAACAGATTAAAGAGATGTTAACAAGTATACAACAGAAGGTGATAACTGGTTACAACAGGGGAGAAACAGAAAAATCCAAGATAATATCAATCTATTTAAGCAAAAATTGTGAAATCAGGAGTAGCAGGTTTGATGGGAAAGATAATAAACTTGGCTTTAAATACGTGTGCTGAGTAAGAAATGCTGGGGAGCTGTTCAAGAGGAGAAGCCCTACAGGTAGCTAAACTTGCAGGTCTAGAGCTCAGAAAACAGTCATTCTCTATATGTCCAGAACTTAGCACAATATCTGGCATATAGTAGGCACTAAAATTCTTGTTGACTGACTGACACAAAGTTGGACCCCCATTTGCATGGAATCCCTAATTAAAAGTTTTGGAGTGAATGAGCTTGCCAAGAGAATATAAAGAAAGAAAAGACAGCTAAAGAAAAATCCTTAGGAAACACACACAGTAAGGATTTGGAAAGAGAATGAGGAGCCAACAATGGAAACACTGTGGCCCCAATATGGCATGACCAACTCATTCAGGCAGTGTAGCCCTAGGGCATGGCATCTGACATGGCTCCCATGCTCCTCTATGTTGGCTCAGTCACTCCCAATCTATAGTCACAGGAGTTAATATGGGCAGGAGAGGTCTCAAATAAGAGGCTGTCTACATCCATAGCCACAAGATTATAACTCACTCTCACAGTCTTAGGGATAAGCCTGATGTAGGGGAAGGGGAGCAGAAACAAGTATATACCTTTACCACTCTAGCTCCTCAACCTTCCAGGTGTGCCTCACCTCCCACAGGTGGCACTCTGGGATCACTGGGTCCAAAATCTGTTCATAGTCTAGGAAAACCTTCTGCCAGCATGTAGACCCATCTATTTTCCTCTGCTCCATGTCCAAGTCTTTTAGCAGAAATCTAAAAGGTGGGATAGCATAATATATCACAACATAATATGACATAAAACATAACATAACACAAAATAATACAGTACAGCAACATAACATAGCATAGCATAACAAAGAAAAGTAATGTCCCTTTAGAGAAAAGATCAGGTTAATCAAATCAGTAAACCATACATATTCCATGAATAGACTATCTCTCCACAACTTCAGAAGTTAGCTGAACTCTTTAAAAGATTTAAGTAAGACTTGTCTTGCTAAGTCTTTCCTAATGACATTTCATCTAAGACAAGAAATCATTATAAAAGGGACAGGATGAGCTTGGCATTGATCTAAACCTGGGAAAGAGAGGGAAAAAAATTCCATTGAAAAAATTAATGAGGAACATAGGATTATGGAAGCTGATATCATTTCTAACCATGGTGACTAAACATGTACTCCCCCAACCCCATCCTGGAAGAGACCATTTTCATGTTGTATTCATCTAAATGTCATGAAGTTGAATCTTTAGTTAAGTTATGCACTAAATATTGGACATACCGTATATTTCTTCTGGCATTAGCCCATTATTATCTTTATTTATGATATTCTTGTTGTCTTAGAGGGTGTTATATTCTTTTTTTATTTTGTTTTACACAAATCGATTTGTTGTATGGAGGCATTTGCAGTAGAACTCAAGGGGTGAATCTCTTTTATGACCAGCAGAGCTAGAACTTCAGATAGCTTTGTGTCTTGTTATAATTACATTCGTTCTATCAATTCACCACTCTTCTACTAGAAACATTAAGCTACTCTACAATCAACATTAATAGAAAATATGTTTAAATAAAAATATTTTGGAAGGTTTAGCAAATGAATTGTGAATTAAAACATTCAAAAATACATGGGGGATGAGGGTTACCAACAGTGGTCTCATAATTTCTTTGATTTATTCAGCAATATCCTTTTCCATGGAGAAAAATAAGTATAAATTATTTTCTTTTTTTTTTTTAAATAGGGTTTCATTTTTTTCTAAACTGCCCTTAAATGACTCCTTCTTGTGTTTTACTATAAATTGCAGTAATTAGTATTTTGAAAACACTCTGCTAAGAGCAAAATTTATCCAGAGGTCTGATAGTAATATAAGAACTTTATAGTAATTTATCCTTATATGAACCAAAAAAGCATCAACCTCATTTTTCAAATAAAGAAATAGAGATGGTTTGCAGTGATTTTCCAGTTTTTTTCCTACAAAACTTCCATGTTCTCCTTTGCCTTTCAAAAGCTCTGCTAAACACACACAGAGATTCACACAATGATTCACACATTCTCACTCCCAACAACAGGTCTGGATTCCCAAGCAATTTTTTTTTCAGAAAGAATTTCGTAGCTGCCAAACAAACACATCCTCCAGCAGACATTGAAACTACATGCTTACCCACCCTCCTATCACTTTTTCATGACCCACCATCACAACCTGCTCAAAATGTAGACTGTAGCAATTTCCTGGGCTAACTTATGTTTGAGATTGCCAGAATCAACTAATAAAAAGACAACCTTCAATCAGAACACTCACGCCTAGTGTGTATGTTGTGATTTCCTTTGCAATAATGAAAAACATCCTGAGGCTATAATTACCCCTAGGAGAAAGGAAAGCAGGTTGAAAAAAAAAAGTAAGGAAACAGAAGGTGAAAGAACCAAATGAAAGAGAGGACAGAAGATGGAACATCTGAGAAGCCAAACAAGGCCTGGAATGAGGAGCCTATGGTTAGAAGACGGCCATCACTCCACTTTACTCTGCGTGCTATGTAAATGATGAGGTAAAGGCATGCATGTCTACATACCAGCTCTCACATACTTCCAATCCCTGGTCCCCAGGACCCATCGCTAGGGTTCATGATGTGTTCCATAGCAAAGACCCTTATTGTAATGTTTTAAATTGTCTGACTTCTCCTGATTTCTCAGAGTTATCATGAAGCATGCATGGGGACCTCAGACCATAGTCTGAATATGCAGAATCAAGGATTCCTGATTTTTACCCACTGCTGTATCATTAGTACATCATACCTTCTTTCCTTTAAGTCAGAGGCTCTTAATCTGGGGTCCAATTTCAGGGGGCCTATGTATTTGGATATGGAAAAAAGTACATTTTTTTTCATTAGTCTCTAACTGAAATTTAGCAGTTTTGTCAATTATTTTAAAATATTATCCTGAAAAGAAGACCATAAGATTCATCAGACTTCCAAAGAGGTCCATGGGAAAAAAAAAAAAAGGTTAAAAATACCTATTTTAAGTGATCTCTTTTAAATTTCAGTTATATTACATCTGAGTCCTCCTAAAACAAAGAGTCAGAATGATGAATATCATTATGAGTGATATGCATCACTCATAATGATATATAAACTCATTGATTTATTCAATGGGAATTTGTAAGCCTCTATTCTATGCTAGTTACTCAAAATAATACTGAGATAGGGGGTATGGAAGGGTAAGGCAATAGTCCCTGCCTCAAGAAATTCACAACCTAGTAGTAGAAATGAGGCTTTTGCACATAAATATTGAAATACAAATTATTATATAGTAAGTTCATAAGAGGAATATTAAGTGCTACGAGATCAGAAGAGGTTTGATTAGCTTCCATTTGCAGGAAGGAAATGGGAGTCAAGAAAGTTCTAATAAAGAAGATGATATTTTATCTGGGCCTTGAAGGCTAAGTAGTTTGTCAGAAAGCAGGTAAAGAGACAGGATGGCCAAATCACTAAAATAGTAGGTTCCCAGATATAATGAATATCCAATATCCTGTGGTTCTCAAAGAGTATGCTGTATTTGGCACACTAGTGTATCATGAGTTTTACTAGGCTGCCATGAACTGAATAGGGCTTATACATCATCATCATCATCATCATCATTATCATCATCATCATCATCATCATCATTATCATCATCATCATCATAATAGCTTTTTTTCAGTGTCTCAAGATTTTCAAAACACTTTACATACGTTATCTCATTTGAAATATCTTGTTCATTCATGAGTCTCCTGACTCCCCTGGCTTCTCCCAATCAGTGGACCCAGATTCCTCACCAAAAAAGAATTTTACTGGGTTATGAACCAAAAGAATCTGAGAGCTGTTCATCCAGATAAAAGAATGCAGCCAAGAAAACAAGGGATATGTTTGGAAAAGTCACAGAAATGAAAGAGAAATCGATAAATCATCTAGCCTACTGTTTCCCATCCAATGCATCTTGACACATTAATATGCTTAAAGTTGTTCTGGTGTATCATAATGTCTTTGGTCTTTTCATATCCAGCAGCTGTCTTCCTGCAACATAGGCAGCTTCCAACAATCACTTTACCCAATGCTCAGCCTGGAGCCTGAAATCAAAAGCTCAGATATACTTTTTTTTTTTGCTTTTTGGAGGGGGGAAGGTAGATCAATTGGGGTTAAGTGACTTGCCCAAGGTCACACAGCTAGTTTTTTGTGTTAAGTGTCTGAGACCAGATTTGAACTCTGGTCCTCCTCACTCCAGGGCTAGTACTCTATTCACTGCAGCACCTAGCCGCCCCTCTTAGATATACTTTTGAAATCCTTACTATAAGCAAATAGGTCCATCAAAACCAAGAAGTCCAAACAAACAAACAAAAGCCACTTTTTTTGTTATTCAGTTGTGTCTGACTCTTCATGACCTTATAAGGGGTTTTCTTGGCAAAGATAATGAATTGGTTTGCCATTTCCTTCTCCTGTGGATTAAGGCAAGAAGAGGTTAAATGACTTGCCCAGGGTAACACAGCTAGTGAGTGTCTGAGGTCAGATTTGAACTCAGGTCTTCCTGACACCAGGCCTCTTCCCTCAACTATACAAAGACAATAAAGAGGATTTAAAGTCTTGTTTTAAGAGCATATTTTGAGTGTTAAAAAGGAGTCATTTCTTATTTGTATACATCCAAGTATCTGATTTTTTTTAATGGAGCAAACTATTCTCATGTCCTACAGATGTGTATCAGACTATGAAGGGGCAATAATTATAAAGTTAATCATGACAAGGTTAATCTTTAAAATCTTAGAACATATAACCTCTCATGTGAAACTATTTCTCTTATACATTAGACTGCTTCTGATACAGAGAAGAAATCTATTGAAAAGCACATATTAAGTGCCTATCATGAGCAGGGCATTGTACTAAACTAAGCACTACAGATAAAAAGTCATATCAAGTTCACAAACATTTATTAAGTGACTACTATGTACCAGGAGCTGTCCTAAGTGCTGAGAATAAAAGAAAGACAAAATATTCCCTTTAGAGTTCACAATCTAATGGAAGAGAGGATACACAAACAACTGCTCACAGACTATGGATAGATAGAGATAGAGATACATATGTAGGTATATATACATATCTGTATATGTGTATATACACATATATACATGTGTGTATGTATATATGTATGTATGTATACATGTGTGCATGATAAACTGGAGATAATCTCAGAATGGAAGATACTGGCATTAAAAAGAGATTAGGAAATATTTCTTGTAGAAGGTGTGCTTTTAGCTGAGACTTGAAGGAAGCCAGAGAATCCAGGAGAAGAGGAGGGAGAACATTCCGGGCAAGAAGGACAGCCAGTGAAAATGCCTGGAATAGAGAGATGGAACATTGTATTCAAGGAACAGCAATGAGGTCAGAGTCAATAGATTGGAGCCTGTGTGTGGCAGAGCAAGACTAGAGAGACAGGAAGAGGCAAAGTTACAAAGGGCTTTAAAATTCAAACAGAGCAAGTTATATTTGAACCTAGAGGTAAAAGGGAATCATTGAATAGGAAGTAACATGGTAAGACCCACACACTAGGAAAATCACTTTGATAGCTGTCTGGAGGATGAACAGAAGTGAAGAAAGACTTTCGGCAGGGGTTCATCCAGGAAGCTATTGCAATAGTCTAGGAGTGAAGTGATGAGCACCTGCTCTTTGGTGGTAGGAGTGTCAGAGGGTAGAAGGAGGCATATATCAGAGATGTTGTAAAGATAGATTTGACAAGACCTACAAAAGCAAAACAATCTGAGTCCTCGTGGAGCTTGCCTTCTAATTGAAGACATAATAGGTACACAGAAAAATACATGGAAAATAAATACAAAATGAATACAGTATAGTTTTGGCGGGGAAGGCATTAACATCTGGGAGAATTAAGACATGCTTCATATTGAAGATCACACCTTAGCTATGTTTTGAAGGCAACCACGGACTCCAAGAAAGAAAGATGAGGAGAGAATATTTTCTAGGCATGGGAGAGAGCCAGTACAAAGACACAGTGACAGGAGATAGATTGTTGTGTAGTTGGAACAGCAGGTAGGTCAGTATGGAAAGGAGTGATTTCTAAGAAGACTGGGAAAAAATTGGGATTGTGAGAAGCTGTTAAGTGCCAAACCCAGAAAATAATATTTTATCCTGATGGTAATAGGGAGCCACAGGAGTTTATTGAGTAAATGAGTGATCAGAACTATGTTTCAGGAAAATCACTTTGAAGTTGTATAGAGGATGGATTGGAATGGGGAACCTGGAAGAAGGGAGGTCAAATAGGTGGCTATTTGGTGGCTATAGTCCAAGTGAGATATGATATGAGCCTGAAGTAGGGTGTTAACTGTCTGGGTAGAGAAAAAAAAAATGTATATGAGAAAAATTGTGGAGATAGAAACAACAAAAGTTGGCAGCAGATTGGATATGTGTGATGAATGAGTGTGAGTAGTCAAGGATGATACTTAGGTTCCTATGTAACTGGAATCATGATGGTGTAACAACAACACTGCTTGTAGCTGCTGTGTGGTTGTAAGACCAATAACACCAGCACACAGGAGGGCTGCTAGCACTAATCTGCTTTTCTAAAGGAAAGCAACTCAAAAGAGGTCAACAAACAGTAATTACAAGCAGAAATAATAGCATAAAGACCAACAGATGGGGCTTCTAACCATCTGACCAAATAATACATACATCACAGATCAACAGACAGATCCAATTGTCTGACCATAACATACATAACATAGTTACTAGAGAGAAGCACCAACATCTGGATTTTCAAAGCCAGGAGGGCTCCTTAAGGGCTACCCAGAGTCTCATCTGGCTACATCACTTGAACACTCTTCCTATGAGTAAGTCCCAAAGCAAAATACTAACCTCGGAGTATATGTGTGTATATATATATATATATATATATATATATATATACACATATATGTGTGTGTGTGTGTGTATATATATGTGTGTGTGTGTGTGTATATATATATATAAAGAGAGACAGACAGACAGACAGAAAGAGAGAGATACTTCTTCAGGGTCAGAGGTCATCACAACCTTTGTGACCCACTGCCTAATTACAAAATAACAAAAGGTGTGGGCCTTCCTGAAAACTAAGCCTCCCCTAATCAAGTGTCTCTTGTTGGGCTCCACGTGAGGTCTATTAATGGGTGGGAAAGATCTTCAACCCCCATTAAGATTACAGGTGGTATCCTCTACAGAAATAGGAAAGTGTTTCTATTTCATGCAAGACTATTTCTAAGAAATTAAGGGACTTGATCATTTCTCTACCAATAATACCTAAGTTCACACAGTAATTATCAGAAATAAGACTAGAATCCAGATTTCCTGACCTCAGCACTAAAGTTGCCCGCCCCACCCCAACCCAATGCTCCAGATATTCCTTCTAAACTATGAAATGACAATATGCCAAGGAGCTTTCTGTACTTTCTGAACTTATGAGGTCATTAGCTTTACTACCTGCACTAGTCACTGAGTACCTTCAAGAGCACTGAGGTGAAGAGACTATAACTGACACTGACAGGACATTTTTGAATGCTTCCATAGTCAAAGAGCCTTCTCTTTGTGGTTAACCAACAATAACCAGTTGCAGAATATCTATATGTGCTCAACAGTCTGTTTCAAGTTGCTTCCTTTACATGTCATCATAATTCTGGAAGGAGCTCCTTAGCATCCTCCACATGGATACGTGTCCTCTCAGAGTTTGGGAAATGCTCCAAATCCTCATTACATATCCTTCTATCTCTGATCATTTTACTGAAGTCTATACCCAGAAATCCAATTGCCTGTTAAATTTATCCACTCATATAAAACAACATTACTAATTCAGCATGTCCCAAGTCAAACTCATTATCTTTCCCTCTAAACTCGTTCCTCCTATTTCTATCTATGTTACTACAATTCACCCAGTTTTCCATGTTGGAAAACGTTATCTTAGATTGTTCCTTTCCTTACCAGTCATAATGAAACAGTTACCAATTCTGTTATTTCTAAACCTATAACATCTCTTGTATCTTTTTCATTGCCATCTTCCTAGTATAGACCCTCACTACCACTTGTCTGAACTATTTTAATAACCTCTTTACAGGTATTATTATTTCTCCTCCTTCTCCTCCTCCTCCTCCTCCTCCTCCTCCTTCTCTCTCTCTCTCTCTCTCTCTGTCTCTCTCTCTCTCTCTGTCTCTCTGTCTCTCTCTCTGTCTCTCTCTCTCTCTCTCTTTCTCTCTCTCTCTCTCTCTCTAGATATCCCACTGCAGCTAGAATGTTTTCCATTTCCATACATATGGTTACCTCCATCCTCTCTCAGAAATGTTCATGCCAACCAAGTAAATTTCCAACTCCTCTTCCTGAAGTAAAAATTCCTCCACAATCTGGTCCTGTTCTATATTTCTTGCTTTTCCTCATTTCACCACCATACATTATAATCTCCAATTTAAGTGAATTGTTGTCTTCTGCCTGAATGCCCCTCTGGGCCTTTGTCTATCATTTTCCCTTTACCTAGGATTTCCTCCCTCTCATTCTTCACCCATTGAATTCCACTCCTTCCTTTAAAAATTAACTATAATGCCAGGCCTTCTATTAAAAAAAAATCCCTGGTTTTTCCTGTTACCAATGGTCTTCCCTCAAGAACCTCACTCACATAGCACTTTATTTCCATATTTCTTATGTACTTATAACCTACTATTACAAAGCATATTTTCCTATATTTTGTCTAAGATTCCTAATAGGCCATAAGCTTGATATATATGCATGTAATTTTTGGATTGCTTGGGCCTATTTATTAAAACTTTGGCAATAAATATGTAGTATTATGATGAGATTTATTTGAACATTCATTCAACAATATTTGTAATTAAATGTAAGAAATTATGGTAAACTCTATAGATGCTAAAGATATAAATAAGGTATGGTTCCTTCAAGGCATTTATAGACTAATAGAGATGACCCAAATGATTTTGCTTATGAATTATTCTAATAATAGTAATGAATTGTAAACAAGAGAGGTATAAAGTATTAATGGAGTCCCAAAGAGGGAGAGATCATTAAAATTAGTGTTTATGTTTTATGTTTATCAACAGATTTAAACTCAGCATAAGGAATGTTTTCACCAATTAGAACTTACCAACTATGGAATGAGTTACCATGTGAAATTGTGACTTGTCTCTAGGAATGTGCAGGCAAAGACTGGACAACCATCTGTCATGGATGCTATAGAGGTAATTTCTATATAGGGTGGAAAATTGAATCTAATATCAAAACTCCCCTTCAGGGGAAGGGAGATTGTACTGTACTGAGCCTAAACCCAGGTGGGTGGAGACAGCAAGCACTAACAACAAAAGCCCAGGTGTGCTTCAGAACCACCTGGCCAATCAGCAAACCACAGCCCCACCCTTCTACCTGAGTGAGCCTGCCTGAGAAGCAGTCCAGAGAAAGAGGTTAAAAGACTAACCCGGGCCTCAGGTAACTCAGGGGAAACACCGAGATTTCCTGGCCCTGGCCTCAGTCCACATACTCGGAGGCCACAGCTCACTAAGTCAACAAACAAACTCCTAC
>CM053587.1:115679900-115694969 GCA_028646515.1 Pseudochirops corinnae
ATTCTCCTTGAAGGTGGGGCAAACTTGGATACAATGATTCAGATTCTCCCTGAAGGTGGGCCAAGCTTTCAGGAGTACCTGCAGGGGTGGTTCTTGCTTCCCTATTCATTCTAATGTTAAGTACTTTTTCTCGGTACAAAGCAAGTAAAAATAGCTCAATATGGGTCAAATAAAGTGGGGGATAGGCATTTATTAAGTATCTACTAAGTACCAGTCACTAGGTTAAATGCTTTATAAATATTGTCTTCTGTGATCCAAATTAAGATATTTACAGAAAATCACAATTGAAAGAGTGGTAGATTTGAAGTCAGAGAACCTGGGTTCAAATTCCAACTTTTCTACTTACTACCTATCTGTCCTTCTTTTGATCGCTTAACCACTTTGGGTCTCGGTTTCCTCATCTGTAAAATGAAAGGCTTGGATTGAGGGGCGTCTAAGATCCCTAAGATCCCTATTAATTAGCTTCTTTGATTCCATAATTTTAATCCTCACAAGGTAGTAATCAAATGAACGACTGTTTCAACAGTTAGTCAGTTTCTTGAAACTAAGAACATATTTACCCAAAGAAACCATGATATAAAACATAAGATGTATATCCAGGCTGGGTCACAAAAGCCTATTTAATGAATAATTTAGCTGAAAACGTACCAGAGTGTATACAAAATGCTGACTGTTCTATAGTTGTATATTTTTTTCAACCTCCATATTTCTCAGCTAGATTTGTTATATTTCATGTCTTCCTGTGGTATCCTTAACTTCTCCACTATCTCACAAAGTTACTAAATATAATTTAATAAAGATTTATTACACATCAGGCACTGGGCTATTTTCTGGGGAAACAGGGTTAGTCTAGTTAGTCTAAGCTCTCAAGGAGTTTATATCACACTGGAAAGAAATAGCATGTGGACAGATACATAGATACAAAGTAAATAAAAAGATAAATATAACATATAGTTGAATAAATGCTATCAAGTCAATATAAAATAATTTCAAATAAGTAGGAAGGGAAGTTGGGCCATCAGAAAAGACCTTATGGAGAGGATAGCATTTAAAGAAGGCTTTGAATGGATTTAAGGATTTTCTAAAAGGTGGGAGATAGAAGGGAGAGAGTTCTAAACATGAAGACAGATGATGCAAAAGCACAGTGGTGGGAGATGGACTATTGTAAACCAAGAAGAACAAGTTGGTCAGTTTGACTAGAACATAAAGTGTGTAGACTCAGCATCCATCACCACTATATGGAAACATAACTGGTCAGGCAGACAGGGTATGGTGACTTACTTGGTTTCCTGGTATTCTCCAAGACTGAGAGGCCTAGGTTCCACATGGGTGGGACTTTTTATACCCTAAGGTAATTAAGAACCTGTTTCATGGGAAGCAGGAACCAATCATGTCCTATGGGCAACTCAATCATCTTTTAGGAAAAAAAACTAATTACTGTTGGGAGAGAAAGAAGGAGTAAATCCTGGTGGATACTAGTCCTATCACACAAAGAGAGTAATGTGAAATCATTCTAGAAAGATAGGTTGGGAAGGCATGCTGAATAATATACATAGTGGCTAGAATACTAACCCTAGAGCTAGGAGGACTTGGGTTTGAATCCTGCTTCAGATGTTTACAAACTGTTTGACTATAGATAGGTCACGTAAGTTTTCTGAGCCTCAATTTTCTTATCTGTAAAGTAGGGATTAAAACAGCCCCTATCTTTCATGGTTATTATGCATATTAAATGTTTATATATATGTGTGTGTGTGTGTGTGTGTGTGTGTGTGTGTGTGTGTGTGTTGGCCCCTACTGTCCATCAGATTTTCTTGACAAACATACTGGAGTGATTTTCCTCTCCAGTGGATTAAAGCAAACAGAGGCTAAGTGACTTGGCCAGGGTTACACAACTAGCGAGTGTCTAAGGACAGATTTGAACTCAGGTCTTCCTGACTCTAGGCCCACCATTCTATTCACTGAGCTATCTAGCTGCTTGTGTGTGTGTATTTACACATATGTCACTTTATAAACCATACAGCACTATAGCTATAGAGTATTAGACAAAGGAGTGGGAATATAGATTGAAAATCAGTTACTACAATAGAAAAACAACTCAAAGTTCACCAGCTTCAACCTAACTGTGCATTTATTTCACTCGACTTTAGGTTATTGCTGTTTTCTTTTGTTTTTGGAAAGGTTTGCTTTCCTTGTTTTGAAATTTCTTAAGTTAAATTAATGAAATTCTAATGCTATTTAGAATATATTTATCCCTGGCAAGAGCTAAAACTGTTATACTACTTCAGTGTAAATGAGTTTCAGGTATTTTCCCGGCAACATGGTTTAGTTCATTGAAAAGTTGTGGAGAAGGGAGGGAATATAAGAGTAAGACAGGAAGTTTGGAAGGGTATGCCATTGAGGGAGGGAAAAGGCTGGCTTTGTACATCTAATTCAAATCCACAATGCATGTATTAAGTCTTCTAATACACCTGATCCTGTACCTGAGGAGTAAATTGACTGGAATTGAGGAATGTTAGCTATTTGAGGTAAGGAATGTTAGCAATCAAAAAGTTTTAACAATAGCTCTTGAATTCTTGCCTAATACTACCTCAACTGTGTCCCTTCTCTCCTAAGACTTTCTTTTGCCTCCATGTATGACTTATGTTCCCAGTACTTTGAGTTAGGAAGAACCATAGAAATCACCCAGCTGTCTCATTTTACAGACAAAGAAATTGTGCCTAAGAAAGGGCAATGGACTTTCCCAAGATTATACAGGTGGTAATTAATAGAACAAAGATTCCTACCCTGGTTATCTGACTCAAAATATAGCATTCTTTTCATGCTGTCTGGCTTTGTGAACAGATTTCAGGATGTCTATGAACTTGGGTAGAGCATTTTAATTTTGTAACTTCTAACTGAAATTTAGCAGTTTTTAAAAATCTCAAAAAGGAGTTCATAATCTTTCCTTCTCTGAACATATATGTACTCAATAACTTCTTTTATGGCCTTTTCTCACATGTCATCACTGGTAATATGTACCAGCCTACTGTAATGGTAATGGGAATTTGAAGATATCTTCCCTGCCACTTAATAAGCCTAAGGGAATTTGAAGACCTTCCCTGCTTTGAAGATCTTCCCTGCCCCCTAAGAGGCTGAATGTAATCACATGGAGTGTATGGTGGGAGGATCTTGCTGAAGGGTGGAGCAGAGCCTACAGGAAACTGGGAGTCAGAACTGCTAGATGGTGAGAAGAGAGAGGATAGCAGGCAAGTAGACAGGCTTATGAGTAAATGTTTGTTTGTGAGAAGGCTAAAGCATGGTGTGGCTCTTTGCTATGTTATAGTATATTAACCTCAATGTTGCTATGATGAATTCGATTTCCTGGTGTTGGGATTTGATTTTCTGGTGTCCAGATAAGTGCTTTTGCTTCTGTCTTCTATATGGAGAGTCTGTTATATTTTGCAATTGAGCACTATGCTGGCATATTCACAGTTGCCATTGGCCCTGTGAATATTGTGTTGGCACTACACCTGCTTACAAAAACCAGCTCTCATTCATATTCTTTAGTTCTTCTGAAATTTTGAGACTATGAGACTACAATATTCCACAATTTATAAACCTCTAACATCAACAGAAAAACATTAGTGTTAAAAAGATACAAGAAACACACTGAAATCTTAGAGTTCAATCTAGATCATTGTTTTCCTCCTAGCCAATTCTGTGTCAATTATATATGACCAAGCTATCTATACTGATGGACTTATTCAAAGGACTTTTTATCCAACTGCATGTCACAATTTCCACAATTTGCATTTCCTTGTATAGATTGTTAGATTCATATCTTCAGAATGGTCATGGATCTCATTTAAAGTTCTTGTAATATTCTAGAAGAATGCCATCAACTAGAGCTGCCTGTGTGCAGCTCACTCTTGCTTCTATAGGGAAGAGAGGAGGAGAGGGGAGGGAGAGTTAGAAATAGAGACAGAGACAAACAGAGAGATAGAGAGAAGGAATGAGGGTGCTTATTTTACACTATAGGGAAAGGAATAATATAAAGTTGTTTTTTCTTTGTCAAGGCTGACAGGAATCGCTTTCATCCTATTTCGCTAAAATGCCTGGGAAAGAAGAGTAGAAACAAAAAGATGGAGGAATAATGGCCATTTGGGCATTTTTGTTGTAATCTACAACAATGGGGCAAAGGAAGGGAAGTAGGCCAGTAGATAAAATTGACCATAACCAGGAGTGATAAGATTTCTTGAGAAAAATCAAGCCAGAAACTATATTTAAAAGTGGGAGCTTTCAGGTAAGCAAGGCATAGTGAATAAACTATATAATTTGGGTCAGCAGATTATCCCCAAGGCCATCCACAGTGACACTTCCCAACCTTAACTCTGGGCTCAGAAAGACATTGGGTCTACCTGGTGACATCACTAAAGTGAGTCAGTTGGAGGAACTCACTTCCCAAATAATTCCAGAATGAAGTAGACAGACACCATTCAGAAGCAAGGACTTATACTGTTTTCAGTATTTCGTATTTATTTATGTCACAGTTAAATATATTTTGCTGTTTTTATGCTTCCCTCTGCCTAGATCTACAAACATGACAAACAACTGAATACAAAGATCCATACTAACTATAGAAACTCCAAGTTGGTGAGGTGACAAGAGAACCAAGAGAGGTCAATTACCATTTAAAGTTCCCATAACTTGAATCTGAGTCTGTGAATGTCCAAAGGTGATAGTACCTGATACCCTATAATAAAGAATCCTATATTTATATAGAGTTTTGACAGGACATATTCCATGAGAGGGGCAAACAACTATGGCCAGAATATGTCTCCCTTCTGAAAAATGTGACCAGATATTGAATGATGTTTCCATAAAGAGAAAGTAATGAGACACTTTGGCCATACTTTCATTTGCTCCTTTTCCTCGTGATACTAGGTGACAGAAGGAAAGGAAACAAATTGGTTAGCTGAACTGAAGACAAAAGAAGTAGCAAAGCAGAGAAAAAAAAATGAAAGAAAATGTAGAAGGAAGAGGGGGTTAACACAGCTGTAGCCATGTAAATAAGATGTATTTACCCCATGAGTTAGGCAATAATATCTCACTCTAGTAAGCACTGAAGCAATTTGGCTACAGTGCATTCCAGTCCTTCCAAGTCAGTGATTAGTGCAAAATGAAAGGACAGTGAACCCCATAAACTGGCATCAGTTTCCCCAACCAGTTCCATGGATGGCATGGTTTCCTCCGCACTTTAAATACCACTGACCTGAACTACCATGGTTGGGGCTAGGGGAGGGGGAAGGAGAGAGAGACGGAGACAGAGACAAAGAAACAGAGACAGAGAGACATGTGCTTTCCCCTAACTGTGTTCAGAGACAGGGAATTTTATGAAGAAGTAATACAGCTACCTGGGGAGCTAGATGGCACAGAGTATGGAGTGCCAGGCCTGCAGTCAGGAAGACTCATCTTCCTGAGTTCAAATCTGGTCTCAGACACTTACCAACTCTGTGACCCTGAGTCACTTAACCTTGTTTGCCTTAGTATCCTCATCTGTAAAATGACCTGGAGAAGGAAATAGCAAACCATTCCAGTGTCTTTGCCAAGAAGACCCCAAATGCAATCAAGAAGAGTTTGAAATGACTGACAAAACAACTGAATAACAACAACAATAGAACTTCCTACCTTCTGTACCCGTGGGCATGTAGGAGTGTATGGAATCGGAAAAATATTATATCCTATCCTAGAAGTGGGAATAGAGTAGAATTCAGTCTCAGAACAGTAAACAATTATTGTATTACAGACTAGGTATGGATCAGACCATATTTCAGTTGGAGTGAAAGCAAATGACCGTGTATTTTACTGAATTATGTTCCTTAGTGCTTCTCAATTTTACCATGCTTTCTCTAATGTAATTAAATGATGTTCTATTAAGATTTGAGCTCTAAATGATTCTTAGTGGTTGAATCAGAATACAAGTTCCCAGAGAGTTGGAGCTAAACCAAGAATACAAGCTTAATAGCCCTGAGTAGGCTCTCAGAGAGTCACAGGAAAGCAGTGCTAGTGAGATTGACCATATACATACCAACCTGTCACATACATATCAGAAAATTCTGTAAGATCTGTAGAGACAAAGGAAGTACCTTATTGGAGGTAAGCCTTCAAAGTTATCTTTTATTCTAACAATTAAAAATACAGATTTTAAAGGTAATCAATAAACAATAAACACCATGGAATTTTGTATCTTCTAGACCTTTTAGTCAATGTGATTGCAAAGATGTTACCCGGTTTTGAGAGTTGTCAAGAAAACACTACCTGTTTGCTCATATTTTCAACAGCTATCTCAGTATATGAATAGATCTCATGAAGAGTTTTTTTTTAAATGATAAAGTAGACATATTGATCAATTGTTGATGATGGCTTTTCAGCCATTCCTTTTTAGAAATACTAATCTTCATAATCCATATAAGGTATTAACTTAGACCAGTGGTTCTCAAACTTCCTAATGCCGCGACCCTTTAATACTCATATGTGGGTGTATCTGCATGTGGGTGGATCCACCTGAAGACAGATAGGGGAGCAGTGTCTTGGTTCCTAAGACCATTGGAAATATGTGTTTTCCAATGGTCTTAGGTGACTCCTGTGAAAGGATCATTTGACCCCCAAAGGGGGTCACGACCCACAGGTTGAAAACCACTAACTTAGACAATATGAGCTGTTCGTGCTCAAACAGGACTATTCAATTCACAATTTCTTAAGGGGGATGTCATTACTTATAGAATCAGAAGTAAGAGTGAAGGATGAGGAGTAGGTAACAATAATTGAAGACCTTGTATAAGAGACGGCATTTGAGATAGGCTTTAAAGAAAGAGAGTTTTTCAATAAGTAAAATGGAGAATGAGGTCATGCTAAATTTAAGGATATATGATAATAAAATCTCCCATGAATGGAATGTCAAGCCAAAAAGAAGAAAACAAACGGATATCTTGTAAGCCTCAGTAAACATAAAAGAAGAAAATGGCACCTTGTACTGTCATCAGGCCAAATGTGGGTAATTCCTTTCAGGAAAAATAATCCCAGTTACATGGATGTGATGATATCTAAGGCATCTATTGACTTGAGAAAGTTATCAAGAAAGTCACTAGAGTATGTTCTCTGAGAACTTTTTGTGTTTCTAAATCTACTTCTTATTGCCTTTTCATTCTAATCTAGTTGATATCTCTCTACAAGGGAATTTAGCTCAATACAGTTTGAAATCATATTTCCAAATGCAGAAAATCTTTTAAAATAGAGGAGACAACTATTTAACTATCATGAGCTGAGTCATGCCCCTAATTCTCCTTCCAAACTCTTCTTTCCTTTGAGTTGAGACAAGATCTCTAGTAGGATATGATTAAAATTTCAATTGTGTTGATATTCATTAATCTATTATTAGCATTCTTTACACTCATTTGCATGAATTAGTTTCTCAAATTAGTTACTGGCTTCCTACCAGAAATTAGGACTTTGGCAAGATCTGATGGAGAAGAGGAGGTACAGCAAAATCTAGAGAATGTGAAATGTCAGAGCACCCTTCATGAAAGTTTTATATACTTTATACAAGGGAGATTTAAAAAATAAGCAAATGAGGGTATAAATGACAAATTTAACCTACTTCACAATTGTTCACTGGACTGGTGCTATATACAAAAGCATCCTATGCTAAAAATCTACCAAGCAATTATCATTCAATCCCTTTTCTCTCTTTATACGGCTGTCCTTACAGACTCTCATCACAAACCTCCTAGATTACTGTAATGATCTCCTAATTTGGGCTGGACTCATCTCTCTTCCCTTCATTCTAACCTCCACATTAATGTCAAAAAAATTTGTTTAACTGCAGATTTGACTGTGTCATTGCCCTAATTTAAACTTCAGTGGCATCATATTGCCTCTAAAATTAAATATACTCTTCTGTATAGCTTATGAAGCCCTTTACAACTTTTCCTCACCCCTATTTCCAGACTCACTGTTCATTAATCCACTTCTATGATTCATCCAAATTGGTCTTCTTTCTCCACACACATTTCCACTGACTATTCCTTATACCTGGAATTACTCCTGTCTCACCTCCATCTTATACAATCCCTCCCTTACTTCATGATGTAGCTCAAGAACCACCTTCTATGAGAAGTTTTTCCTGATACCATCTTGTGTGTGTATATGTATATAAATATATGTGTGTGTACATGCACAAATATATGTATGTATATGGCATGTATATATGTATACATATATATGCAACACATGCTACATGTGCATCTATACCCACACACATATATATAACATATTTTATGTGTGTGTGTGATTTCTTTCACTTCTATATTTTAAACTTCTTAAAGATGAAACTATCACTTTTGGTTTTGTTTATCCAACATCTGGCACATAGTAGGCATTTAATAAATGCTTAGTGATTGAATGACTATCAGATATACTGCCTGACATCTTACAGTTGGAAAACAGCCTGGCTATTTGGGTTAAGATCTTTAGCATCACATAAAAGTTATTGTCTATCATAAGTCAATGAGTTAGTCTGTTCTGTAAGTTAGAGGAGTCGTGGAAATGCAGTCAAAAAACCAATTTACTTTGATGAAATATTTTGTAAACAAATTGGGGGAAGGGGCATATTTCCCAGAAGATAGTAGTAAACATCATGAGAGGGAAGCATTGCTTTAAGAATGAAAATAGTTAATAGCTAGTCCCCAGGGAATCTATAGTGAATAATTTCTATAATGTAACAATTATTTAATAGCAAACATATATATTTAATTTCAATGTAATAAAGTATGACTGTAATTTCTCTCTCTCTTCCTCTCCCTCTCCCTCTCCCTAGTTCATTAGCACCAGATAACATAGACTAATGCCCTCTGGAGAACAGCATTCTCATATTAGTTAAATAAAATGAACTTGGTCCCACAGGCAGCTAAGTGTACAAGTGAATAGAACACTAGGCCTGGAGGCAGGAAGACTTATCATCAAGAGTTCAAATCTGGTCTCCAACACACTATCTGTGTGACCCAATGTAAGTCACTAAACCCTGTTTGCCTCAGTTTCCTCATCTGTAGAATGAACAGGAAAAGGAAATGGCAAATCACCCCAATTTCTTTGCCAAGAAAACCACGAATGGAGTCACAAAGAGTTGGACATGACTGAAAAATGACCAAACAACAATTTGGTTCTATAACTAATATCAAGAACTGAACCTTCTATTTAGCACTTGAAGTTAACATGATATGTGATGCAATCCTTCATACCTCGTATAATCCTTGGTTTTATAGTTTGTTAAAATGCTTATGATTGGGTATCACAGTTATCTATATATAGGTATTCCCTGACTAGATTTCAGGCTCTGTGAGGATAGTTCCAATTTTATGTAAATTTCACATTTTCCCTAGTGCCAAAGATAGTATGCTGTAACTGTTTGTTAAACTAAATTGAATAAATCCCTTGTCTATTCAAATGTAAATTGCCTTTCTGTAGGAGACAGAAACTCCTATAGTTTTCTAGGTTCACCATTCATGATGAGAAGGTTAGTGTTTCTAGTTAATTTGCAAAATATTAATCGAGTACCTACTTTGTGTAAGAGTACAAGAATCCTAGAGTAGCCAGGTGGCACAGTGAACAGAGTGCTAGGCCTGGAGTCAGGAAGACTCTTCTCTGTGAGTTCAAATCTGGCCTCAGACATTTACTAGCTGTGTGATCTGGGGCAAATCACTTAACTGTGTTTGCCTTAATTCCTCATCCGTAAAATGAGTTGGAGAAGGAAATGGCAAACTATTTCAATATCTTTACCAAGAAAACCCCAAATGGGGACATGAAGAGTCAGACATAACTGAAAATAAATGACTGAACAATGATACCAGTCTTATCAGTTCCCTGATTCTGAACAGTAATCTATTGATATAGAATAAGACTCTCCAGATTTTTTTGGCTGCCATATTAATCTACTGACTCATATTAACACCTCCCTCAGGGAAGGCCAACACTTTGGGGGTGAGGAGGTGGTCCTTCAGTGTGTTCTGAACCTATTTACATTTACCAGTATTGAAATGCTAATCCCTGTTTGGTCTATTACAGTCTCAAAAAAGTTATTGTCAAATACCTTGTTGCAACTAAGTTATAACATGTCTATGGCATTAACTTAATAAACTAATTCTAGTAATCTTTCATAAGTGGAAATAGGGTTAACTTTTTTAACTTCTTTTTTTTGGAGGGGGAAAGTAAGGCAATTGGGGTTAAGTGACTTAGCAAGGTCACACAGCTAGTATGGGTGTCAAGTATCTGAGGTCAGACTTGAACTCAGGTCCTCCTGACTCCACGGCTGTTCCTCTATTCACTGTGCCACCTGGCTGCCCCAGAGTTAACTTTTAAAGGCATGACTTTTAAATTTTGTTTTTGTTTTCATATATTTCTTTCTTTTTTAAATTAATGTTCTTTTTTCAATTCCATAAGTCATGCCAAACATGAGCATTTCAATATATAACAAAGAAAAGATTTGTGTAAGAAACTCTCTGAACTATGAACAATTTATTTAAGAAGCATGGGTATCCATATATGCATAACAAAGTAATAATAGAATTTTCTATATATTTGTGTCCTTTTAAAAAAATTTGTTTTCTGTGTATTAAAAAAATGTTTTATTGGTGATCTTTTTTCTGCATGTCTATCACAAACCACTAATTTACCATCCCCATTTCCTATCCCCCGGTAAGAAGCTCTCCCTTAAAACAGCAGCAACAGAAAGCATATAGTCTAGCACAACGGTTCTCAACCTGTGGATTATGTTCAATTTGTAACAATGAAAATACATCCTGCATATCAGATATTTACATTACAATTCATAACAGTAGCAAAATTACAGTTATAAAGTAGCAACAAAAATAATTTTATGGTTGGGGATTACCACAGCATGAGGAACTGCATTAAAGGGTCACGGCATTAGGAAGGTTGAGAACCGCTGGTCTAGCACAATGTATTAATACACTGGACATTACTGAGAATAAATGCAGTATATCTCATTCTGATTCACTAGCTCACTACCTAACTTGATCTTACTGAAACTCTCCTTAAATAGTATATTCCAGATTAATGGCAAGAATCAAAATCAAGCTTCCTGGCATATAACTTGAAGAATCCACCTCTTCTCTTCCACACAATTTTTCAAAATCACCAAGAATGTTTCAATAATCATATTCACAAATTTTGGGATGTAATTTCTTTTAGGTAGATAGATAGGATCTAGATCCATGACTTCAATGACATATTAAACTCTAGATGAGAAAACTCTTACCAATGTAAGATGGTACCTTCTTTGTAAGTCATAATATTAGAGTTGTCTTGAGCACTGAGAGATTGAGTGACTTGTCCCCAGTCACATAGCCAGAAAGTATCATAATAAACCAAGGTCCTACTCAAGTTGAGATTAGCTATGCCTCAATTCATGCTGCTACTCCTTACTTTAATGGAAAAGGAGAAATTTATATGCCCCCAATTTGTCCACCCATTCTCTAAATGATGAGCACCAGTTTTGTTTCCAATGTTTTGCTATAACACAAAGAGCTATTATGAATATTTTTGTGCATGTGAGTTATTTCTCTCTGTCTTTGATCTCTTTTGAGATAAGCAGAGAAATAGTATCACTGGGTCAATGGGTATGTACTATTTAGTGGCTTTGAAATGGACATTTTAATTACTTTCTTAGCATAATTCTAACTTTCAGGAATGGATGGATCACTTCATAACTCCATTGATTCTCAATTCTTCTATTTCTAAACCTCCTCTAATATTGACTATTTCTGTTTTTGGTTATCTTTGCCAATTTCGTATATGAGGGTTTTGGACTTGTACCTGGAGTAATGCTTGATTCAAAGAGAGCTTTTTTTTCCAGAAGAATTTTCTTCAGGTCATATCCTTTGACCATTTATTCATTGCAACTCTTATATCTCTCTTGTTCTCTCAGCAAGATGTATGTTTCCATAACCACATCTTAGTCATGAAGCAAATTCCATCAAATCCCAGGGAATCAATCAATAAGGACTTGTTAGGAATTTACTATGAGTCAGGCATTGTGCTAATTACTGGCAATATAAATACAACAAAAATGATATTGTTCCTGTCCTAAGGAATGTTCAATTCTATTGGGGGAATACATGTAGATATATAATAAAGCAAATAAAAATTGAAGAGGGAAAAATACTTAAAGGGAAATAGGAATGACTTTTTAGAGGTAATTGCTCTTGAACTGAGCATCAAAGGCATATGGAAGTTTCAGGAGTTAAAGATAAGGAAGAAAAATATTCCAGACTGGAGCACCAGTGTATATGATGGAATACAATGTGATTCTGGTTTGAAAAGATACAGTTTATAGTTTATGAAAGGCTTCCAATGCCAACAAAGGAGTTCATATTTTAGAGGCAATGGGAGTGTAACACATACTGTATTTTTTCCAAATCAATTTGCTATTCCATATTCTTATTGATGATATGCTAATAAAACTTAAAACTCATCAATGCATGCAATCAAACTTCATTGACTATTCAATATTACTAACATCCACCCCTGTAGGAACAAAATCACTGATCTTATTTCTAAAGGTTTATATCTTGTATCAGTGCTTATAAGTAGGTTCTCTATCTGCACAGCTGATGGCAGTGTGTCTCCTTCCAAGGTGACAGTCTAGCAATTCTCCATTGTTCATCACTGATGTCATGTGAACATGGGAAACTCACATGTCCTCATGTGAGGAACACAGGAGTTCTGTGTTGAGATCCAGGAGCACATTGATGTCTGGAACCTCCACTGGGTTTTTATGGTATTTACAAAGGTGTTTACTAATTACAAATTATATCCAAATTTTGATTGGTGATTAATCACTAAAGTTTATGATGAAAAGAAATAAAGTGTTAGTTTTCTAACATCATTAGCAAGTGTTTATCAGTTGTTTACCAGATTTGGGACATAGATGCATAATCAGCTGTTTACTGGCTTTGGGGAACATACATGGCATTGCCAAAGTATACCACTCAAGTGCTTATCTTGTTACAGAAAAATAGTTTCTATATCAACCACAGTTCACACAATAGATACTTAAAACAAAATAAAATGGCTCATCATAAGTTAACATACTTATTTTGAATACAGGGAGTTACTGAAGCTTCTTGAGTAGGGCATGGTCAGGTCAAAATTTCAAACCTACATTTCACCTTTTTTTCTATTCCTTCCTTTTATTTTTACAGCACTGTGGAAAACAGATTGGAGAGATGAGAGACTAGACTTGTAGAGTCCAATTGGAAGTCTACTGGAATAACGTATGAGAAAAATCATAACAGCCTAAATCAGGATTGTTACCATTTAAGTAGAATGAAGGGTATGGATGTGAGAGATGATGAGGAAGCAAAATCAGCAAGAAATGGTAACTGATTGGATATTGGTGGTGAGGGAAAGTGAAGATTTGAGAATCAATCAGCAAGCACTTATTACTCCTAATATGCTAACATAAGTGGCTGAAAGAACGTTGGTGCCATTTTGAGCTGTCTTGAAGGAAACCAGGGAAGCTTGGGATGGAGCACTCATGTGGGCCACTGGGCTGTATCAGAGACTATGTGGAGGGCAGTATTTTCTATTCCAATGGATTTTCTCTTCAAAACAATAAATATTAAAAAGCAGAATTGGCCAATGGGGGGGGGAGGTACAAAAGTTTGCTGAAGAAAATAATTCCTTAAAAATTAGGATTGGACAAATGGAAGCTAATGAATCCATGAGACATCAAAAGAAGAAAATGTGAAATACCTCACTAAAAAGAAAAACAGACCCAGAAAATAGAGGAGAAATAATTTAAGAATTATTGGATTACCTGAAAGCCATGATTTAAAAAATAGCCTAGACATCATATTTTAAGAAATTATCATGAAAAACCACCCTGATATCATAGAACCAGAGGGTAATATAGAAACTATAAGAACCCATGGATCATCTCCTGAAAGACATCCCTAAATTAACCACCACCACTCCCGGTTTATTATAGCCAAATTCGAAAGTTCCCAGATCAAGGAGAAAATCTTACAAGCAGCCAGACATAAACAACTCAAATATTATGGAGCCTTAGTCAAGATCACACAAGATTCAGCAGTTTTTACATTATATGATCTTAGGTCTTGGAACATGATATTCTGGAAGGCAATGGAGCTAGGATTATAACAAAGCATAACTATTCAAGAAAATTGAGTATAATCCTTCAGGGGAAAATATGGATATTAAATGAAAAAGAACATTTTAAAACATTCCTGATGAAAAGACCAAAGCTGAATAGAAAACTTGACTTTAAAATACAAGATTCAAGAAAAACAGAAAAAAGGAAAACATGAAAGAGAAATTGCACAAATAAGCCAAATATGGTCAAGATTAGAAAGGAAACAGGAAACTGGGGAAAAAAATTACAACAATTTTCTCTGATAAAAGCCTAATTTCACAAATATATAGAAAACTGATTCTAATTTATAAGAATACAAGTCATTCCCCCATTAATAAATGTCAAAGGATATGAAAAGGCTATTTTCAGAAGAAAAAAAATCAAAACTATTTAGTCATATAAAAATCACTATTTTAAATTGATTTGTTTATTTACTTTTAGTTTACAAGATTCAATTCCATGATACTTTGAGTTTCAAATTTTCTCCCCTTCCCCCCTCCCAAGGTGGCATGCAATCAAGTATAGGATCTGCAGATACTTTCACATTGGACTTTAGTCTAGTTGTATAGAAGGGTTGTAACCCATGGAATGAACAATGGGAAAGGGGAAAGAAAACCAAACATGGAAAAGAATGAGATCATGTAGTTTGCTTCAGTCTCCATTTAAACTCTGTTCTTTCTAGATCTTTCTCTGAATATAGACATCTCCTTCCATCCTGAGACTTTTAGAGTTGTCTTATAACCTTGCATTGCTGAGAAGAGTTCAGTTTATCAAAGTTGGTCATCACACATATGTTGTGTCTGTCATTGTGTACAAATTTCTCCTATTTCTGCTCTTCTCACTTAGCATCAGTTTGTATA
>CM053587.1:115695469-115726256 GCA_028646515.1 Pseudochirops corinnae
CAACCCTAGAAATGGTATTACTGGGTCAAAGGGTATGCAATTATTTATAGCCCTTTGGGCATAGTTCCAAATTGCTCTCCAGAATGGTTGAATCTGTTCACAACTCCACCAACAATGCATCAGTGTTCCAATTTTTCCACATCCTCTCCAACATTTGTCATTTTCCTGTTTTGTCATCTTAGCCAATCTGACTGGTGAGATGTGTTACCTCAAAGTTATTTTGATTTGCATTTCTCTAATCAATAGTGATTTAGAGCATTTTTTCATATGTTTATAGATATCTTTAATTTCTACCTCCGAGAATTGCCTGTTCATATCCTTTGACCATTTATCAATTGGGGAATGATTCTTATAGATTTTACTTAATTCCCTGTATATTTTAGAAATAAGGCCTTTATCAGAGACACTGGTTGTAAAAATTCTTTCCCAATTTCCCACTTCCCTCTTAATCCTGGTTACATTGGCTTTGTTTGTACAGAAACTTTTCAATTTAATGTAATCAAGATTATCCATTTTTCATTTCATGATGCTCTCTAACTCTTCTTTGGTCATAAAGTCTTCCTTATATCATAAATCTGACAGGTAAACTATTCCTTGCTTCCTCAGATTGCATACAATATCAGCCTTTATACCTAGATCATGCACCCATTTATATTTGATTTTGTTAAACAACATTAGATAATGGTCTATGCCCAGTTTCTGCCATACTATATTCCAGTTTTCCCAGAAGTTTTTGTCAAATAGTGAGTTCTTATCCCCAAAACTGGAGTCTTTGGGTTTATCAAACAGTATATTACTATAATCATTGACTACTGAGTCTATTGTACCCAATCTATTCCACTGATCCACTACTCTGTTCCTCAGCCAGTACCAAGTAGTTTTGATGAGTGCTGCTTTATAATACAAATTAAAATCTGGTACATCTAGGCAACCTTCCCTAGCATTTCTTTTCATTAATTCCCTCGATATTCTGGACCTTTTGTTCTTCCAAATGAATTTTGTTACTATTTTTTATAGCTCTATGTATCAGCATAGCCAGGATGACTGCTAACACAGGTTCTTAGATCTGCTTTTCTAAAGGAAAGCAACTCAAAATGGGTTAACAATCATACTTTAATCAAACATATATCATTTACTTAGTTCAGGGGAAAAAGTCAGCACCCTGAACTTCAGAGAATAGAAATAGAATACAAACACAAGTTACAAGCAGACAAAGAAACAGATCAGCAGACGGGTTTCCAACCATCTGACCATTGCATCCATACCTAGTCAGTTACCAGAGAGGGAAGCACCAACATCTGGGTTTTCAAAGCCAGGGGGCTCAACAGCTTCCCAGAGTCTCATCTGGCCAAATCACACAACTCTTTCCAAAGTGAGCACCAAAGTAAAACCTCACATCAGGCTATATATAGCCTTCTCCTGGATCAGAAAATGTCACAGCCCTCTTGACCCATTGCCCAATCACAAAGTAATAAGGTATGGGCATTCCTGAAGAACAAGCCTCCCACCATAGGCTCCATTCAGCCTATGAGGGGAGAGAATATACTTTCAAATCAGGAAAGGTTCTCAGAGCCACTTAAGCCTATCAAAGGCCTAGGGGCAGGGCAGATCTTCAGATTCCCATAACACTCTATAAAGGAATTTTTCAGTAGATTGATTAGTATGGCACTAAATACGTAATTTAATTTAGGTAAAATTGTCATTTTTATTATATTAGCTCAACCTAGCCATGAGTAATTGATGTTTTTTCCAATTAGTTAGATCTGATTTTATTTGTGTGAAAAGTGTTTTGTAGTTATGTCCATATAGGTCCTGGGTTTGTTTTGGCAGATAGATTCCCAAATATTTTATAATGTCTATAGTAACTTTAAATGTGGTTACTTTTACTATCTCTTGCTGTTGGACTTTGTTAGAAATATATAGGAATGTTGAGGATTTATGAGGGCTTATTTTATATCCAGTAACTTTGCTAAAGTTATTTATTGTCTCAAGAAGTCTTTTACTTGATTCTCTAGGATTTTCCAAGTATATCATCATATCATCTGCAAAGAGTGATAGCTTAGTCTCTTCTTTGCCTAATTTGATTCCTTTGATTTCTTTTTCTTCAAATAACCCCATCTCAGGGAAAAAAGTCACTATTAAAGAAACACAAATTAAAACAATCCTGAGTACCACCTTATACATATAAAATTGGTTAATATACCAAAAAAAGGAAAATGACAAATGTTAGAGGATATGTGGGAAAATGGGGACATTAATACACTATTAGTAGAGTTGTAAACTGATCCAACCATTCTGAAGAGCGATTTGGAACTATGCCCAAAGGGCTTTACAACTATGTATGCCCTTTGACTCTACAATATTAATACTAGATCTCTATCCCAAGAAGATAACAAACAAAAAGGAAAAGGTTCTATATATGTACAAAAATAATTATAGCCACTTTTTTGTGGTGGCAAAGAAATGGAAATTGAGGGGATGCCCATCTATTAGTCAATTAGGAAATGGCTAAACAAATTGTGATTTATGATCGTGATGAAATACTATTGTGTTATATGAAATGACAAGCAGGACAGTTTCAGGAGAGAAAAAAAAACTGGGAAAACTTAAATGAACTAATTCAAAATGAATAAAGCAGAACCAGGAAAATAGTGTACACAGTAACAGCAATATTGTGTGATGATCAATTGTGAATGACTCAACTTTTCTCCGTAATTCCAGTAATTCTCAGTAATTTTCTCCGTAATTCCAAAGGACTTATGCTATCCACATCCAGAGAAATAACTGATGATTGTCAAATGCAGATTGATGCACACTTTTTTTACTTCCTTTATTATTCTGGGTTGTTTGGTTCATTTTTGGGGTTTTGGTCTATGTTTTCTTTTGCAATGTAACTAATATGGAAATATTTTGCATGACTACACAAATATAACACATATCAAATTTCTTCTCTTCTTAAGGAAAGGGAAGTGGAGGAAGAGAGGGAGATAATTTGGAATTCAAAATTAAAAAAAAAAAGCCCAATGTTAAAAATGCTTGTTCACATGTAATTAGGGAAAATAAACATTAATAAAAAAAAATAATATAACCAAAAGAAAGTTGGTACTTTTGATAGAAATAAGGAAGTTAGGAGGAAATGTGGGATTAGTGGAAAAGATAACAAATTTGATTTTGAACATGTTGAGACTGAGATATCTATAGGATATCTCGATGGAGAAATTGCACTTGAGATAAACATTAAAAGGATTTAGGAATTTTAATAGTTAAAGATGAGGGAAGAAAACACTCCAGACTGGAACACCAATGTATATGATGGGATGCAATGTTGTTTTGGTCTGAAAAGACATTATGTACCTAATTTGTGAAAGATTTATAATACCAAAAAAAGAGTTCATATTTTAGGGACAGAGAGGGTAATACATAATGTATTTTTCACACCAACTTTTCAAATCATTAGAGATGCAGGATGTGAGTATAGGAAGGTATTGGACATGTTTTAGAAGTCATTTATAGAGAAATGATGCCTTCATCCATGGGCCTTGATGCCATTGCCAAGAGAGAAACTTTATAGAGATAAGAGAGAACTCAGAACAGTGCCTTGGTGTACACTGACAAAGAGTGAATGGGAAATGGATAATAATACATGGGAATCACCCAAGAAAGACTGTACCAAATCAATAAGGTAGATAGGAAATGAACCACAGCGTAGTAGTAGTGTCATGAAGAGTATGACTGTCAACAAAGTCAAATGTTGCAAAGAAATCAAGAAGGATGAGGACTTCATAAGGACATTGGATTTAGTAATAAAGATATAATTGGTGACCTTGGAAAGAGAATTTTCCATGTAGTAGTGGAAAATTCAGATAATAAAGTGTTGAGAAATAAAGCAGAGGTAAGAAAGTGGAAACAACAAGAATACACATTTTCTAGCAATTTGCTATGGATTGCATCGTATTTTCTTTGTTAAGATCTATAGTTCACTATGTTCCTTTACCCATACTATCACATATTTATGTATCTAATGACATGTGCTTTTCATCTTTTTATGTCTACCACCTCATATGTTGACTTGCTATAGTAGCAAGCACCCTAGCACACCCAGGATGGCCTGCTAGCACAGGTTTTTTGATCTGCTTTTCTAAAGAAAAGACAACTTAAAGGGGGGATCAGAAATTTTACTTTAATTACAGATAAGCAGAAAATACAAGCAGAGAAATTAGCACAGAGATTCAACAGACAGGGCTGCTACTGTCTGAACAAAGTAATACAACCACCTACATACACCATCAGATTGGGAGAGCACAAACCTCTGAGTAGTCAGGGTCTTTTAACAAACAGCTACTTAGATTACCATCCAGGGAATCAAAAGGTCCTTCTCATAAGTGAATCCCCAAAGTAAAATGCCAGCCTCCCAGTATATATCATTTTCCATTAATAAGCTCAGAGACAGAAGGCATCACAACCCCTGTGACTCGGTGCCTAATTACCTTGGTACCAAAAGGTATGAAAGCCTTCCTGCAAGCAAGCCTCCTTATAAGCAAGCTTCCCTTAGGTAAGGTCCTCCCCCAATGGGTTCTAGGTGATTCACAGCTGTGAAAACAGCAAGACACCTGTTATTGAAATATCTTTGTACCTTTAGACCTGGGAACATGGCTACTGTTCCAAGAGAAAAGGGGATACAAGTGGACACATAGGCCTTTTAATGGACATGGAAGATCTTGCTATTACATTAACATTACACTTGCCCATAACAGTAACTTACTAAACTCTTGTTTGATGAATGAATATAAAAATTATTACTTATCTTCTACTTAGGGTAACATAACTCTGGAATTTAGACCTTGGTGTCATTGGTCAATTCAGTTACACTTGCACAATATGATGCTACATCTTTTCTAAATAAACTCCTTCTGGTCCTCACCAGTCTCCTGATGGGTAAATCCTCTTCTCTCCTCCTCTTGAATTGATGAAGCATTTACAAGCTTTTTAAATTTACAATCATCTTTAAAAGGGCATTCAGAAGGTATTAAACTACTGTATTAACTAGCTGCTCCCTTCAATGTATGAACTGAAAAGAATATCAGGTTCACTCTCTTGGAGCAAATGAGACAAACCCAGCCACCTCTCTCTCCACTCATCAAAATTCCATAGCACTCAATCAACTGTCAGTCAGTTATCTTGACAGCATAAACAGCTGCAAAACCTGTATTTCACCTTTCTGTTTTCCTTCCCATGTGAAGGAAAGGATCAGAAAACAATAGTTATCTAAAAGGGGCTTGACCTCTGTCAAGCCATGGTTGAGACTAAATGGCAACCCAACTGTCTTCCAGTAAGAATTACTCTTTTTCCAACTAATATACAACTAATAGCAGAGGCTTTCTTGTCAATTTTGACTCTTGGCCTGTTTCTTCACACAGCTTTTTCAGAGTTGGTTTTTCCATTTATAGCTGAGTTTTCATTCTTCTGCTCAGTTCTCTTCTGTCCATTCATGTTTATGTTCTTCACTGCTCAATGGATCAAAACAGTCTACTGGAATTTAATGACTGACCTTTTGTTTATGAAATAAGAAAACAACAACCTTATGAATACTCCCTTTTTAAAGTTATAAAACCAACAATCTTTATTTAATCATACCAGTAGTCTAAAAACTTTTGAGTTTTCATTTTATGAATCTTAACCTCTAAGCCTAAAAATAGTTGTATTAAAATAAGCTAAGGAAAACAATGCCCATAAGCCTTTTTTCAATCTTCAATCCATTCTTATTAAAATTCTGCATTTCTGAGAACTGTTTCTTCACACTTTTATTTCAAGGTTTTAGTAAATCAAAATTCCTTATCTGCTCCCTTTCCACCAGAAAATTGTTCCCATATCTTTTACAAGGTGATTTAACCATTACAACTTATGCAAAAGTCCATTTTCTACCATGTTTACAATGAAACTGTTCACATCTGATCTTGAAACTGTCTCTTTGCAAACACATTTTTATTAGTTTTTATTAAACAAAAGTTCTTTTTCTGCTCTTTCCAGCCTGCAGATTATTCATCTGTGAACAGGGCATTATCTTATATTCTTCACAGGTTGATGTACTTACTTTTCTTTCTAATGAAGTGCATTTTCTTCCTTTCAAATAATCAAACTGTTTACATCTTTGAGGAGTAACTGGTTTACCCAAGTTTCTCCGCATCTGTCATATTCATCATTTCTTTTGATTCAGCAATATTGCATTATACTCATATACCACTGTTTTTTCAACCATTCCCCAGTTGAAAATTTTCCAAATTGTTTCAGGGTCCTTGCTACAATATAAAATACTATTATAAATATTTTTGTACATTTGGGCCATTTCCCTCTGTATTTGCTCTCTTTGTGGTATTTGCCTAATAATAATAACAATGGGTTGATTTTGCATAGCTTAGCAAAGTTTGGGGTACAGTTTGAAATTACCTTCCAAAATTGTTGGACTAATTCACAGATCCATCAACAAAGCATTAGCATAATTATCCTAGTAAAGAACTCCCAACAACTTTGGCATGTATATTCTTCTCAGCCTCATTAGATGCACTCCCTCCTTGAAGAGGGAGATCAGTTGTTCTATTTTTTTTATGCTGAGAATATATTTCCCTTCAATAAAGGTAGCAATGCATTAATAATTACAACCAGTAAGTATCAGGTCAAGTCTCTTGCATAGTATATCTTATACTAAACTTTATAAACTATCATAGACTTTAAAGGGTTTTTAAATGTTTTGAAACTTGTCACTTAAACTTCTTTGGGTCCATTAAATTTGCAATATTCAGACATAATAATCTCTGGGATATGGTCTGTATGTCATATTTAATTTAAGGATTCAGCATAGAAAGTAAGAAATAAACATTCCCTTATACTCAGTATTTCTCTTTTTTTTAGAACAGTGTCTTTAATTCTGTAACTTTTAGATCAAGTGGGATGTGTATTACTAGAAGAAAGTTAAGAAACTGTCCCATATCATACATATGCACAGATATCAATTATATATAATATGCATATTTGTATATATATATATATTAACATATACACATAAAGGTAAGTATAGGTATATATATGTGTGTGTGTATACATATATATATATGATCTTCACTTAAATTATGTTATTATTAATCTCAACACTAGTCTGGTGCTCTAGTTTTCATTCCACAGGACATAATAATGGCTGAATGGAGTTAAAGAGGAAGTAGAGTCCTAATTTTCTCCACTTGTTTCAGAAAAGAGGTCAAGATTTCCTATGACCACTCACCTTATTCATTCCATCTCCTGCTGGGTGCAACATGACCACAAGGGGAAAAAGAAAGAGGTTCGGTTGGATGCCTTCCATTTGCTATAAAGGAGTTCTCTCTGCCTCAAAGCAACAACTTTCATCTTTATCATCCTGCTGCCAGTCCAATATCCTTAATGAGATGTGGAGAAACTCTGGTGCAAAGAAGAGCACCCAATCCTTTATTTTAGGAATTCTAGCTCCTTTTGTGCCTATCCTTTGAAAGAAGAGAGGAAGTTTGGTGGAGAATGTGATTTCCCACATGAAGTCCCCACCATGGACTTCTTTCTCTGCTGTGCAGGTTCTACCTCAGTCTCTTGCCATGCCTTTTCTCCCTAATTTCTACCTTTCATAGTGAAGAAGAATAGTGAAGCAAGGCCTCACATCTGATCATCTGACCATGTCCCTCTAATCACATGCTGTATTTGCCTCCAGTTCAGTCTCCAACCTCCTCTGCAAAAAGTGACAACCCGCCCTCAATGGTCATGCCCTTCACAACCAAGAAATTATGAAAGCCCATAGGTCACTTCCAAATTCCATTACCTACTCTGACTTATCACCTAATTCCTTATCCCTATCCACCTCAACCATCCCAACCCCAAAGTATCAACCAAAATTCACCCAGGCTTTCCACTGTACTGACATGCCAGTTCCATACAAACTTTCCTTCATCCTTAAGTTTCTCTTCTCCTATCCTTTCCATCTACTATTACTGGTTTCTCCTGGATGACATAACCTCCTTGACCACTTTTTCTAACACTGGCTGCACTTTTACTCATTCTCCTTGGATAACTGGTTGATATGACAGAGTTAGAATAATCCTTGCTCCACTTTGAGGTTCTTCCCCTTCCTCAGTCACTGAGTAACCTTTCTTCCTTTGAGGTTCATGTTATTTATAGGTATGAATCAATAAAATTCTAGTAGCTGTTGTCTACATATACCCCTAAGATATTTCCCTTCCTTCCTCAGTGAGTTCAGTACATGGCTCACAATTTTCTCTCCTCCCCAAATCCTGCCTACATACTAGGAGAATTCAATATACATACTGATTCTCCCTCAAACTCTCTAATCTCTCAATTCTTTAACCTATTTACTTCCCTCCACCTCACCTCAGCTGTACATAAACATAGTCATCTTGCCATTACCCACAAAGGTACTGCACCCATTTTCAAGAATTCTGATATTCCCTTATTTGACCATAATCTATTGACTTCACCTCTCCCTCTACCTTCCCCTACAAAAAACAAAAACAAAAATAAAAACAAAAACAGAAACCTATGCTTCATTCCTACTGTGACCTTCAGTCCCTTCATTTCATCAATTCTCTTCCAGATGATTTTCCTTGCACTAGTCATTCTCTCTTCTCTTACCCATTTTGATCCCTTGGTGAACAAATTTAACTCTTTTTAAATTTTTTTTAATTTTCAGTTACAAATTTTCCCCTTCCTACCTCTTCCCCACCAATCTGAGAAGGCAAGAAATACAATAGTGTTTTGCTATAGTATAGTATAGAAACAGTGTCTGCAAGTATCCTCAAATGTCACTTTTAATGACTTTCTGTAATATAATAATTTTCTGAGCATTTATGGTTAGGGTTAAATTAAAAATAAAATTCCTATATTTTAGGTATTTATATTTCAATCAAAAATAATGTTATATAAAAACTTGGGGTTTTTAAGACATGCTTTTAAGACATTTTTATTAAAAATTGGAAGCTTTGTCCCATCTTAGTATATGAGGTGAAATCTCTGCAAAGTATCTTTAGGTTATAAATAGTGAAATTAAGAATTTTTAGTGTATTCTAAACTTGGCTCAGTGCACTCCCATTCTGTAAAGTTTGATTTCATGATTTCCTAGATTCTAGGGTTTTGGAGGCTTTTCAAGCCTCCCTTTTATTTCACAGTCCTGTTTTTTCCCTTGGCATGATTATATGCATATGAAACTATACTGGCTTATATTCATCTACAGTTATGTTCTTCTTCATGGGGATTAAAGAATGACAAATTTCTGAGAAAGTTAGGCCATAATTACGAAAATGTAGTTGGAGGTGTCATCCCATGAGAGTCAAAGAAGTTCCCTTGATCAAAAAAGTGCTAACAAGTCTTCAATATTCATCAATTAAAATAATTTTCCTCTTTGAATAGTCTTCTGTTTAAAGAAATGTGCATAGTGTTTTTTTATTTGTCTGAACTAAGCAGCTGAAATCAAATTACTTTCACCTATACTATATTATATTAGCGATACCAGACAATGATGTGACATATGCTCCCACAAAGTGAACCCCAATCCTTTTTGTCTTATTCCATATGCTATTCCATATGCTACAATTTGTGTGATTCACAACTTGTGGTCAAAACACTCACAGTTGCAATAGCAATTTAAGCACCCATATTTATATGAGATTAAATGTTAACAAACAGAGTAGTTAAAATGGGGGAGGGAACCTTAATCTATACAAATAAATAGTATGCAATAAAGTAACAGATTTCACACATGTAAAAATAGGAATATTCATTTGCAAGATTAATAAAAATTGATTTTTTTAAATATGAGAGCATTTTGTAGAAGACAAAATGATGAATCTTTATCTAGTCCTTGAGTTTCGTTGGATATTATAGATAGTAGTTTCAAGTTTCTCATACTCATGCCCCTCTCCTCTCTTTCCAACATTTTCACTCCTAGCTCCTACTGCCAAATTTAGATCATCATATTTCTTAAATTAAACATTAAGACACAACTTGTCACCAGATAGCAAAGAATTCCCCATATGGTGCTGTCACCACATGCCACACTTTGCTGCCACAGTCTCTTGCACTTATACTGTTGCTAAGGTCTTGCTAAAGTGTAAATTTAGCATATGTAACAACTGAGGACCCCTATTATAAGCCACAGAGTTCCAACACAGGCAACACTGTTCTTTGCTCTCCTTCTTCTCTTAACTTCTCTGTGGAAAAGATTTCTGTGTTCTCATGCATTTGTAATTAAAAATCTAATCACTAAATTTAACAGAAAAATCATAGAGTTACAGAATCTTCATGATGGAAGGGAGCTTGGAGGTCAGGTAGTTCAACTACTATCTGTGCAGTAATCATTCTCTTTTGCAAAACTCCTAGAGAATTGTGTTCCCACTTTCCCTTAAAGATGTACAGGAATGAGAAACTCACTTCTCTAAGCAACCCATTCCACCTTTGGTCAGTTCTAATAGGAGGCATTATCAAATGATGGATAAAGAGCCAGCTTTGCAATGGAAAGAAAGGAGTTCAAGTCTTGCCTGTGACATACTGTGTAATCCTAGGAAAGTCATCTAAAATCTTAATGTCCCAAACAACTCTCTAAGACAATAAATTAAAAAGCAGTAGCCAATTTGTATTGACTAGAAGAGGCTTCCTCACTAATACTTTCCTATGACAATAAAATCTCAGATCAGGACTTCAATTAACAAAAAAAGGGAAGGAAAGATAAGGAGCATTTATATAGTACCTACAATGTGCCAGGCACTGTATTAAGCACTTTATAAATATGATCTCATTTTATTCTCACAAAAACCCTGAAAGGTAGGTGCTGTTATTCCCATTTACATTTAAGGAAACTGAGGCAAAAAGTGGTTAAATGGCTTTCCCAAGGTTACATAGCTAAAAGTATCTGAGTCTAGATTTAAACTCAGGTCTTCTTCACTTTAGATCTAGTGTTTTACCCTAAATCTAGCCTCAGAATTCAACATTGCTTTTCTATCAAGAAGACCAATTACATTAAATTGAATAAATTGTTTGGAAAAATAGGCAAAGAAGAGGCCCCACCAAACTCCAAAGAGGAAAAACAGAGGAAATGTATAGCCTAATTTCATAAATGAATATGGATGCAAAAATATTAAATACAATACTAGATTAAACATTATAACAATATATTTCAAAAATTATACATTATGACCAAGCAGGATTTATACCAGGAATGAAAGGATGGTTTAACACAAGGAAAACTATTAACATTATTGATTATACCAATAGTAAAAATAACAAAAATCATATATTGATAGATGCAGAAAAGGTTGAGTTTTTTTATAAAGTACAACACTACACTTAAAAGTAGAGGTATAAGTGAATTTTTCCTTAAACTAATAAAAAGCACTTATCTAAAACCATCAACTAGTGATTGTTTATGATGAGGATAAGCTAGAAGCCTTCAAAGTAAGATCAGGTGTGAAACAAGGATGTCCACTGTCACCAATATTATTAAATATTGTATTGATAATCCTGATAATAGCAATAAAAGAATAAAGAAAAATAAAAGAAATTGGAATAGGAAATGAGGTAGTAAAACTATCTCTTTTGCAGATAATATGATGATATACATGGAAAATCCCAAAGACTCAACTAAAAAGTTAGTTGAAACAATTAATAATTTCAGCAAAGTAGCAAAATATAAAATAAATTCACATAAATCATCAGCATTCCTATATATCACAAACAAAAACCTGCAAGAATACATAGCAAGAGATACCCCACTTGAAATAATTATAGAAAGTATTAAATACCTGGGAGTATACCTGCCAAAACAATCCCAGAAACTATAAGACCAAAATTATTTTTAATTATACAAAAAAAAATCATATGTAAATAGACAAATATTAATTGTTCATGGGTAGGTAGGGCCAATATTATAAAAATGACAATTTTGCCTAAACTAATTTACATATTCAATGTCATCCCAATTAAATTAACAAAAAAAATTAATGAGTTAGGAAAAAAATTGCAAAATTCATTTGGAAGATCAAAAGATCAAGAATATCAAAGGAACCTAATTGGAAAAAAATGTAAAGAAAGGAGGTTTAGCAGTACCAGATCTTAAATGATATTATAAAGCAGTCATGATCAAAACTGTCTAGTACTAGTTAAAAAATAGAAAAGTAGATCAATGGAATAAAGTAGACATATGATTTACAGCAGCAAATTACTATAGTAACTTTGTGTTTGATAAGTGTAAAGACTTAAGTTTTGGGTATAAGACACCATTTTTTGGTAAAAATTGTTGAGAAAGCCAGAAAGTAGATTAGCAGAAATTCAGCATAGACCAATGTTTTACACCATTTACCAAAATAAGGTCAAACTAGATATAAAGATATAAAAGAGATACTATGAGAAAATTTGAAGAATATGTAACATATTACTTAGCAGACTTATGGAGAGGCAAAGAAGAGATAGAGAACAGTGTGAGGTAGGAAATGGATGATTTCTATTACATTAAATTAAAAAGGGTTTGTACAAATAAAACAAATATAGCCAAGATCAGAAGGAAAGCAGAAAATTGGGGGAAAATTTTATGGACAGTTTCTCAGATAAAGGTCTCATATTTCAAATATATAAAAAAATTTGGTCAAATCTATAAAAATAAGAGTAATTTCCCAATTGATAAATGAACAACAGATATGAACAGGCAGTCTTCTGATGAAAAAATCAAAACATTTTATAGTCATATTTTTTAAATGCCCTTAATCATGATTGATTAGGGAAATGTGAATTTAAACAATCTTGAGATATCATTTTTACACTTATCAGATTAACTAAAATGGTTGAAGAGCAAAGTGACAAATGTTGGAGGGAATGTGGAAAAATTGGAATACTAACTCTTGGTGGAACTGTGAACTGAACAAACATTTTTGGAGAACAATCTGGAATTATGCCTAAAATATTATTAAACTGCCTATACCCTCTGACTCAGCAATATCACTACTAGGTCTGTTTCCCAAGATGATTAGGGAAAAAGGAAAAGAACCTATATGTTCTAAAATATCTATAGAAGCTCACTTTGTGGTGGCAAAGAACAAGAAATCACAGGGATGCCCAACAATTGGGAATGGCTGAACAAATTGTGGTATATGACCATGATGTAATACTGCTGTCTGTAAGAAATGATGAGCTCAATGATCTTAGAAAAACACAAATAGACTTGCACAGAATAATGAAGAGTGGAAGCAGAGCCAAGATGAAGTAGAAGCACAAACTTCACGTGAGCTCCTGCTCCAATCACTTCCAATACATGTAAAAAAATAATAATTCTAAACAAACTTTAGAGCTACAGAACCCACAAAGTTACAAAGAGAAACAAATCTCCTACTGAAGGAAGCCCAGAAGGTGGACAGGAAGGGTCTATCATACTGAGCTACAAGCTGAGCACAGTCCTGTGTGAGCCACGCGGTTCTGGCCCCAGGGTGGCCCCAACCAGTGGCTGGCCAGAGCAGAGTTCAGGAGAGTGAACCACCAGCAGCTGTGCCAGTTTCCAGACTTCTCAACTCACAAAAGCCAAAGACAAAGTAAAGTGTCAGTGTGGAACTCTGTTCAAACAGGGGGATGGAAGAGCATGGTCCAGCCCCTGCCCCTGGGGTGAGATGTGGCAGAAGCATGGAAGCTGCAGCTGCAGCTCCATGGTTGCCTCAGGAGCTCCTGGCCTACAGATCATAGTGGGACCAAGCAACCATTCAGAGGGTAATTGTTCTTGCTTTAACCTGCTTGGATCTGGATTGCAGTCTTGGGTTGTGGTCCTGGGGTGCGTGGCCAGTGAGCTAGAACATGTGGAGACTGTCGAGAGGGCACCCTCCTAATAGCTCTGGCAGCTGTGAAAACTCCAGTAATTTAGGACAAAGCTCTCTTCTTTCTGGAAGCAGAGTTCTACCATGGCAAAGAGCTCAAAAGTCAAGTAGTTGGCTGGCAAGATGAGCAAGCAGAGGAAGTGCAATCAGACCACAGAATCTTTTTTAGGGGACAAAAAGAATTAAAACATGAAGCCAGAAAAGACAACAAAGTCAAAACTCCTGCATCAAAAGCTTCCAAGAAAGATATGAACTGGTTGCAGGCCATGAAGGAGCTCAAGAAGGATTTTGAAAATCAAGTGAGAGAAGTGGAGGAAAAATTGGGAAGAGAAATGAGAATGATGCAAGAAAATTATGAAAAGACAGTCAACAACCTGACTGAAGAAAATAATACCTTAAAAAATAGATTAACTCAAATGGCAAAAGAGGCCCAAAAAGCCAATGAGGAGAAGAATGCCTTAAAAAGCCAAATTTGCCAGATGGAAAAGGAATTTCAAAAAGTCACTGAAGAGAATAACTCCTTCAAAATTAGATTGGAGCAAATGGAAGCTAATGATTTTGTGAGAAATAAAGATACTCTAAAGCAGACCCAAACAAATGAAAAAATAGAAGGCAATGTGAAATATCACATTGGAAAAACCACTGACCTGGAAAATAGATTCAGGAGAGACAATGTAAAAATTATTGGGCTACCTGAAAACCATGATCAAAAAAAGAGCCTAGAATTCATCTTTCAAGGAATTCTAGAGGAAAATTGTACTGATATTCTAGAGCCGGAGGTCAAAAGAGACATTGAAAGAATTCACTGATAACCTCTTGAAAAAGATCCCAAAAAGAAAACTCCTAGGAATATTATAGCCAAATTCCAGAGTTCCCAGGTTGAGGAGAAAATACTGCAAGCAGTTAGGAAGAAACAATTTGAGTATTGTGGAAACACAATCAGGATAACACAAGACCTAGCAGCTTCTACTTAAGGGATTGAAGGGCTTGGAATATGCTATTCTGGAGGTCAAAGGATCTAGGATCAAAACCAAGAATCACCTACCCAGCAAAACTGAGTATAATGTTACAGGGGAAAATATGATCATTCAACGAAATAGAGGATTTTTAAGCATTCTTGATGAAAAAACCAGAGCTGAACAGAAAATATGACTTTCAAATGCAAGAAACATGAGGATGTAAACAGGAAAAAGAAATCATAAGGAACTTATTAACACTGAACTATTTACATTCCTACATGGAAAAACAATAATGGTAACTCATAAGACTTTTCCCAGTATGAGGATAGTTGAAGGGAATATATATGTATACATACAAACATACATACATACATACATACATACATATGTATATGTATATGTATAGGAGGGTATATGTTTATATAAATATATATGTAAGTATGGGCATATGTCTGTTCATGTATTATAATGGTAATCAATTTGAAGACCCCTTTTTGTATTGGTAAGTAAGCAGGTACTTAGCACCTTGTTTCAAGTTAAGTAAAGGTAGCAGGTACTTAGCACTTAGTAATTGATCAAGCCTCTGTTGGGGAAACAGAAGGTATGAATTCCTGTCTCTTGTTGTTGACACAACAGGAAGGGGTTGGCTGAAACAGGAAGCTAATACTGTGTTTATATAAGAAAAGCCCCAGAAAGGCACAGTCAGAATTCCTTGGGACAAGAATCTGATGGCAGAAGCTGAATTTCCTGTGAACTTCTGGTGGCTTCTTCTGAAGAGGATCCCAGGAGTCCAGGAGCCCAGGAGCCCCATCCCCCACCCAGGCTGGATAAGGTGATTCTAATTTTTTGAAGGAGCTGCAGAAGACTGAGGAAGCATGACTGGGATGCTAAGACCTTGTCTGTTTGTGGTTTAGTTGAGCCTTGAATTCCTGCAAACAGAAATTGTAAAGGATTTGAGATGGACTGGACCCTGTGAACTTCAGTACAGAGCAGGACTTATACAGAGAGCTGGACAAAGAACTGGGAGCTGTCTACCTCTGAATCTAGGTGACTGTTTGGTGGATTCAGGTAGGATCTGAAACCATGGAAAGGGATCTAGGGAATCTGAGAAACTACCCTGAGTCAAGCTGAAAGAGTCAAGCTGAATGAAGACTTTACTTGAATACTGTATACTAACTGAGGAATTGTAAACCTACTAGTGATCTAGGGGTGGAGGGTCTGTGTATTTTTTAATGATTATACTTAATGATTAATGATACTTAGTAATTGATTGCTGAATAAGTGACTGATTGAGTTAACTTAGTTGCTCCACAAGTGGAAGACTTTGACTATTGTACTTTGATATGACTGAATGACTAAGGAGGCAAAACTCCTTAGGGATACCAGGTGATTGTTCTTTGTTCAAAACTTTGTGGCCACTATGGTGGAAACTATATGGCAATTTTAATGATAAGCTGTTGTGAATACTATATTGTGATTTTCTGTGATAAGTTGTAATATTGTGAATTATGTACCTTGATTTTCTATGAATGTTTTGCTTTGATTTGTTATGGAATAAATAGAGTGTTAACTATACTGTGTAATCAGAACCTTAAAACCTGTTCATAGTAACATTCTTCTGGAAAGCTGCTCATGCTTGGGATTACATGTATACATAGACAGAGGGCACAGAATGAGTTGAATATGAAGGGATGATATCTAAAAAATAAAATTAAGAGCTGAAAGGGGAATTTATTGGGAGAAGGAAAATGGGAGAGATAGATCAGGGTAAATTATCTCATATAAAAGAGGGAAGAGAAAACTGTTACAATGGAGGGGAAAAGCAGGAAGGTGAAAGGGAATGGGACAATGTTATTCCCATTGAATTTGCCTAAGGAAGAAATAACATACACACTCAATTGGGTACCTTACCCTACAGGAAAATAGCGGGGTAGGGGATAAGAGAGGGGATGATAGAAGGGAGGACAGATTGGGGGAGAGGGTAGTTAGAAGCAAACATTTTTGAAAAGGGATAGGGTCAAAGGAGAAAATAGAATAAGTGGGGGGATGGGATAGGATGGAGGGAAATATAGTTAGTCGTTCACAATATAACTACTATGGAAATGATTTGGGTAACTACACATGTACACCCTATACTGAATTGCTTATCTTCCCAGTAGGGGCGGGTGAAGAGGGAAGAAGAGGAAAAAAGTCTGGAACTCTGTTTTAAAAACAAATGGTTTTTTTTTTTAATTGTGTTTTGGTGTTGTTGTTGTTGTTGTTTACATGCAACTGGGAAATAAGATATATAGGCACTGGGATATAGAAATCCATCTTGCCCTACTAGAAAGTTTGGGGGGTGATGAGGGAAGATATAAGGGAGAACAGATTGGGGGAAAGTGTATTCAGTAGGATTGCTATTTGGGGGTTGGGATAGGGGAAAGAAAGGGAGAAAAAATTGTAACTCAAAATCTTGTGGAAATGAATATTGATAACTAAAAATAAATAAATAAAATTTAAAATATATATATATAAAATTAAAAAATAATAATGAAGAGTGAAATGAGCAGAACCAAGAGAACATTGTAGATAGTAAGAGAAATATTGTTTTAAGAACTTTGAGTGACCAAGTCATTTTGTCTATTATAAATACCCAAACTACAAAGGATCTATGAAGAAAGATGCTATCTGTATCCAGAGAAAGAACTGAAAGACAGAAGTACGTATAGAATGATTTTGCATACACACATACATATACACATATATGCATGTGTATATGTATATACATATGTGTGTATAATGATAGCCATCTCAGGTGGGGGGGGGAAGGGGAAGAGGTCAGGGAAGAAAAAAAGAAAGAATTTACACAAAAACTTTAACATATTTTAAAAGAATAGTAAGTTGTACATAATAGAATTGCAGTTTCATGTGCATTTCTATCCTATTCTACTGTGTTAAAGAAATGCTTGTTTTATTTCTTAAGTTCAGAATAAAATAAATTTTAAAAAAAGAAAACCAGCTAAACTTAAAGATTTTACAATCTATGACGTAATAAGGGAACAGTCTGAATAAACTAAATCTCAAAATTAAACAGGTGTAAATGTCTTCAGTGAGATATTTACCTGAACTGCAATAAAAGTATACAAAAGATGAGAGAGACTCCTAGCCTCTGCTAGCACCTATTCCTCACTCTCATGCTGTATGGCATGTCTTAATGAATGTTAGAATTTCCTCTCAGTTCACTCATTGAAGTTGTCCCATGAGACCCATTACTGTTAGTCCCCAATGGATTCTACTCATCCTGATGTGCCTTTCATTTCCATTGTAATCATCTTTCTTTGATGCATAGGTTGAAATATAATCTGCATGATTCTCTAGTAAAAGTATATCTAGTGCATTGGATCTGATTATCTTTCTGCAGTGATCTCATAATAGAGTCTGGAAAGAAAGGACCCAACCTGCTGCCCTCTCCTGAGAGCTTTCCCATTTATCAACATCCTTATTAAAATGTGTCACCCTGAGCACCCTAAGCCAAGATGGAGTATAGTGGGAATTCCATATACCTCTTTCTAGCCATTGTGCTTTCATTAATGAAGCTTAAGATTGTATTGGTGATTTTGATTGTCACAGTATACATCTTAGCATCATAGATTTAGAGTTCAAAGAGACTTTGGAGGTTCAGTTCAATTCATTTTATAGATGAGTGTAATGCCAAGCAAAGGCAACTTCCAAGGTTCGGATTACCAGCATAGCAAACCCCTTTTATTCAGCAAACATTCACAAAACAGAGAAAGTCAAAATACAGTGTAACTTGTTCATTTAGGAAGTAAGTTCTCAATTCAATTGCAAAGTATCAAGGTCCAAGTATCCCACCCCTGGCCAGAACTTTAGTCAAAGTAGCCCACTCCTGGGCAGTATATTTAGTCAGTCAACAAAGTCTCTCCTCTCAAATGGAGATTAGTCTCCAATCATAAACAAAGTACATTCATTTGGTCAATCACAGAGCACAAAAAAACTCAAAGGCTTCCCACCCCTGAATCTCAAAAGGAGCAGGAGAGCACAAAAGGCCATTCATCCTTAAGTTACAACAAGGTTAAGATATCATCTCAGCATTGAATACCCAAGGAAAGGCCCTTCTTTCCTCTTCACTCAAGGCAAGCTTTCAGCAATCTCAGTTCCTGAGGAGACAAGGCTCCACAAAGCCATAGCCAGTGTCCTCATCAAGTCACTCTCTGCCTGTAGAACAGTCCCAGAACCCCTGAAAACATCAGTAAGGCCCTCTTCCAGGATTTCTGTAAACATACAACAGGAAAATCCTGCTTCAGGGCTTCTGAACCAACAGCAAAGTTCCAGGACCTCTACAACAGCAGCACTGTCCTTTACCAGCAGGTGAATCTGGTAAAACAAAATACTGGCTTCACAGCCATGCCTCCTCAGTTCTTGACAGCTCTGGGCGATAGTTCTCAAAAGTCCTGGGCAGCTCCAACAGGCTCTCAGCAGTCTTTCTCTCAGCAACTCAGGCTCCATGATACTGAATACTGCTCTCCCAAAAGTCCTTCTGGCCTTCTCTAGGCTTGGGCCTCTCTCCCAATTCACAGCTCCTCCCAGTTCAGCCCTCTCCCTTCACATCAACAAATCCATCCCACAAGTGGGATTCACAAGCTCTGGGTTTTAACACAACCCAAAAACCAAGCCAATATAGGGGCATCTCCAAATTCCATTACCATTACAATGAGGAGATGGAAGTCCAGAGAGATTAAATTACTTCCACAAGGACATACATTTAATAGGTGTCTGAGGTAGTTTTAAAACCTAGGCTTGGAGTACCTAGGTAGCACAGTGAGTAGAGCACTAGCCCTGGAGTCAGGAGGACCTGAGTATAAATCCGAATACTTAACACTTATTAGCTGTGTGACCTTGGGCAAGTCACTTAACCCCAATTGCCCTGCCTTTCCCCCTCCAAAAAAAAAAAGACAAAAAAACCTAGACCTTCCTACCAAGTTTGGTATCCTCTTTATGAAATCAAATAGCCTTTAATTGTGAATTATCATTTAAAAGAAAAGATGTATATGTATACATAAAATATATACATGTTATTTATACAGCCACATATATAGATACATATATGTCCCTTTTGTGGTGTGTATGTCTATATACACAAAAATATATACATATTATATGTACATATGTATATATATGAATATATACATATATAAATTTAGGTGCAAGATTCTAGTAGAGATAAAAAATTAATAAGGCATAGCTCTTAGTGAAAAAAAAGATTAGTGTTAGTTCTAATAGTAGTAATAATAAACATGCACAAATAATTGTATAGGGAGACCAACAACATATGTCCCTGGGAGAAATGATGAACAAAGAACAGATAAATTGTTTCAGGTGTGCATAATAAAAGCAGGAAATATAACAAGAGATCTAAGGAACATGCTGATAACAACCCACAAACAAACAACTTTTACCTAGGGCTCTTGTTCTTGAGCAGTTGGTGGCACAGTAGCCTAGAGGAAAGAAGACCTGAGTTTAAATTCTGCCTCAGACACTGTCTGTGTGACCCTAAGCAAGTCACTTATCCCTGTTTACCTCAGTTTTCTCATCTGTAAAAATGAGCTGGAGAAGGAAATAGCAAACTACTCCGGTGTCTTTACCAAGAAAACTCCAAAAGGGTTCAGGAAAACTCCAACATGACTGAAACAACTGAAAAACAACAATTTGTTCTTGGCCTCAGGTTAATTTGCATGCTAACCAAAGTCATTATAAAGTGCAGAGGGGAGTCAATCAATGCCAATCCCACAAGTTTCCTTTGGGGTTTGGTTGGATAGAGTTCCCAAAATGGTTTGAGTGGACAAAGAATAACAATCAGGAATTTTATAAGTGTTAAAATGATTTTTTTTCAAGCCAAGTTATATAGCTGGCTGGAGTCAAGACTTCCAATGAAAGCAAGGCAAAGTTATTAAAAACGGTAGACAATCCGAGGCCAAGAATATCTAGTGACTTTTTCTGATTTCCTGGCTGAGTATAATTTTCATGGTCTTAGGTTATATGAACTATAAAACTTTTAGCCCTCCAATTCAAAAGAGTTGCTTGCCAACAGTTATACCCCCAGCATACAGTGGCAGAGAAAATTAAATGTCCCAAAGTCTCTCAATAGTTGAAGTACAGATAATAGTCACAGAAAGCAGTAGAGAAAATACTTGGCAGGGATATCCAGTAGAGAATAGAGAGGTCCAGAAGGGATGGCACAACACCTAAGAGAAAAACACACACACACACAAACAGAGGGCATAGGACCAGTAATGATGTCACACTCATATGGGAAAAGATACAATGCTCTTCAGGAAGCAGCAGAATGAAATCACAAGTGGACACTGGTGGCTCGGTGACACTGCAGGTAGGAATTGCTTTGGTCACACATGTTCCCTGTGTGTCTGCCATATTGTTCACCTTCCCTAACCAGATATGTCCTCCCAGTGTATCTACTCTTCCAGTGATGATGTAACTTGCTGGACAGAGTTCTCCTGGAAGTAGGAGAATATCTTTTTCTTGTCATTTCATTTACTAAGCTATTTGATTAAATTTCATTTGCTTTGAACTGTGTCATTTCTGGAGGTCTCAATAAAAATAAAAACTGGAGGAACTTGGGAACTATGATTGGACTAGATGCTGACCCACAACCTAGAATAGTATTTACGGGTTGTTATAGGGGTAGGAAGGGGGCCAGCATGTTAAGACTACAATTTAAAAAAAAAAAAATAGAATGTGATAAATGCATAAGATTGTTACAAAGTATTGTGAAAATTCCAAGGAGGAAAATATCACTTCTGGCTCTGAACAAGGTGTGAATGAGTTATTGTATCAGGTATTCTGTGTATACTACATACAATACAGGATGGCTCCTGTCTCTTCTGAAAGTTGGTGAAGCTTAATTGCCCTTTATAGTCTGGTTTATGTTCAGAACCAGTTACAGAATGAGGGAATGAGGCATGGGGGCAGCTAGCAGTGAATAGAGCACCAACGCTAGAGTCAGGAGGACCTGAGTTCAAATTTGACCTCAGACACTTAACACAAAAACTAGCCATGTGACCTTGGGCAAGTCATTTAATCCCAATTGCCCTCCAAAAAAAAAAAAGCAGAATGTGGCATATATTTTTTCAGACATAGCTCATAGATTGGTTTGCTTTTCTTACTTGGATCAAAGATGGATTTATTGGCAGGACAGGGGGTGTATGTCATTGGAAAGTGACAGTGATACAAAAAGGTACTAATTAAACATTTCAAATTAAAAAGAAATAGAAGGCAAAGTCTTTGAAGGTTTCCATTTTTGTATTTGCATCTCTAATGTGACAGCCATCTCTTATCATCCTGATCTATATCTTGCCACAGGACCAAGATGACTCCAGAAGAGAAAGTGATTTTGCATGGTCCTTCCTCACTTATATCCAATTCACTTACATGTTGTGGCATCACCTTCCTGATGTCATGGTTGTCTTCAAGAATGAAGAACAAAAATAACAAAACACATATGTGTGTGTACATATATATATATATTCACACACACATATATATGCATATATATACACACATGTATATATGTATATATATACACACAACACATATATATACAATATACACATATATATGCATATATATGCTATTCTATAACATTCTACAATCTAAGAAGTTATATAACACGTATATAAATTTTCTAACATGATATATATATATATATATATTCACAGAAAACATATATTTATTTGCTGCAGCTCAATTCTAAAGCAACTTGATAGCTTCATAATTTGGATTTGGCCTAATTAAATGACTTTCTGATGTAGGAGCATAGTATAGAGAGCTGGAGGGGACCTTAAAAATCCATCCCCCTTATTTTATAGATTATGAAAGGTCTTGGCTAGGGACTTTACTGGGCACCTAAGGACTCACAGAAATGAAGTAGCATTACCGATAGCAGAAAAAGAGACTCAAACCTAGATTTCTAGCTTCAAATTCACATGTTCATTCACATATCAAGGTCCATCTTGCTATTCCAAGATAAGTATTCCTACCTATAAACATTTGTATCCATAAATGGCTATAGATCAACCAAAGATAGTAGCTTATACATACAACATTTATATTATAATGTAGAGAGGATAAAGTTCTGGGAAGCTTAGGATCAGTCACTGGAAAAGGAAGGAATTACAATAAAGGGTTTAGGTGGGAAAAAATGTTATTTGTCCTTCATTTTCAAAGAGGATCAATGACATCATGATGCTGGGGTAAAATAATGGATGGTGGGTGACATCTTGACTTGTGCACGAATTGAATTGAAGTGAAGCAGAGTTGCCCAAAATCATCATCCTTACTTTCTCTTCCAGAGCTATCAAAGGCCCATGGCAGGGCAAAAGTCAAGATGAGTGGCAATGACCTTGGATGTAGTAGATGATCTTGGCATCTTCAACGTGTGATCAAACTCTAAGGGCTCCACAGTGCCTGCTTCAGTCACTTTTATAGCCACTGGAACAAACTGTTCTCATCTACCCATAATTTCTCAGTGACTTCACCTCATTATTTTGTTATTTCCTTCTCCCTACCCCTTCATATACATATCTATAAAATTTGAAAGAGAGTATCTGGGAGAGCAACCATGCCTCAAACTCACAGTCATTGGATGCAGTCCCCTATTCTACTCCCCAGTCTCAAAATAGTTTTAGGAGGATTTCAGGTTGACAATCAAGAGATAACTTGAGTTAAATGGGATGTCCTAATGTTAGGGCAGCTAGGTGGCTCAATGAATAGAGCAAATTTATCTTCATGAGTTCAAATCTGATCTCAGACATTTACTAGCTGTGTGACCTGAGCAAGTTGCTTAACATTGTTTGCCTCAGTTCCTCATCTATAAAATGAGCTGGAGAAGGAAACAGCAAACCACTCAAGTATCTTTCCCAAGAAAACCTCAAATGGGGTAGTGAAGAGTCAGACATGACTGAAGCAATTCAATAAAAACAACTTAGGTGTTATCGTTTTAGTGGATGTGGCTCCAAGAAGTACTTTGAACCAGGTGTAGCTTTTGTGGAAGAGTCCACCTGTATATGCCCTGGTACTACAACAATAATAAAGAAAATTATTCTAGGTTTATAGGACAACTAAAATAATTTGCAAAGAACATGGCAATATTTCAGTATACCACTCCCTGGAATGGATTCCTTTCCTTCTCAACTCTTTTCAAGAATCTTTTATCTTTCTTCAAATTCAGTTCAAATATACCCTCCTCTAACTTTCCCTGATTGCCCAAGTTGTTAGTGAAGCTAAGTAGTCAGAATAGCACATAATGAAAGCTATGAAGTGGTGGCAATATTAGAATTCATACAGCATATTTCTAATCAGTTTGAACCAAATACCATATTTTTCATAATTATAACTATGCACATTTAAATACATGTAACCCTGGGATTCCTTATTTGCACCTAACAACACTAATGGAACTTCTATCTCTACTCAATTTTTCTTTTTCTGTACTTAATCTGTACAAATTGCATCCACTTAAAAGAGTTTAAGCTCCTTGAAGGCAAAAATTCTTTAATTTTTGTTTTTCAATCCCCCTTGCTTAGCACAGTGCGTCGCAAGTAGTAGATACTTAATAAACATTTATTCAGTTGAATTGAATATTATCTACTTCACCTAAAAAAAAGGCAAAAGTGTCTGGGAAATAAGATTAGAGAAATAGGGTAGACTAAATGTTGTAAGTGCTTCAAAGGTTGTCATTCTTTGTTTATGTTCCAAGAATTGTCATGGACAATCAAAAAACGAAGACTTTTTTTTTAATTACTAAAATGGGCATAAGTAAGACTAGAGTGGCAAGAAGACAAAGATGATATTCTCACATTCTCAAGGGGAAATTTACTAAATTATTCAAGATAAGACAAAAATCTGGACTAGAATTAAGGCAAAAAGAACGGATGGGGCAAAGGATTTACAAATATAAACAAGCAATATGATATACTTATTGAATAAAAACTGGGGGTATTAAACCAGGAAGTACTTAAGATTCTCTTATTCCAGGACTACAAAGTTGGGCACAGGAGATCTTGGAAAGTTTTTAAAGTATGTTACTTTCTAAAAGTTCTTATCTGAGAATTTTCATGGTTTTTCATAAATAAGTTTCAAATCCAAGACCGTGAGTTTTATGCTAGCCTTCCACTTAGGAAACATCATTTTTTAAAAAGCGAGATTGATTGCCTTCATATTGGGGACAACTATGGTCAGAAAGTCTGGGGGAAAAGTGGATCCAAGAAAGTTGACAATGTCCAAGCAGAAAAGGGTAGAAGCAGAAAGCAGTAGAATAGTGCCTGAGAATCAGTGTCAGCTGGAGCCAACATAGTTAGAATGAGAACAAAATAAAGTTTTTGTCTGAGAATCAGTCATATAAAAGCATTAGTTTAGGGTTTATAAGTAATTTTGCCTAATGGTTAAGGATGGAATACGAAAATATGAATCAGAAGTGACCAGTATAGATAATATATATCTATAGTTTCAACATGTTTGACTATGAAGGGAAGATTTGGTTGGTATAGTAACTGAACAACAAAAATTTGAAATAGAGTTATAAGAATTTAACTTTGAAAATATTATGTTTTATTAGCTAATAGTGTTATCTTATTCAAATCATCTAATGTTTAGAGCTAAAGTGTAAGTACCACAAAAAAGTCCTGCAAAACAGGATAAATAATAAATAACCAATCCTGCAAAGGCAGAACTAAGACTATAAATTTAAATGAAATATTTATACCAACATCTTTATACATGGAAATGAAATCAAGTGAGGGCTATCATGCTGAGAAACAAGACAGGAACTTGAACAAGAAGGGATAAAAACTAACTAACAAAATATCCATTTTAAATGAAAAGATCTCATAGCAAGATTTCAATGTCTTAGAAGTCACCAAAACACAATTAGAATTAAAACCTGATTTCTAGAATTTAAATCTGCTTAATCATGCAGAGTGGCCTATCATTCTGATAAGGAATTTGAGAACCATTTTAGCAGAGACTTCTGAAATACTGTGTCTATCTACATATACATATATGTATATACATACATGTGTGTGTATGTGTCTGTGTATAATTGTTGTTGAGTGTCCTTCCTTCTTGAAGATGACCATGACATCAGGAAGGTGATGTCATGAAATGCAAGTGAATTGGATTTAAGTGAGGGAGGGCTGTGCAAGGTTATCAGCCTCACTTTTTCCTCTGGAGCCATCTGGGTCTAGTGGCAAGATATAGATAAGGATGACTGGAGGTGGCCCAGGATTCAGTTGGAGACTTAGGCCTTTTCAAGCTAAGGTTTTTAACAGGTCACAGGTTGACTGAGGCAATGTTTATTCATTAATTCATAATTCAAGGAGAGCTCAAGGGGGTTCCCAGAGCCTGCACCTCATCACCACTGGGTACCAAGCTGGAACTGGCCAGTTGGGCAACATGGCTTGCTTGCTTGCTTTTTCTTTCCGTGTGTGTGTGTACACACACACACACACACACACACACACACACATATTTATGAAATCTAAATTGTCCAAATGGAAACCATCCATAGCATAAGTTTCAGCAAAGTATTGCAAAGCATTGCCTGGATATCTAAATCTCCTCAAAAAGCAGCAGGAAATCTTATGGACCATTTTATTTAAGACCTTATTAGTGTTAATTAAGGTGCTCAATGAGCTTTTTCCTTTAAAAAAAAAAAGACTTTGCTAAGATGCTAATAAGAATAAACCCAAATAAAAGAATGAATGCATACTACATATAAAACAGTCTTTTCTCCTGTAAGAAAAAAAAAAATTAGAATTATTTATTCAAAAACAACTAGCTTTTAGATCATAGAACTGAAAGGGAACTTAACAGATCATCCATTAATTCTATTTTAGAGTCAGAAAGAGTAATTTTAAAGGACAGGAACAAATGTAATCTTTCTAGAACAATTACAATCATTTCTTTAAGAAAAGAGTATTGTTGACAAATAAATATAAGGTTTAAGTGATGCAATCATGCCATCACATGTCTGGTCAAAATTATTTAAAATCCTTTAGTCAGAAGCTTAAGTGAGAAAGAATGTGTAGGGTTACTGGAATATAAGATCTTCCCCATCCATTACTTTTTTCTTTTTTTTTTCTCTTTTTTCTTTTTTTATTTATTAACTTTTGTTTGTTTTTAGTTTACATCATTCATTTCCACAAGATTTTGAGTTACAAATTTTCTCCCCATCTTTCCCCTACCTATCACCCCAAAACAGCAATCCCACTGTATATCCCCTCCCCCAATCTGCTGTCGCCTATATCCTCCCCCATCACCCCTCTGACTTTCCAGTAGCACAAGATGGATCTCCCTACCCCATTGCCTGTATATTTTATTAGCCAGTTGCATGTAAATAATAATAATAATAATAATAATAATAATAATATACATATATATGTGTGTGTATATATATATATATATATATATATTTTTTTTTTTTAACATTTGATTTTAGAACTTTAAATTCTAGATTCTTTCCCTTCCTCCCTCATCATCCACCCCCACTGGAAAGACAAGCAATTCAATACAGGCCATACACATGTAGTTACACAGAACCTCTCCACAATGGACATATTGTGAAAGACTGACTGTATTTCCCTCCTTCCTATCCCACCCTTCACTTGTTCTATTCTCTACTTTGTCCCAGTCCCTTTACAGAAGTGTGTGCTTCTAACAACAGTCTCCTACAATCTGCCCACCCCACAATCATCCCCACTCTCATCCCCATGCCCCCTACTCTCCTGTAGGGCAAGATACCCAATTTAAAGTGTATGTCATTCCTTCCCTAAGCCAAATTCAACGAGAGTAAGGTTGACCCATTCCCTTTTGCCTTCTTGTTCTTCCCCTCCATTGGAACAGTTATCCCTTGCCCATCCATTATTAATAGACCTATGTAACATATTCCCTTTTTTCCTTGGAACAGTAGCTGTGTTCCCAGATATAAAGGCACATAGGTATTTCAATCACAGATGTCTTGCTGCTTTGAGTTCTGGCCCAGTTCACAGCTGTGACACACCCTGAGCCCATATTCAGGGAGATTTATATTGCCTTGGGGGAGGAACTTGCTTTGGGGGAAGCTTACCTAAGAGAGGCTTGCTTGCAGGAAAGTTTTCACATCTTTTGGTACTGAGCCAATTAGGCACTGAGTCATGTGGGTTGTGATGCTTTCTGGCTCTGAGCCTATTAGTCAAACCCATGTATAGCCTGGGAGGCTGGTATTTTGTTTTGGGGCTCATTCATGGGAAGAACGTTTGCCTGAGGTCTTTGTGATTTGGTCAGATGAGACTCTGGACAGCCGTTGTTAAGAGGCTCCCCAGTTTTGTGAACCCAGATGTCAGTGCTCCCTGGTCTGGTGATCACATATCTATTACTTTGTTTAGACAGTTGGAGCCCTGTCCTTTGGATTCTTTCTTGGAAACTCACTTCTTTCTACTTATCTGTCTGTATTGTTTAATTAAAATAAGATTGCTGACCCCTTTGAAGCTGTCTTTCCTATAGAAAAGCAGATCAAAGAGCCTGTGCTAGCAGCCGTCCTGTGTGCTGGTATTATTGGTCTTACCCCTCCACAGCAGCTGCAAGTATCATTAACAATACAGAACATAAGCAAAAGTCTTGGATGAAAATGTACTAGAGCTTAAGGATCGTTCTCTCCTCAAGATGATTACCATGGAATATTTTTAAGTGAAAATGGCATAATAAAGTAAACACCCATCTGAAGAAGTTCTACAATGAGAATTTGCTCTATGATAGCAACTCTATCATGTATCTTTGACAAACAAAATTATGTATGGGGAAAAAAAGCTAGACTTGAACTCAGGAGTTTAAGTTTGACTCTCAGCTCCAATATATATGAGACTTTGTGACCAGAGTTGAGTTACCTAACCTAAGTCTTAGTTTCCTCTGTAAAATAGGGAAAACAATATTCACACTAATTCCATTATAAGATATTTCTTTTTTTATTCCATAAATTAACCCATTTATTGTTGGACTATGGGCTACAAATATTTGAGAAGAAGATTTTACTGGTCTTTCAATTCCTTCAGTTTTCTGATGGCAGATTTAACTGTGACTGCAGAGGTAGTATTTTAGGTCCATGCACCACCAGCCACTATTTTCATACAGAATACACAATGCCAGATACTCACAGACCATCTCTTCATTTTGGTCTTGCCACAGAAGGAGCAGGTATACTTGGCATGCTGGCTAATTTCAATTTTCTTCACCATTTTTCTGAGGGATGCACCATAATGTGTTCCATATTTACCAACAATTCCAACCTTCTTGGTTCTTTTAGACATGTTAGTGGCACCAGGTCTGGAGCTTAGAGAGAGCCATTATGAGATATTTCTTAGGAAAATGCTTTATAAACCTAAATTCACTTTTTATTGTTATTAATAGCCTGCTACCTGATCTGAACTATGACTATGTAGAGTCCTAAAAAAAAAATAAAAGTCACAGATTGAGGAATAAAATGCCTTTCAATTGAGATAATAGGATAGGAAATCTGCCACCCTGAGTGATATTCCATGAGCGCAGAGCATAATGGATTTCCCATGCAAATGGATTTTCTCATTTTTACCATACAAAAGCTTCTCATACCTTTGGAAGAAGAGGAGAAAGAGGTACAGGGAGGAGACAGTAAGGCCTGGTCATGAGGTAGCTATACCTAGTCATGAGATCCCAGCAGCTCTCAGCAAACAGAGCAATGAAAACTATTTCATTCTGGTTGTTTTGCTCTTTATACCATGAATCCCAGTCAAAGGGGCAAGGACATCAGAGGCCTAGATCTAAGGATGGAACATCAGGTCTGACTCAGCTCAACCTAATCTCACTATCTTTTTTTTTAGTTTATTTATTTACTTTTAGTTTACAACATTCAATTCCACAATCCCTTGAGTTCCAAATTTTCTCCCCCTTCCTCTTCTCCACCCGCCTCCATGGTAGCATGCAGTCTGATATAGGTTCTACAAATACCTTCACACTAAACATTAGTCAAGTTGTAAAGAAGAAGCATAACCAATGGAATGAACAATGAGAAAAAAAGGAAGAACACAAAACAAAAAAGAGAGAGAGCAAATAGTTTGCTTCAATCTGCATTCAGACTCCATAGTTCTTTCTCTGAATGTGGATAGCCCTCTCCATCATGAGTCTCTTGGAGTTCTCTTATAATCTTGCATTGCTGAGAGGAGTCAAGTCTATCAAAGTTAGTCATCACAGATACGATATGTCTGTAATTGTGTACAAAGTTCTCCTGGTCCTGCTCTCCTCACTCAGCATCAGTTTATATAAGTCTCTCCAGGTTATTATGAAGTCTGTCTGCTCCTCATTTCTTATAGCACAATAATATTCCACTACATTCATATACCACAACTTGTTTAGTCATTCCTCAATTGATGGGCATCCCCTCGATTTTCAATTCTTTGCTGCCACAAAAAGAGCTGCTATAAATATTTTTGTACATATGGGTCCTTTTTCCACTTCTATGATCTCTTTGGGACGCAGCCCTAGAAGTGGTATTGCTGGGTCAAAGGGTATGCACATTTTTATAGCCCTTTGGGCCTAGTTCCACATTGCTCTCCAGAATGGTTGGATCATTTCACAACTCCACTAAAAATGCATTAGTGTTCCAATTTTTCCACATCCTCTCCAGCATTTATCATTTTCCTCTTTTGTCTTCTTAGCCAATCTGACTAATATGATGAGATGTGGTGCCTCTGAGTTGTTTTGATTTGCATTTCTCTAATCAATAGCGATTTAGAGCATTTTTTCATATGCTTATAGATATCTTTAACTTCTTCCTCTGAAAACTACCTGTTCATATCCTTTGACCATTTATCAATTGAAGAATGACTTGTATTCTTATAAATTTGACTCAGTTCTCTGTATAGTTTAGAAATT
>CM053587.1:115733205-115748400 GCA_028646515.1 Pseudochirops corinnae
AATCCCTACAGTTCTATGGATATAATAGGTTAGAACACCTAGAGAATATATACAGAGAAATTCTTTTGTGCAGAGTAAAGTCTATATATAATTATATATGTATGTGTATTATATATATAATTATATATGTATGTGTATTATATGTGGGTATTATGTGTATATGTTATATATTACATAATATACTTAATTCTATTACATGTCATGTTATAATAAATATTAATATATAATTATATATTACATATAGGTATTTTTATATAGGTATGATATGTAGAAGAAATAGATTCAAATTCTATCTCTGACATTAATGAGTTCTATGACCTTGACATGTCACCTAACTTTTCTAATGCTTATTTTCCTCATTTGTAGCATGAGAGTCTTAGGGCCTGCCTCGTAGTGGTACTGTACTCAAGTGAGATAATGTATATAAAGTACTTTTTAAACCTTAAAAGGTTTTCTGTTAATGTCAATTAGTCTTTCCCAGTATAATATAAACTCTTAAAAGATAGGAGCTCTTTTGGGAGGGGAGGTATATTTGTGTCACTAATTCTTAACAGTCTCTCACACATAGTAGGATGCTTAATAAATGTTAATTAATAATTTAATAAATTGTTGAATTAAATGTCATATGGATGGTTTTATCAATTTATGTGGAGATTACCCCATAGGAAGCAAGTTATATGAAAGAATCTGAAATCCTTTCAATGACTTAAAATATTTAAAATAAGAAAATGAAAGCCTAAAGATGACCAAATAAGATGGAATCCATTGCTAAGGAATAAAACTGTTCCAAATTCAACTTTCTTACTTATCTTTATTCCATAAATTGAATGTGACAAATATTTATTAAACACTAACTGTGTTCTGGGCACTATTTGATGGGCCCTTTATTTGAAATGTAATGCTTGTTCCATCCTTGAAGTGTTCATGATTTCAGAGGTATAAGTACTTGCTTCATTAATGCAAATCAAAACCCTTCAAGGCTTTAGTAACTAGTCTTCATGAGTTACTGTGGTCAAAAAATATAATTGCAAACAGCCAACCCTCCAGTGATATATTACACAATGATAGGTTATATTTGCACAGCATTTTAAGATTTAGATGTTTTATACAGATTATTACATTTAAACCTCAAAATGGTCCTGAGAAGGAGGAAGAATAAGTATTAGAAACCTCATTTTTCAAATAGGAAAACTAAAATTCAGACAGGTCTAGTAACTTTGCCAAGGTCACAAAGTATATATGTAGAAGATATGGAACTCCAATTCCTATCTTCTAATGCCAAGTCCCACTCACTTTCTATTATCCTCTGATGTTGCCAAATACCACATATCCTCTGCCCCTATGCTATATCCATGTACTAGCTAGTATGCCATTTCATAAAGAATATGGTTTATATAAATTACATTGGTAAGACTAGTCTGAAGATTTGCTCAAGAGAAAATTAAAAGGATTTTTAAAAATAAAGGAGATTTTTAAAAGTTTATTAACTTTGATTTGATTAACTTTAAGGAAGCAACAAAGAAAATGGATGACCCCTATTCATCTCCCAGAATTAAATATGTTCATCACTTGTAGATTTCTATTTCCCTAAAGACTAAAAAAACCAAATATATTTTAGTCTGATCATTTATATTCTCTTCTTTGCAAAAACAGCATTTTCTCTGCTGCAGAGAAAGGAAAAGTCATAATGGAACTTGAGGAGCTGATGGGAAATTAGGAAAAAAATCAGTCTCTTCATAGGTAATTTCACTTTTCAGATGAATTAATCAATCAATACTTACTAAGCATTACAACGTGCTAGGCACTGTACTACTTGCTGAGAATCCAAAGACAAAAACATAATCAGATACCAATTCTTTGGCATTCTAACTCTACAGCATCTCACACATGCATCTTCTCTACTCACACCACCACCACCTGAGTTCATGTTTTCATCACCCTGTAGCCTGGATTATTAAAATGATCTTCTGATTGGTCTCCCTGCCTCAAGTCTCTCCTCTCTGTGATACATCCCATACAGCTGCCAAAGTGGTTTTCTGTAAGCACGAATCTGATTATATCATTTCTCAACAATAAATTCTGGTGGCTCCTAATCCTCTATTTTCAAATACAAACTTTTCCATTTAACATTAAGGTCCTTCACAATCTGACTCTAGCCTACTCTTCCAGCCAAACTGACTTTCTTGCCTTACCTTAGAAGGGTAATGTGACAACAATGGGATAGATGACAAAAAAGCTGGCTGTGTTAGGTTATAAAGCCTGACTTAAGCTGACTAAATATGCTACGTTGTATACTCAACAATCAAAAGAGTTTGGAGTTAGTTCCAGCCCAAGAGTTCTAGAGTTAAGAAAGTTAAGGAGATAGAAAGATCTAGTGTTTTAGAGGGTACAGAGGTAGGCAAGGAGTTGGCAAAAAGATGGCCTGAATGGAATGGGTAGAAATTTTTGAGAATAATATTTAAACTCAATGTAATTTGCAGAAAATGCATGTCTGTGGATTTGCCTACTCCTCAATCCCAATACATTTCCCAGAGAAAAGTAAGCGGGCTTTGCTGAATAGTTCTGGGAAAGTAATTTTTCATGGACTGCTATAGGATGAAGTGTGCATAAACGTCATGGGCACAAGACTTTTGAAGGTGAAAGAGAGTGTTACCACGTGCTTCAGTCCTCCTCTGTTTTGGGAACTCAATTAATAGCAGAAATCAACAGTTATGAGCAGCAGAGGAATCCTGGGCTTTGATGTATACAATGAAATGAATGAGTTTCCATCTAACTGAGGCCATGAGAATATGAAGAAACACTCCCTGTGACCAGTTTGTCTTCACTTTTTTCCATCTCTGACCATCATTTTCAAAAGTGCTATGCCCAGTAATACCTACACCAACTCACACCTTAACAATTCAACAGAAATGACTTTCTGCCCTCTGGATCTCCAAAGCATTCTAGGAGATGTGGGCAGGGGTAAGGAAAGCAAGTATACTCCTTCCCAGTCATAGATGCACTACAACAGGAAAATTGTCTGACAGAACTGTTAAGAATTATAATGGGCTGGAGTGGTGAGGTGGCACAGTGAATAGAGCACCTGCCCTAGAGTCAGGAAGACCTGAGGTCAAATCCAGCCTTAGACACTTAACACTTACTAGCCATGTGACCTTGGGGAAGTCACTTAACCCCAATTGCCCTGCATTTCCCCCTCCAAAAAAGCAAAAAAAAAAAAAAAAAAAAAAAAAAAAAAGAATTATAATGGGTTGCCATGAAAGTGATGGGTTCTCCTTCACTGAACGTTTTCCAATTGAGACTATGTGACCAGTTGTTAGGGAGGTTGTAGATGGAGGGAGAGTCTTGGTCACAGATGGGTGGCATGAAGGTGGTCTTTGATGTTCCTTTTATTGATGAAATTTGGTGATTCTGTAATCTGAAGTAAGGTTAGCTTCTTTAATAAATTTTAAAATAATTAGAGAAAGATTATTTTAATTCAGTAAGACCTGAATTTAAACCCTTCGTTAGACACTTACTGGCTATGTGACCTTGGACAAAACACTTCAGCTCTCTCAGACTGATTTTCCTCAGCTGTGTAATGCAGATAATAATAGCATCTTAATCAGAGGGATGTTGGGAAGATAAAATATTATACGTGAAATTTCTTTGCAAACTTTAAAGCTCTATGTCAATGTTAGTTCTGAGTATTATTATTATTGATACCTGTGTAACTATTCCATCAATTATTCTAAACCCATATTCATGTCTGTGCCCAGAACTTGACCCAGGGAAAAAAAGGTTTTGCTTTGGCATAAGAATGAACCATTGACCTTATAATGCTAGGGAAGTGACTGAGTCTTCTGTGTATTAGTTCCTTGGCTTTGGTTCTTGATAGCTGGATCTCTCTTATCAGGTATTCCCATTCAGCCCAACATTTTTCCTCAGGACAAATTTCTAAGTATGATGTGATTTCCAAAAAGACCTGACCCTCACTTATGCAATTGATATCCTTTCAACTGTTCTGTGGTACATCTGAGACTCTACTAACACCTGTCTACAATAGGTCTCAAGGAGATTAGGGGAAGCTATTGTCAACCCACTTCTGTCTCTTCTGCACAGTGAGGCTCAGAGCATTGGCTACCAAGTATGAGTTTATTTGGCACATTCAGGTAGCCTGGATCAGATAGAGGAAGGTTAAAGGTCCTGATCGCAGAAATGAAGTAGAAAATCTACACAACACAAAGCCAACACAAAATAGAGATAGACTACTAGGAAGAGAGGAAGCCCAGGCATTAAGAACCCAATATGCCTCTGGTCTTCCCAAGCAACAGTTGTTAATTAAAAAACATTTTCTTTTATACAACTCTCTGGTAAATATTGTTAATTCAATTTTTCATTTTAATGCAAAGGAGCTTATAATTCATACCATATGGAAAAGAGGAAAAATGATTATACTTGGAATTGAAAGAACATTAAGCTCCTGCCCTAACAAGTAATATTTCACTAACCTTGGACAAGTCAAAGGGATTATTAGCATAGTGAGATTTTGTTGCTGGCAGAAATGCTCAGAAAAATGCAGGAATGTAGAACAAAGACCCCATTACAGAGGCTACCAGCACTGTCATCTCCACCTAGCTCTTTAATTCTTGCCTCAAAGTTGATTTTCATGACAACCAAGGACATTAAGGTACTTGAAAAGAACTTTGACACTCCATGTTTTAAATACTAGGAGCTAGGAGCGTGAGGAGGTTTCAAAGGTTTTTCTCAACCCAAAGTTGAATAGAAGACTGGCAATGGGAGAGGGGGTCTTTCATAGTCTCCCACCACTCCAACCAGTAATGCCTTCCACTCTCAGATTGCCTTGCATATACTCACTAGCTATGTTATATATACCTAGTTAATGTAACTCCCATTAGAAGGTAAGCTCCTTAAATGGTGTCCATATCCAGAGAAAGAACTATGAAGTCTGAATGCAGATCAAGGCATACTATTTGCTCTCTATATTTTTGTTGTTTTGTTTCTTCTCTCTTGTCATTCCTCCCATTGGTTCTAGTTCTTCTTTACAATATGACTAATGTGAAAATATATTTAATATGAATTTATAGGTAGAGCCTATATCAGATTGCATGCAGTCTTGGAGTGGGATGAGGATAGAGGGAGGGAGACAAAATTTAAAGCTCAAAAGCTTATGGAAGTGAATGATGAAAACTAAAAATAAATTAATCATTTTTTTTAAAAGAAGGTAAGCTCCTTGAAAGCAGAAACTTTTACACACACGTATGCGTGCATGTGCACACACCACACATGTACACATATATACACATACACACATTCACACACACACACACACACACATTTTTTTTTAATCTTCCATGCTAATTACAGTGCCAGACACTATAGTTGTTTAATGAATGCTTGTTGACTTGACTGACTTACTAAGCCTAGCAAAAAGAAAAACAGTACAAAAGATTCATTTAAAAATGACCACAGGCATCTCTAGGTGACTGGCTTGGTGCAGCTGGCTAGGGCGTGAATCCATTTGCTGATTCTGGCTCCTGGTTAACCTCTTCCCATCTAGAAGAAAGGTCTGTGAGCTTCTTACCTTGACGTTCCAAAGATCATCTTTAACTTTCTTTATAATGCAAACCCCAGCTCATGAATCATAGAATTTAGAGGTAGAAGGCACCTCTGAGGTCCTCTAGTGCAACTCTGATTTTTCTTTAGGTGAGGAAACTGAGACCTAGACAAGTTAAATGACTTAACCAAGGTCATACAGATAGTAAATAGTAAAACTAGAATTCACACCTCGGTCTTCTGATGTACCTCTCTGAGTCTCATTTTTCTCATCTATAAAATGAAAGGCATTAATACATTTTCCACCTCACAGGGTTATTGTGAAGATTAAATGAAATAACATTCATTTTGCAATCATAAGGCACATTTTAAGTATTAAACATTATCATTAGTGTACCGTGGGTTTTAAGCTAAAGTTGTTAAATAATGGGATTGTACGAAATGACATCTAAGGATTTTTCTACCTTTGAATTTTATAATGCTACAATATTTTATTTGTTCTTTTGCCCAGCCCCAGAATGACTATTAATAGTTACAAAGCCATACAGTGAAGATATACATTATTTCAGATTATATAGAAATGCTATATTGGGAATCAAGAGATTTGAATTCTCAGCCCAACTCTATCTTATAATATCCAGTGTGATCTTGAGCAAATATTTAATCTATCTAGACTTCAGTTTCTTCATCTGCAAAGTGAGAGGATTAGGCTGGATGATCTCTAAAGCCTGTTCAATCTCTGGCATCCTATGACCCTTAGAGTAGAGGGCAGAGATGAGACATACTTGCTGGAGCAGGCTTTATTATAGAACTACCATTTTCTCCCTCATGTCATTGAGTGGTAGCACTTGTTTAAACTTGTGCCTTTCATAGAACAAAAGGCAAGAAACATTTTTGTTCCCCCTGTGGCTTAGGATCAGATGGCTTTTCCTGAATTCCAATGTACTATAAAGCAACTGGAGGCAGGGAAACCACAACAACTGCTTGTGCAGCTGACCATATTCAAATTGATCACACAGGACCTGAGTACTTGAAGATGCATCATATTGATGAGAATTACCTACTTCTCCCTGCCTTCTTAATGGAAATTTGCAAATCATTATCCAGAATGTGTGGGCATTACATTTTTTGTTATTAAACGCACTGTCACTTGGCAGGCAGCCTTCTCCTAACCTGGCTGACTGATTCTACTACTTCATCTTTATGAATGCTGGGAAGACATTTAATTCAAGGAAAATCTCATTGGAAGAGATTTTTATTATCTGATTTTAACAAATGAAGTGGTTACAAATGTATTGCGTGCATGCCTTAGGAGCTGTTGAAATTCATTTTCTGGAAAGGATGAAGGCACATATAATTGGCCCATTCTTCTCCATAGGCACTAGAACATTAGCTGTGTTTACTGGCAAAGGATGAGAATTGTCAAAGGGCAAATGGCATCTTGAAATGCTACCTGGACTGCATTCCCCCTGCTAAGCACTAGATGATTAGAGTCAGAACCCAGGAGAGACAAATGAGTTTCAACCAGTTTCCCTCAGTTGTTTTGTTGGGGTTTTTTGCATCTAAGCCTTCCTCTAATAAACTTGACTTTTTAAAAAACACCCTTCCTTCCCCTGTATGTCTTTTGTTTGTTTGTTTGTATGTTTGTTTGTTTTGGAGAAGGGAAGGTAGGGCAATTGTGGTTAAGTGACTTGCCCAAGGTCACATGGCTAGTTTTTGTGTAAAGTGTCTGAGGCTGGATTTGAACTCAGGTCCTCTTGACTCCAGGGCCAGTGCTCTATTCACTGCGCCACCTAGGCACCCCCATCTTCCCTCTCCCCCCCCCGCCATTTGTCTGTTTTTAATCTCAGAAATCTTGCCCCTACCATATCTTCCCCATGCCTTTCCCCAACTGCCTCATTTCATTAGAATTCTTAGTAAAGCTACAAAACTTCATTTTATGGAATCACAAAACAGTGGCTAAGAAACAGTCTGTCAGGTAATTATAATTACAGTTATAGTTAATAGCCAGTAGAACTGTTGAATAAGGTGTTTGAAAGTGTCTTTCTAACAGAATAGAGTGGGGTGATTGGGAGGAAGGGGATTCCAACCTTTGCTTGTCTTTTCTCTCAGTATGATGCTTTAAAAATCTTCTGACTCCTGCTTTTATGTGCTGTGAATGTTTCCTTTAATCACTGTCCTTGAGTTTTCTTTTAAAACACCCTTCCTTGACATTGCTCCCAGAGAAAATGTGTCATAGTAGATGATGCATATAAAAAGAAAATCCTTTAGAAGATTCTTCAAACACCGAGTTTCACTTTAGAACTTCCATCTAGAGGGAGAAAGATGTAATTAGAGATCTTCCATATCATAAACTCACCCTTTGCATAATTGGCCCAATTTTCCAACCTGAGGGCTTGGAATGGGTACAACAACCTAAATTTGTACTAGCATGACAAGTGGCCATATGTTAGGGGTGGGAGGGATCTCCCTCCATCCACACAGGCAATGGGCCTAGTTTGTGATAGCTTATACTTATTATATAGGACTTTACAATTTAAGAACAGTTATCACAAAAACCCTGTACAGCAGGTAGTGCAAGTATTATTATCATATCAGTTTTACAGAGGAGAAAACTGAGTCTCAGAAAGGTAAAGTTACTTGAAGAAAGTCACTATCTAGTAAGTAATAGAGTTAGAACTTGAACTCAGGTCTTCTGACTTCAGCTACAGTTGATCTTATGCCTAGAACATTTTTTATGATTTCAGAGTTAGAGAAAGATACTCATGCTAAGAAGTTCCAAATATTTCTTTTTTTCATTTTTGTATTAAAAATATTTATTTATACACTGTCCCTTTGTTGAACAATAAAAAGAAATTAAAATTAACTCATAACAAGTATGGGTAGACAAGCAAACCAAATTCCCATTTTGGTTATGTTCAAAAATAGATGTTTCCTTCTTGCTTTTAAACTCATCACTTCTAGCAGAAGGGGTAGATAGTGTGTTTCATCTTTAGTCCTTAGCACTTATATTTTTTCATCTAAAATCATTTCTTTTTCTGGAGACAATAAGGGTTAAGTGACTTGACCAGGGTCACAGAGCATTTAATATCATTTCAATTGACACTTCATTTTCTTGTGGATATTTAGAAGGGGAAACAGTAATGCTCCTCTCCCTTCCCCTATCTCCCTTCACCTGAAACATAACCCACCTCTCACTAGAAACATTAGCTCTTGAAAAATGGGACACAAATGGGTCATATGACTGGGTTGAGGATGCAGCTTTCTAATGCTAACTGGGCAGTATCTTCTTGACCAGACCTTACCCACCCTTTAATCAGCCTCAGCATCCTCCAATGACTCTCAAGTCTGACCTGACCTAGAGTGTGTAACAGAAGGTGTAATTTCACCTCCAAACTCAAAGGGAGTTGAGGAGCAGGCTATGGAGATTCTATCAAAAAGGATGGTAATGAAATGTGACCTGACTAAACTGGAAGTAATGGGGAAGAATGTAGAGACTTCTCTTCCTTGTGTTCCTCTGTGTTCTTGTTTTCATCTACCTGTTCTGGAAGGCAAAGAAAAACTGAAACACAACACTTTCCTTTCTCTCTGGCTCCATGCCAGATGCCAAAGCTCCATTTTCAGAGCACTGTCTTCTAGGATGTCCCTCTATTATAGTGGAAAAGTAGCTGCCAGGAGTGCATGGCCTCTCTCTCTCTCTCTCTCTCCTCCCTCCCTCTCTTCTCTGTTTCATTCTCTATTCCTCTCTCTCAGTCTCTTTATCTCACTCTCACTCTCTTTCCTTTTGTATTTTATTTAGAAGTGGAAGGCTATATGGACTTGTGTCAAAGAACCTAGGAGAGCTATTGATTTTAATCTGAATGAATGTTACACTAATTTTAAGGTTATCATTAAGAATAAGTTTTTGATAGATTTACATGCTTACTGAGCTAGAAATTTTCCACAAAGCTCATATGCTTTCAGGTCCTCTTTGAATCATTCTCTCTCTCTCTCTCTCTCTCTTTCTCTCTCTCTCTCTCTCTCTCTCTCTCTCTCTCTCTCTCTCTCTCTCCCCCTCCTCCTCCCTCCCTCCATCTTCTCTTCTCTCCCCTTTTCTCTCCCTGTCCCCCCTTCTTATGTATATTTGTTTAAATAGATTTCAATGTGGATTTCAGTCAAATCAGAGCTTTATTGACCACTTTCTAAAAGGTTCCAAGAATTACTAGTTGAAAAGAGGAGTCAAAAACACCTTCAAAATATTTACCTTAATAATTATTATGACACCAATCCTCCCAAATCTTCCATCCCCTAAATGATGTCTGAAATCCCATCATTAGAAGGTTTTTTCTTTTACCCTAAGACTCTATCCTTCATTGAAATATAAATTCTCTTAATTTTATTAGTAATTTGTTACTTAGTATGAAAGAATTTATCCTGTCTTTTCTTGAAAACACATTTTAACCAGAGAGATATTAAATTAAAGATAATAAAAGTGGGCAGTTAGGTGGTGAAGTGGATGGAGTGCTGGGATTAGAGTCAGGAAGACCAGAGTTCAAATCTGGCCTCAGGCCATTTCTAACTATGTGACCCTGGGCAAGTCATGAAACCCTGTTTACCTCTGTTTCCTCATTTGTAAAATGAGCTGGAGAAGAAAAGGCAAACCACTCCAGTATCTTTGCCAAGAAAACCCCAAAAGAGGTCACACAAGACTTAAATGACTGAATAAGAGTAGGTGTTTGAGAAGAATAAGGAGGAGGCAATATAGGAATAGAAAATGTTTAGAATAAGGAAGTTGTGGTTTCAAAAACCGATTTTGCCTTCCTCACAACATTCTGTAGAACCAGCCATGATGATCAGAATATATAGTTGTAGTTCATAGTGTGTAGCCCAAAGTAGGATAAAGAAGATGAGATTTATACCTCATCTTCCTTATGCCAATTTGGGCTATGCACTGTGGACCTCCAATGAGAGACAGAGAGAAAGGGAGGGAGGGAGGGAGGAAGACTCCTAAAAGTCTTAGTACAGTTTTAAGTTTTAATAGCTTAAAACTGCACTAAAATTTTTGGTTCATCCTTTAGAGCCTCCATTTAGCAAGAAGCTAAATTTTTGTAATGGAAAGGACAGTCAGTATGGTTTGGGATAGGAAACTTAATAAGAGGAGCTCCTTTGAAAGTTTAACCACTAAAGAAAATACCCACTAAATGGAGTCTAGTGAACCTGCTTGCATTAGATTGCCCTCTACTTCCATGCTTTGTTTCCACTATAGAAATGAAAGTGGCCCTTTTAAAAATGGAAACTGGTGGTTAAATTTATAATGCGTGTTCACCTATGTCCCTGCGGGTGCAAGACACAGGGCCCCCTAGGGGACTTTCAAGCACCAGTCAGACCTTGGGGTACAGGGTTCCCGGAGCTCTGCTCATCAAACATTCTGTAGGATCAGTCCTGGAAACATCCAGGTCTCTGGCCAACGCGGAAGGTGTGGGCAGCAGACATGACATCAGGGGAAAATCTCTACAGAGAGAGGAACATGATCTTTGCTCCTTCCATCAGACAATGTCTCAATAAGATCTAGGAACCCCAACAAAGGCAGCCTTCCTGTTAACCTCTGTCCCTGCCTCCCAGATCCCTGTTTCAGGTAAATGCCCTGTTCTCCCAGTGATACTGACACAGGACAGTTCCAGCTGTTGAAAGGAAAACAAAAAACAAATCTGACCTTGGCTGAAGCCAGGGCATTCCTTCAAAATCTTGCAGACAGAACATTTTCCAAGGTAAATTTTTTTCTTGCTGCTGTTTTTTTTAATCTGTGTTTCTGGAAAACCTCTAACCTTTTCTATTGACAGGCTTGTTTAAGCTTGAAGGAAGGTTGCTTTCCAGAAGAAGGGAAATATTCAAACTTAAAGGTCTTTAATTCAAGTATAAGAAGTAAATGAGAGTGGGTGCTGTATTAGGAATTAGGAAGCAAAATGTTCTGCATGTTCAATATTAAGGAACAGCCTTTCTCAAATCCTCCCTGGCTTTTTTTCCTGATGGGAGACATTTGAATGGTGACATGCTCTTACTATTTTGCGGAGTTGGATGCTTCCATGCAGCTCACCAACTCAAGGCTCCTTGGAGTCCTGCCAGCATTTCGTACACCCTGCCAAAGCTGATCTATCTCAAAACTAACCTCCTTTTAGCCTTGGCACTGTCTGCCAAGCCCGGTTGATGCGAATGGATCAGGGTGGGGGGAGGGCTTTAAGTCTATGAAATCCACAATTTATGTGCATTATGGCACGATGATTGGTGTTTGTTGATGGTATCTAAAGAAAGCATAAAAAAGAGGGCAGCCACATAATGTGTGTACAGAGAAAACCTGTACTCCCAATGTGATTTCAAATATACCACAATGCCAGCTTACCCAAGAACATCTCCTCAGTGCCTGACTATCATCCTACCTAACTTGAAAATCTCAATATTCATGCTAGGAATGGGGCATGGAACAAATACAGGGGCCAGGTCAATAGGAGACCTCCTAATAGTTTCAGTCCTCTCTCCATCTCTTCCATCAAAGATTAGATCATTAATCAACGAATGCACAAGCACTTATTAAATGCCTACGATTTGCCATGTATGGTGCTAAATGCGGGGATACAAATACACTTACATTATATTAGTTAGATTTATGGGCATCTTGAGCTGAGGGAGAATGGAATATATGACATAAATTTCAATGAGGCAAGCACTAAGCTGAATGTGATATAAGAGCCCAAGGAAAGAAAGGCTGTGTACTTAAGATGATACATCTAGAGCAACAAGGGACCTAAGATGACATCTGGACTTCCTCCCCACCCCCACCCCCACCCCCATTTTTACAAATGAGGAAACTAAGACTAAGAATGTTGTTATTTAACCAAGGTCACCTACGGAGTATTAGAGGCAAGATTTTAGTCCTGGTTGGCCCAGCGCTTATTCTAGAATTATTATATTCCTGCCACCACGAAATTAGAAGGGACTTCCAGTCATTTAACCCCTACCTTTTCAACAACAAATTAATAGGACTGAGATCATGGGATCAGAGTTTACAACTAAAAGGGTGTTTTAAGGCCTTTGATTCCAGTCCTCTCATTTTTATAGATGAAAACAAAAAATGAGGCCCAGAGAGCCTAAGTGAACTACTAAGAGTATCTGAGGCAGGATGCAAAATCAGGTCTTCTTGACTCCCAATTCAATGCTCTATACCCTGTATTTCCCTGCCTTTATTGTTTTTGTTCAGTTTGATTCAACTCAATACTTATTACATTCCTGCTACTTTTGAGGCATTGAATCTGGTATTATGGATACAGGGACAGACAGGACACATCCCTGTTCTCAAGCAGCATGCAATCCAATAGGGGAAAGAGGAAGGAGAAGATCCAGGCAAATAATTATAATACAAATGGGAGTGTAATGAGTGTAAAGGAAAGGTCTAGGCTATGAAGAATCTGAAGAAATAAAATTCACGTTCATCCCTGAGAGCTGCCAATGACATCTGGAGAAGGTGGCACCTCTGGGCAACGTCAGGGAAGGGCTATGAATCCCTTGAAAGGACACATGGCAAATGGGCATAAGGGGAAAACAAGTATAAAAGTAAAGGGCAACCACCTTCCTTCATTAAAAGAAAAAGACAGGTGTTTTAAGACCAGGGGAATTTAAAAGGCCATTTCATTAAAGAGAAGGCAAGGCTAGAATAGTGGAGTTTTGCCCTCACATCACCAGCATTTGAACACTGGTTCACTTAGATACTAAGTCCCCAGTGATCCAAACTATACAATGTGATTTATGGAACAAAAGAAAATTCTTCTGGGATGTTCCAAACAGGCCTAGTTAAAAAAAAAAAAGTGATATAAACTTGAAAGAAATGGCTGCATACACTAAAACAGCTTAATGAATTGGTCATTGGCCATAGCAATGATAATCTTGTCTGTCTGCCTGATCTCAAATTCTAGTCTCAGGCTATATCCTTTCACAAAATTTAACTGTCAAAGACAAAACATCAGACAGCAAGTCTTGACCTCTGTTAAATTTATTCTCTGGGATTTGTATTTAAATAAGCTACTTCTAACAGTGGAGTGGCAGGTGAAAAATATTAACCCCAAGAGAAGAAGTTAATCTAAATTTTAAAGGAAAAGAATACAACTGTAACTTAAAAAAAGAAAGGAAATTTGAGAAATTTTATTATTCTCATACATGATATTTCTAATAGTTTTTTAGAATCTTACAAATATAACCCTTCTTCTTATCAAGCCTGGCCCAGTTTTTCTGAAGGATGGCCTTATGAACAAAAGTAGAAGAGTAAGTGATCCCTGGATTGGCTGAGAGAATGCTGATCTAGATACTTCATGCCTTTATAAGGAAGTCTGTTAGAAGATATACTTCAAGAGAGAACTCCAATATAGGTAGTCTAAGGCCAAGAGAACAGATTTTTGAGCACTATCGGGAGCCAGCAGAGTCACAGACATATAATGGAACCAACTGTTTATCATGTCCTTTGATTTTCACACTTGCAACCATAAACAATGGTGAGAGCATACTTCTCCTCTATGTCTTCAGACCCACTCACCCACCTCTACTCTCCAGGAGCATAGAAGCCTCCAAGGGTTTTCCCAGTGCACAAGACTGAACCCCAAAAGAACCCTCCCCTGATTTGCTTTCCACACTCTCCATCCCCCACCCAGATACTAACCTTCCTGGTCATGCCTATGACTGTAAAAACTGTCCTAGCAATCACTGCAGTACACAACCACAGGAACTCAAAAGGGAAAGAATGCTATGCAAACTTAAAGGTAATATGAATCACCACATTGAACTATAGCCCTCTACTTGGACTATGAATTTCTATGAATAATATGATTGGATTTAAACAGAGCCATTGAACTTGTCATGGTGCTGAATTAGCAATCTAAATTTCCAAAGATGTGAAAAAGGCACATTCTGCATTGACAGAACTGTGGCCATCAATGGTTGCATTTTAACTGACCTGGGAGGCTAATACCACTATCTCCTGTCAATTCCTAGCAAGGTGTGACCAGTGAATACCCACTGTATTCTAAAGACCAAGAACATACCACAATAGCAAATACCACCCTGATGGGCATTCTTCCCTCCGGCATGTAGAGCCCTGAGTCGCCCCAATACATACCTTTAATTATTACAAAACATATATTTGCTTAGCTCAGTCCTCCTCTTCCTTTAAGGACTGGTTTGAGCACTAGCTAGAGTTAGAGGACCTAGGTTCAAATCCTACATCTGACACAATACCTATGTGACCTTGGGCAAATCATTTACACTCTATGAGCTTTGGTTTCCTCATTTCTAAAATGAAGGGATTTAGCTCAATTGTCTCTGAGATCTCTTCTTGCTCTGGAGCTATCATCTTACTCCTCTTCTCCTAATATCCTGCATGAAATTTTCTCTCAACCAGAGACCATTCCTATGAGCTTCTTGTTGCATTTATTCTCCATATTACTCATCACTTTTTTTTAGTATTTCTTTTAAATTTTAATTAATTTATTTATTTTCTTGTTTACATCATTCATTTCCACAAGATTTTGAGTTACAAATTTTCTCCTCATCTTTCCCCTACCCAACACCTCAAAACAGCCATCCCACTGTATAACCTGTCCCCCAATCTGCTCTCTCCTATGT
>CM053587.1:115748900-115763954 GCA_028646515.1 Pseudochirops corinnae
TTCCACTTCTCTCATTTGGTTTTCAAAATCTTTCTTCATCTGATCTCTAGCTTTTTGGCCATCTTCATGTTTCTTACAAGCTTTTGGTGTGGGAGTTCTGACTTTGTTGTCTTCCTACCTTTCCCTGCTTTGTTTCTTCTTTTCCCTGAAGAAGGAATCTAGGGTTTGGTTGCTGTTCTTACTTTGCTTCCTATGCTTATTCATGATCACCATTCAATTTTTTTTTTTTTTAGTTCTGTGAAACTCTGCTTCCAGAGGAAACAGCTCTGTCCCAAATCGCTGGGGTTTTCCCAGCTGCCAGGGCTTTTAGGAGGCTGCTGGGTCCCTCCCCAGCTCTGGCTCACTGAAAAAAAAAAACCCCAGGACCACTGCCCAAGACTGTGATCCAGATCCAGGCTGCTCAATGCGAGAGCACTTGGCCTCTGAACAATTGCTTGGCCCCCCTGCTGTCTGCAGGCCGGGAGCACTGAAGCAGCAATGTGGAGACGGGTACAGAACCTCTGCTTCCCACTTCCTTGCCCTGGAGGTGGCTTGGCCGGACCTGCTGTTCTTCCCCAGTTTTTAGCCAAGTTCCACTAACCTTAGTCCTTTTTTCTTATGGCTTGATAATTCTGGATACTGCCACAGCTGCCACAGATCCACTCTCCTGAAGCTCCAGCCGTGGCAGGGCTCATCTTGTCCAGCTGCCCCCGGGGCAAAAGCCACCGTTTCAGGCTGGGCTGGTTTTGGCTCTCAGAGTTGAAATGGTCGCTTTGAGCCGAGCTGCCTTCAGCAGGAAATATATCTGTGTGCATTTTAGAGCCCTAGAATTTGTTTAGAGTCATATTTTGTGGGTGTTTTATGTGGCTGTGTCAGAGCTGCAATTTCTTGCTGCTCCTATGCCACCATCTTGGCTCTGCCCCTCAAATTTACTTTAATCTTAAGGTTTTTATTTTTATATCTGATGGGGATAACACAAACTCCAAAGTCATATCATCAACCTTCCCTTGATCCCTCTCCCTAAAAAAACGAACAAAGCTGGTTTTTTTTCCTGTCTTTACTGTTCAGTAACGTTGATATCAGTTGGGTTTTTTTAAAAAGAGGTTAAAAACCTAGATTTTATTTTTTTAATTTATGGAATAAAATAAGCATTTCTATAACACAGCAAATTTAAAAAAAGATAATTGCATTTGAAACTGCAAATATATTATGTATAACTTGCTATTCTTCTAAAATATATAATAAAATTATTGAGATGTCTACCATTAGACAAAAATAGGCACATATGTGTATATGTGTATATATATATGTACAATTATTTTATATATACTTCTATTTATCAGCTCTTTCTCTACATGCACATAGTGTCTTTCTTCATATGTCCTTTATAATTAATTTGGTTATTTATAATAGTAAAAATGACTTATTTGCTCAGTCATTTTAATACAATATTACATTAAATTAAAAAGTTTTTATACAAATGAAACAAATGTAACCAAAATCAGAAGAAGAAAATAGGGACATTTTTAAATAGTTTCTCAGATAAAGGCTTCCTATCTCAAATATATAAAGAATTTTGTCAAATCTATAAGAATATGAGGCATTCCCCAATTGTTAAATGGTCACAAGATACGAAAAGACAGTTTTCCAATGGTGATACCAGTTTTATAACAGATAATGGGCTCTTCTCTCCTTAGTCTTTTGTCTATTTCTAATAAGCAAGAAGACCAAATTGTGTTCATATGGAAGTATGTGTGATAGCTGAAGAAAGAAGAAAAGAAAAAGAGAATGAGAGAATGAATTACATCACCCAGAAAGAAGACAACTCTGGAGGTTTGGCTTTGCCTTGCATGGACAAGATGGTACTGCAAGTTGGATGAATTCTAGAAGCTTGTGTTTTCCTTATTTGAGACATATAGGAACTAGGGAAGAACCATGAAGAATAGCATAAAGCTAGAGAGAAAAAACAAAACAAAACAAAATCAACTTCTTCTTTAACCATCAGAGACAAAGCAGGAAAAGTCATGACTTATGCAGGGGCTTCTGTCAGAGGAACCTTCATGTTTGGGACTATAAATGACTTTTGAGATTATTTCCAACCATCTCTTGGGTTAATGTTTAGTCATCTGGGGGTTTCAGTTTTGTTTTTCTCTTTACAATCAAATTTCCTTGTAATATTACAAAGTATTTGCATATAAATAAAGATCTGATCTTATATCTAGGGAATTGATGAAAATATGCAAGAGCAAGAGCTGTTTCCCATAGGATAAATGGTCAAAGGATTTGAACAAACAGTTTCCAGAAGAATCGCGAACTATTAACAATCACTCAGAAGAATCAGGTTTCACTATCCACAGCAGAAAAAATGCATTGTTGAAGAGTGCCTACTATTAAGACAATAATGCCAATACATAAGTGCAGATATCATGGACAGACAGTGAAGATGGACAATGAACTGAACCCAGAATTTAACAGGTGGAAGTGAGTGGGTTGTGACATCACGTAGAGTTTCTAGTTACTCTTTGTCCCTGAAACAGAGCATCATATGTGTTAGTGTGCATATTCTTCTAGTGTGTTAAAAAGGTAAAAGTCATAGAATACCATAGTCTTTGAAGATTTCAAATTGTGTTCACCACAAAAGGAGGTTAGTGTGAGTAGGTCACAATATGAATTGCACTGGTGAAGCAGGATAAAGTGAGTCATCAGAGAGAGGCAGGCCCAGAAAAAGAGGTGGGCCAATTGTGTAGGGACAACAGTGGAGAACTTACATGTTCTCTCAGGATCTTTGCAGTGTCAAGAGCTCAGGGGGAGTACCCTTGGCATATTAGAGGATTCATGGCAGGACATGTGCAAGAGTTGCATAGAATAAGAAGGTATAGAAGGACAGCAATCTATATCATTGAATCCAAGTATCCTGTTTTTCAGTCTCTAGAATGCTTTTTTTCCCCCATATATACCATTTGACCTGAACATCCAGCTAGCTAATGTGATCACCTCCTCATGGAAGGAGGTTTGATAATCATATTATATTCCAAATAAGTCCTTCCTTCAGTCCTTAGAAAAGAGATGAATGTAAGAGTTGTCAGGTTGAAAGGTTTTCTTCTTTTTCCAGAGGCAAAGAAACCAAAGAACAATAACAATGTAAACTGCATGATTACAAGGCCATTTGGACAACATTATTTTGCACAATTGGCAGGAACTCAGGAACTGAGTTTTGTTTGCTAGTATGGAAATATTTGCAAATAGTTCTATTCCAGTCACAAAGCACAAAGCACCATTTAAACCACTGAATTTAATTTTAGTACTGCTACACACCATTTGTAAGTTATTCAATTTTACCAGTCCATTCTCCCAATCACCCTTCCCAGTTTACAGTTCATAGGATTTTCACAAAGGTAACTTTGAATAGCTAAAGTTGGTGTAGAATTCTGTGATTTAAGCTAAAGATTTATTACTTCTCAAAAGTCTTCCCATAACACCGACCAAGATCCGTGTTTTGAGGCCAGTTGATAACTTGTCACTTTATAATAATGTGCTTTTATTTTTGGGGTAACTACCACCCTTTGCAATGGGTCTGAGAGAAATCTGTCTTTGATGTATTTTGTGCAATAGAGAAAAGTATTACAATATGATCACAAGGTAGTGACTTGGGGGGCTATTTTTTCCAATTGATAGTAATGGGGTATTAAAAAATGTTCTGATAGTTTTCATGGTGTGGTTTTGTTCACGAACTTTATTGAGGGTGACAATTCCAATTATATTTTAGAGTCTTGGGTTGGTTTTAAACCTATGAATTCTCTCTGTAAGGCTGTCAGATCTCTGTTTTCTCTTTCTTCTTTTTCTTTTTCTCTTCATTAAATTGTGAATTCCTCGAGGGAAATGACTGTCTTTTACCTTGTATTTATTTGTTTACTTTTAAAATCTCCAGCGCTTCGCATAGCGCCTGGCACACAGAAGGCATTTATTAAATGCTCATTGACTGACTGACTAAAATTGTCCAGTTGTCCAATTCGAGTGATAATTGAATGGTCCTATAGCAGAATATGTTCACTGCAGACTCTCGGTGGAATAGAGAATGGACATATTAGAGTTTTAGCATTCATTCATGAAACTTTTGAAGATTGAGCAAGCATTTATTAAGTGCTTACTCTGTGTCAGATACTATACTAAGCCCTAAGGATAAAAATACAGGCATAGAAGACAGTCACTACCCTCAACTAGTTTATTCTAATTGGGGAAGATAAAACATAAAGGGAGCCTGGAAAGGTGGGGGAAGGAGGGTAGAGGATATCTAAGGAGGGGTAAGGCTGCTGACAAATAGTGGAGAGGTCTGAATAATGAGGAATGAAGTCAGGAATGAAGTAAATGAGGGTGAAATAGTGGCCATTCCAGAGAATCACCAATCAGAAGAGAGAACCACAGGGCAGAGATATATTTATGATGAGAAGGCTGCTGGTGGGGATGTGGAATATATGAATATGAAATTAAATTCAAGTTAAAGTACTCATTAAACACCTGGAATGCAGTTGAAACTCATTATAATATGTATGGGGAGAGATAAAAAGATAAAACAAGATAGGGTCCCTGTCTTTGATAAGCTTACATCAACACACGTAAGAAAAAAAGTGTTCGTAACAGAGGAATCCTCGAATGTGACAGAATCAATAGAGAAACAGGAATGTTTGTTCTAACTAGATGACTTTTGGCAAACCATTTTACCCTCTCAGGGTCTCAGTTTCCTCATCTGTAAAACAATGTGAGCTTGGACAATCACTAAGGTACCTTCCAGCTCTAAATCTACTATCTTATGATAAAAGGAAGTGGTGACGATGGTAGAATAAGCACATGTAGAAAGTCTGTGAGGTGCCAGACACTCTACTAAGTACTTCACAAATATTTCATTTGAGAGGTAGGTGCTGTTATCATTGCAGCAGCCCTGCAAAGTAGGTACTGTTATCATCTCCATTTTATAGTTGAGGAAACTGAGGTAAACATAGGTAAGTGTCTGAGATCAGATTTGAACTGACATCTTTCTGATTCTAGACACAATACTATACACTGAACTAGTTTGCTATTTCCAAAACTTTGAAAAGCAGAACTTTCCTTAACTCTACTGTGCTTTTGAGATATCCCATTTCTCTTTGTCAACTTAAAGAGAATGACCAAAGTAGCAATGACAAGGATCTTTAATACAGGCAAAGGAATTACAATTTGTGGCACCCAACAGCACTGGAATACTGGAGTACCTGGGAGGGTTATAGGGGGCAGTGGTTTAAATATCTCATAGAAGGCACAGACTCATGAATCTGTTACATAAGTCGTTTTGTATGACATAGAGAAGGCTAGGAAGGCTCAGGGAGTGGTGACATCTGGTCAGAACAGCAGACTCCAGATGTATCCAAAGATAATACAAGATTGGCTTCAAATGGTTCTAACCTGCTCCAAACATAGGGTCAGTGGGGTCAGGGTCAGGTGAGCCACTTTTGATGACTGCATTCAACAGTTGTCTACTCTTTTCACTTACTTCTAGAAAGAATATTCTTTACTGCTTTTCTCCCTCCCTTCCTCAGCACACACTTTCTCCTCAACCCTCTGTAGTCTCACTTAAATCTCTGTTATAGCTAATGAAATTGTTCTCTCCTCATCACCACCACCAGATTCAACTACTTTCCCCCCTCCTCTTTGTACTTTTAATGACATTTATTTGACCAGTTTTTCTGGAATGTCCTTTCCTATCTTGGCTCTCATGACAATACATTCTTATCCTTCTTGTCCAGCCTTTCTGACAACTATTCACAGTCTTCTTATCCTTCTGTCATCTCTAAATGTAAATGTTCATCCATAGTTGTTGATGTTTGTTAATTTCATGATACAAAAACATAGCTATCCTGCAAGGTTCTCTTTTTGGTCTTATCTCTCCATCCACTGTCTCCTCTGCTGGATGATCTCATCTACTGCCATGGCCTTAATTCTCACCTTTATGTAAATGACTACTCCCGCCTTCTCTCCAGCCCTTTAGTACTGTATCTTCAAACGCTTCTTTTATGAGAGGTCTTTTTGGTGTCTAATATTCTATACCCTGGAATTCATCGTTTCATACTCCATCTATACATCTCCATCCTTGGGTTTGTCTTGAGCACTAACCTTTGAAGGCAGTGTAGTTTAATAAAAGTGTGTAATGGATCTGGGTTTGGAGACAGAAGACTGTGGTTCAAATCCTACTTCCGGCCACTTTCCTACCCCCATCATATGATGCTGGGCAAGTCTTTTGACCTCTTTAGGCTTTTAAGAGAAAGTTGAACACAATCATTCCTGAAGTTCCTTCTAATTCTAAATCTATGATGCTATCATCTATGACTCATTTGTATCAAATTCTAATGATTCTGCCTCCACATTTTCCTTCACCTTGGTCTATTCCTTTCCAATCCCACTGCTACAACCCTAGTCCAGTTCCTCTTCTTTTCTGACCTAGATTATTACATCTTCTTAGCTAATCTTCCTTCCTCTAACCAATCTCTATTTAATTTTGCTTGTAAACTCACTGCCCTTATAGTACTTTATTCAAAACTTTCAGTGGCCCACATTTGCCCATCTTGGCCTTTGAGGTCTTCTGAAATCTGATTCCATGTGATTTTATTTTCCCATCACATCCTCTTTTCCAGCCAAACTGATCTACTCAATGTACTCTAATTTCATACTGCCCTCTCCTGTCTTTGTGTATTTACTAATTTTTCCTCCCCCATCTCCTCCACCTGCTCTGGCCAATGGTAGAAATTAATTGCCTGTCAATGTCTCTCTCCCTTCCTTTAAGGTTCAACTTTGGAGCCACCTCCTACATGAAACCTTCATTGTCCCCCTAGTTGAAAATGACATTTTTCTCCTCACATTTTTAATAGCACTTGGCCTGTAGCTCACCTTGACACTTACCCCACTTATGCTTGCATTTTGGTTACTTGTACATGTCTTTCCCCTCATATTAGATTGTAAGCTTCTTAAATAAAAGCAAAAATAATTATAATGAGAGCTAACATTTTTATAGCCCTTTAAAGTTTGCAAAATGCTTTACAATATTATCTCCATTTATCCTCACAACAAACAGCTCTGTCCTCACAAAAACTCAAAGAGGTCAAGGCTATTATTTCCCCCATATTCCAAATGAGAAAACTGAAGCATACGGAGTTTAAATGACCTTGCTAGGGTCACACTGCTAGTCTGAGGCTGGATTCCAATTCAGGTCTTCCTCACTCTGAGTCCAGAGCTCTATCTGCTGCATTTCCTAGCTGTTTAGGCAATCTGTACACACACACACACACACACACACACACACACACACACACACACACACACACACACCCTTGTATGTCTGTATATATACATATACATGCATATACACACACATATATACACATACACATACATATACACATACACATATATATTACTAGTAATACCCACAGAGTATCTTGTACCTACTAGGAGTTTAATGAATGCTTATTGAATTGTATTGAATTAAATCCTTAATTCAATAAATAATAATAATAATAATAAATAATTCAATAAATAATAATAATTCAGTAAATTCTTCACTAAGAATCAGCATCATGCACAAGAATTTAAAATTGGCATTGGAGAGATAACTATATTCAAAGAATGGTTTCTAGATTTGGGGTAGAAAGGTGTTCTGACATTCTGACAATTCTATAACATTTTTGTGAATTTCCATCTGGCTATTTCAGGCCTAGTTTCTTTTCTCCCAAATAGTAAAAATCATTATCGGGAATGTAATTTGCTGCCTTCTGAGTGCATCTTGACCTCTTCAACAGACCTTAGGTACTGAAATGCAATTTATTAGCCAAATCCTAGCTGTCCAAAGAACAATTAATTCAAATGTCTATATACAAAACTGAACAGAGAGTCTTCAAAATGTGTATAACATAGATGTCTCAAAATCAGAAAATTGAAAATTGTCTTAGGACTTCTTTGGAATCATCTTGTTCCCTCCTCCCCCCAAATCCTGTTTTTTTTTTTTTTCTGGGCAAGGCAATGCAAAAACTGATAGAGAACAATTCTATTATGAACAATTAAAACTCTCATATATATTTTCCTAAATAGAAATGAAAATTATTGAAGAAGCAGCTAAATAATGCTTATAGACACACTGATAGATTGCTGTGGAGTCTTGGTGTGGCCTTTTACTCCATCTTTCCCCTTGCATATGGGCATAACTTCTTTTTCTGATTCCAAAGACTCTAAATTCTTATGAAATCTGAGTGTACAGTAGCATCAAGAACACCACCACTGTCTGTTAGTGTCATCTAAGTGTATCATAGTTTACATTCTAGGACTCCAAGCAAAGTGGTGCAAAGAGAACAACCTTCAGGTCAGTGTAATAGTTTACAACTTGTTATTTAAACTCGAAATGTTGAGTTGACAAGCTGCTGTGGCACGTACTACCTTTAATATGGTAGTCTCCAAACACAGCAAGTTCCAAGTTCTCTTAAGTACTTAAATATCACATATTCCAGAAACTCAGTTTTGTGGATATTACTTATAGTAATGCATGGCAAGTCATATAGAGATGTGTAATTCTGGGCATTAGAGACTCTTAATTGGGAAGTTTTTTTAAAAACTGAGGCAGTGTAGTGTTATATTAAGACACAAACTTTTAAAAGATGGTAAAGTTTCTGGAGTATCTAGTAGGTATTTTTGAATTCTCTGCCATCTTATATCTATAATACTAAAACCCAAGATTTAAACCTACCTTTCAGGAAATCTCCTAATTGCATCTCCCATGCCCTGGTAACAGTGCCATAATTGGCACTGGAAGCCTGTGGGTGGCTGTGGCATATGCCTACATGTGAGGGGGTATCCATTACTGCCGTTTTCCAGACATCCAGCCTTCATTGTCTAGGGCCTTATGCTGCCTTTTAGCTTCACCACCCCTCATGATTGTGTGGTTATGTGCTCACATCCCAGGCTTGCTTGTCACTGGGCCCTGAAATCTATGTTGTCTTTCCCACTCCCATTCCAGTATCTTGATATAAACACTCTGACTCTCAGGATTCCTGAATCATTGCAGGATAAACTCAAGGGATTAACAGACAAAGCCAAATATCTTCGCCAAATTTGGCATCTGAATATCCTTCTTTCCCACCCAATTTTGTGATCTTAGATGGCCTTCTCCACTCTGGGTAGACATGTGTTGCTAATTAAGACAAAGACTAGAACTGGGTGGGGAGCAAGATCTTCTCCTGGGGAAAGCAAAGTAGGATCCAAATTGGGATTCAAGTGTACATAAACCAAAGGTCAGGCAGGGTCAGGAACTTCAGTGTCTCTGGAGTGTTGAACCCCAAGGGACTGAGATAAATAGGAATCTAGGTGTAAGAGTAGAGGTCCAAGAATGGTAGATCCTAATCAGATCAGGGGACAAGATATGGGAAGGGCCAGTGAGCTAGGTGTTTGTCTTAACTTGTTTCCTCCACCCCACCTCTTTCTCTCCTACACAAACACACAAGACTAATATTTTGGATTTTTATTGAAATCATATGTATAACTTGTACTCATCCTGAGTTGACTTGTTGAATCCAGCTGTGCCAGTTAAATTGTAGGTTTGGAAATTAGATGAGTCATTTGACTTCTCTGTGGCTCAACTTTTCCATTTGTAAAATGAGTATAATATATGCCCTATATATTTTATAGGAATACTGTAAGGATCAAATGAGAAAATGCATGTGAAAGAGTCCTATCCAATTAAAAATCCTATACAAATATAATTTGTAATCTTGAAAAGGTGTCAATTTTTCTATGAAAATGTAATGAGGAGGTCCTAGAGACATCATAGGTTTATCTTGGGTAGACTTCAGAAGTACAAATACAATTAAGCCTTTAATATACATAGATTTTAAAAGTGAATTATAGAAGAGAGGCTCTATAGTTTTCATATTTGTTAGTGACAGTAAACCTGCTCAAATGTACAATTTTGAAGCTGGGCAGAGACAAAACTGGCACAGGGCAACAAGGGATGTGCTCCAGATGTCAACCCCTGGAAGGACATGATTCAAATCTTTGGCAAGTCATTTAACCTCTGTCTCAGTTTCTTCAGGGGTAAAATGAAGCTAACAATGGCACCTAACTCACAGGGTTGTTGTGAGAGTCAAATGAGAAAATATTTGTAAAAAGTACTTAGCATAATCCCTGGCACATAGTAGGCAATGTATAAGCTCTTATCGTCTTCTTTTCCTTCCCTTTCAACCTGGATGGGAAATGGGGATCTTGATACCTTCCCAAAATCTATTGCCAGTTCTCTATTGATTTCTCTCCTAAGGGGTGTGCTTTCCTCCCTCAACTAACCTGCTCTTTCTCTTGGCTGCTCCAGTTATTTTCCTAGGGTCCTATGAAGGAAACTCCTTCCCCACTCACCTCCAACCTTCCACAAGTCACTTGGTCTTGGGACCCAAACCACACTGGATGCCAGACTCAGTGGCTGCAGCTGCTACCTACATCCCCATAGTAAATTCAGCCTTAGCACTTCTCCCATCACTATCTTCCTCTAGTCTTCCATTTCACTGTGCTCTCTGAAACCTCTTTCATGGTGTGGGAGGATCACTAGATTTAAAAATAGAGAGCCTGTGTTCGGATCCTTGTTCTGCTGCTTTCCTTTTGTGCGATCTTGGCAAAATTACTTTATCTTTTGGGGCCTCAGTTTCCTTGTCTGTAAAATGTGGAAATAGATGACCTTCACGGTTTCTTCTAATTCTAAGATCTTAGATATCCTAATCATACATCCCTTCTATTTTCTGCTGCATGTTAAAATCTTATTTTCTCCTGAAGACACAGAATTTCTTGGCATGCTCTCCAAGGCTGCTTGCTCCTACTTTTCTACTCCTTGATACATAGGTTTAGGATAGGGGTGGGGAACCCTCAGCCTTGAGGCCACATGTGGCCCTCTAGGTCTTCAAGTGTGGCCCTTTGCCTAAACTTCACAGAATAAATTGGAACATGCAGCCTCAAGGCCATAGGTGTACTACATATGGCCTCGAGGCCATAGGTGCACCCCATCCCTTCTCTAGGAGAAGGAATTGATCTGCTGTTTTCTGATGTTCCTTTCAGATGCTCCCTCTACAAGTGTCACTCAGCAACCATATCTCCTCCTTTAAAGTTCAGTGCAGCCTCTCCAGAGCTTTTTTGCTGTCTTTTATGGATCTCTAGGTCAGTGGTGTGAAACTCAAATAAAAATGGATCCCTGTGGGCCACATATTGACAGACTACAAATGAACATTTTCTATGTTCTATTATATTTTAATATATTTTGTTGAACATTTCCCAATAACATTTTGATGTGGTTCACTGGGAATAAGCTGTCCAGCTCACAATGGTGGCCAAGTGTTTGATATTTCTGTTCTACATCACTTTCTTTTATTCAGTATCAGCACCTGATTCACAGTTTTCTTCTTCAAAATCCTTGGCCCCTTTGAATTCCCTGGCCTCTCAGTTCCTTAGCCTCTTCAACTTCTATACAACTCCAATCTCCCTTAATTGAGCAATATATAAAAAAATCCCATAAAGCTTCCCTATAAATCTGAAGGGGAGATGAAGTTTTCCCTGGGGACCCAATCTGCTAGTGCCAATGGGAGTTTGGATAAGAACCCTTAGAGCTGGGGTGGGAAACCTTTGGCCTCGAGGCCACAGGTGATCTTCTAGGTCCTCAAGTGCAGCTTCAGATGGGTCATACTTAGGGACCTATAGGGCCACATGTGGCCTCTAGGCTGCAGGTTCCCCACCCCTGCCTTAGAGTCTACAGGAGCTGAATGGATAATAGTATAGGTTCTTAATATCAGACTTACTATGACAACTTTCCAGGTGAATTTTCTTAGAGGTACATTTACATGCATATATAATTATTTGTTGTATAAACAATTCCTGGACACTGAGATACATTGATTCTGAATATAATCTCTGAGAGAATATATACTATATATATAGTGGGTATAGTCTGTATAACAACCAGCACATTACAGGTAGCAGGTTAATTTAAATAGCCATAATTAGGTGCTATTCCAGAAATCTCTCAGACCTCTTGAAAAAGTATAAAGGAACCCAATGGAAATGTGAGAACTATTGATTTAAAGAAATAAATGGGATTGTTTTTCTAGAAAAAAAAAAAAACCAAGTGATTTTGAAACCAAATGAATAGGAAGCCAAGTGAAATAACATCACACAATAGGTAAATAAATGATGATACCCTTCTTTTTGATTTCCTTCTTTTCTCAAAAAAGAAAAGCAGAAATTTTTTGAGTTGCAATGTTTTTGGTTGGTCATGATTGGTAAACACTAGCTTATTTGACTTTTGGTTTTGTATGAGAATTGCAGGCTGTCACTTTCTTGTAGATAGGGAACTGTCGTTTTAGGTTAATGTGTATTTTTATGGGTTTCACACAGCACCAAAGGGAATTTTATTTACTTTTTCATATTTAGAAAAAGCCCTTATCCTGTATAGTGGTTTTGGATTAACTGTCAGAAGTTTTCACCAAAGCCTGGCCAATTCCAAAGGTACAATTATGCTCTTAGATACTACACCCACCTTATTACTGGAGTGGATTTTCCTGCTATGAGCAATGACTTTAAAATGATCTTTTTGTCAATTAAAACAAGAGTCATTTCAATTCACCCCAAGTAAATTCCAAACACTGAATGTTTTAGTTTTAGTACCAGTCTCTGAAAACTTATTTGACAAGAGGGAAGAGGTTACCAGGAGACTTTGGGGGCAGCTGCAGAATTCTTATTGAGGTTTTAAGCCAACTCAGAGGTCTTTGTCAATGTGTTCTGTCAAGTTCAACCCTAGCTACATAGTTGCATATGATTCAGAAGAAATGGAATAGGGAGACAGAGAGGAAGATAAGGGACCAAGAGAGGTCAGAAACAATAGGAAATTATTTTGCTTGAGGCATCTGTTCAGGATTTAAAGATACTCAGAGAGATGGAGACTTGGACCAAAAGAGGGAGCACACATATTTAAGTGCTTTGGTCTTTAATTCTCTTATTTAATTTTTGTTCAAATTCAATGTTTCCTTTTTCTTCCCTCCAGCTTCTTCCTAAATCCTAGTTTCAAATATTTTCCAATGTAATTATTGAAGATAGGTTTGATTTTCGTTTTATTACTTGTGTAGAGTTTGTTTCTACTGAGCTGCCCTCTGTAGCATTAGACAAATTACTCAATCTATCTGTATCTCAGTGACTCAATCTCTTTTAAATAAAGATATTGATTATATCTGAAGTTCAAATCTTGTCTTAGGCACTTATTAGCTGCGTGGCCCTAGGCAAGTCATTCAGGCTCTCCCAAACTCAAGTTCCTCATCTGTAAAATGAAGAGTTGTTCCCAATTTACTCAAAGGTTTCATCCAACTCTAGATCTGTGATCTTATTACTAGATGTACACTAAGGTTTCTTACAACTTTATTCTCTGGTCTTATGATTATTTCAACTTTAGAAGTTCTAGTCCCCCAATGTCCTTTCGTTTCTTTATGGGCTTCCCTTAAAGCTACGATTTCAATAAATAAAGGTAATTGCCAATCCATGCTGTTGTTATGTTTCATTTATTAACAAAACAGCAATCATTTCAATTTGCATCACGGAGTGTTTTAATAATGATAAAAATAATTCCTGTTCACTTTGCTTAAATTCTGTGCCAGAAATAAATCACATTGTGTTGAAAAATCAGTAAAATAATTGATTTTTCGGATTACATGATGACCAATAAGAAGAACTTGTTTGGTTCCAATTCTCCACTCATTTGTTTGGTGTTTTGGGTGCACAGTTTGCATGCGAGGATGCTTTTCTATACAGGAACTACACGGACATATTTTTCCAAATTCTTTGCATTCAAGACTTTCTAGGAAAACCCATGATAGGTGGGAAAGTAGGGAAGGAGGAAAGTGTGATTTCTTCTCAGTTTTTAAGCTTAAGAGCCCTAACATAAAGACAAAGTTGGGATTTGCCCTCCCAGTTGCCTTCTAGTTGAGGGATTCTATACTTGTATAAAAAAGCATTATCTTAGGTATTTTTTTTATCTTAGGTATTTTTTTTTAAGTTTGAAAAATAAATCCTTTTCATCAAGAGCCAACGAGCACCAAAGTAGTTAGTTTATGCTACTAATACAAACTCATTGTTTTGTTCCAGATTCTATTATCTTGTTCTATGAAAATAAGTGCCAGATTGCCTATTGGAATCTTATAATGTTTATCTCTATCCAACATAAGTCAAGATTTTTGGAACCTGATTTTTAAAATTGATGAGACTGATATAAATTTATCTGAAATAAACAATCATGAAATGAAAGTAGTTTGGGATGTTAAAGGACCTGATCTCTCTGCCTCAAATCTCTTCCCATTCTAGTCTATTCACTCTACTCAGATGTCAAATTAACCTTCCTAAAGATTCAGTAGTGGGGGCGGAGCCAAGATGGTGGCGTAGCAGCAGCAACATATCGCAGCTCTTACATAGCTACCCCAAAATACCCATAAAATAGGACTCAAACCAATCCTAGAACTCCAAAATGCACACAAAGATACTTCCCACTAAAGTCAGCTCGGCTACGAGGAACCATATCAGCACTGTGAAACTAGCCTGGCCTGAAGCTGCTGCTGAGCCCCGGGGGGAGGCCAGACGGACGAGAGGAGCGGTGAGCAGATTAGCGGCAGCTGCGAGCAGCATTCAGAACTAGGTCAGTAGGACTTGCGAGGCCTTGGGAGAAAAGCAGTCTGGCCGAAAGGCCTCCAGAGCGGAAAAGTGAAAGGCAGAGGTTTTGCACCTGCCTCTGCATTGCAGCTTCACCCCCGCTGCCTGCAGACAGCAGGGGGACTAAGCAATTGTTCTGAGGCCAGTGCTCTCACATTGAGTGGCCTGGTTCCAGATCGCCATCTTGGGCCTCAGTCTTGGAGTCTTCATTATCCAGTGAGCCAGAAGTAAGTAGGAAGGGTCCCAGCACCTTCCTGAGAGCTACGGCAGCTGGGAGGACCCCAGCAATTTGGGACAGAGCTTTCCCTTCTGTAAGCAGAGCCCCATAGAGATTTAAAAAAA
>CM053587.1:115764454-115779752 GCA_028646515.1 Pseudochirops corinnae
TCCGGAGATCAAGGGAGCTTGGATTAAAACCAAGAATCACCTACCCAGCAAAATTGAGCATCGTATTCCAGGGGAAAATATGGTCATTCAATGAGGTGGAGGACTTTCAAACATTCCTGCTGAAAAAACCAGAACTCAAAAGAAAGTTTGACACGCCAACACAAGAAGCATGAGAAGACAAACACGGAAAAGAAATCATCAGGGATCATTGTGAGTCTAAAAGCACCTGTGGTGCTGAGGGTCACAGCCCAGTTGCTAAGCTCAAAGAGAAGTCCTGCAAGACAACTCACCTGATGAGACATAGCTGAGATGACTGGCTCAGCCGGTCCTCCATTGGTCCATCCCTCCAGCACACAAGGAGATCGTGCTTTAATCATGTTACTTCTAGGGTATATAAGGAGGACACTATAATACAATAAAGGATAGATGCTGTACACTTAAAAAAAAAACAATCAATGCAAGGCTTTGATTATTGTTGTTCTTATTATTACTTTTTTTTTTTTGCAATCATGCCTTCATCCATATTTGATCATGAATATTACAGTTGATCTATGGGGCTTCCTATTAGCTGTCACCTAGTTTTTGTTTGTCTTCTTTTGATCACATATAAACACAACCTAAGATTTATTCCCTTATAAAGTCACCAAAACTCCACTGAAGACATACAATTAAAAAAAAAAATATTGCTATCCATGATTACCTTATGTCCCAGTTGATTTCATTTGCCCAGCAACAGACCAAGTGGTTTCTGGCAAGACAGGTACTTTAAGTCAGACTCTCACTGGAACAACTAATATCAGTGCTGTGATTTTACTTAGGATGGCAATTTGTTATTGAAATTGGAGCATTAAAATGTGTTTAGGCAGCCTCCTGAGGTTCTTGTGAAATCAATTGTTTCATTTTTTTTTTTTTTTACTAAAGTGTTTAAAATATTTCCCTCTCCTCTTTTTAAGGGGTGGAACTAAGAAAAGAAAAAAAAAATCAGGTCACATTAAAGAAGCCACCCTAAGAGGATTTTGGTAATGTTGAGAAGCCAAGGCACAATGATGATGATGATAAATGTAGTTTATTTTTAGTCACTGATTACAAAAAAGTTAATTCCTTTGCCCAATAAGTATGACTTTCTAGAAATATTCAGATTTCCTCAAATAGAGAGAAGAGAATGAGAAAAATCAAATAGAGACAAAAATGAAGCATGCAGGAGGCAAGTAGCCACAAGAGCTATTTGAAGCAATCTTTGTTGTGTATTATCCCAAAGGCAATCTAACCATCTGAACCTTTTTCCTTTTGTGTCAGTACCATGTGGCTAATTGTAGATTGGAATGTAGAGAGGAGACCCTCACAGCTGTAACACGCTCTTGCTCTACATAACACAATGGAGAAGTAGTTATGTTCTGTGAAATAATTTTGAATCAGAGGTAGCAGAATTATGAGACATTGTATGGAAATGGAATCCAGGCTAAGAGTGGTGTATATCCTTCTTTCCTCTTATATTTCATTAGCCCAGAAAAGGAGACAAGGATTATGAAGTAATTAATATGAATTCCAACATACATAGGCTCTGCTCAGGGATAGGGAGAGAAAGTAGGGAAAAAATTGTTTTCTGCGCAATTCTACATGGCAGGTTGCCATGTACATTCAGATAGAAAAACCTTAAAGTGCTATGTAAATGCTAGCTGTTAATATAGGGGCAAAATGCAGGAAGGCCAGTACTGTGATATCTGGATAATAATTTATACAAATAACAATATTGTAAAGACAAATGAAACACTTAAAAAGTCTGGTTAATGAAATAACTGGTCATGATTATAGAGGACTAAAGATTAGGCATACTTTAGGACAGAAAGTAATAGCCTCACTTCAGTGCAGAATTAGATACGTGTGTGTGTGTGTGTGTGTGTGTGTGTGTGTATGAGACGTGGTAAATACAATAATTTGTTTTGTCTGATTATGCATATTTGTTGCAAGACTTTTCTTTTTTCCTTTTCAATATGGTGGTGAGAAGGGAGAGGAAAAAATAGTGATTGTTAATTGAAAAATTTAAACCTAATGAAAAACAACAACAAAAAGAAAGAGCCCTAGATTGAATTTTAGGAGACCTTATTTTTTTTGGCTGAGTGACTTTGGACATATCCCATCGCTTCTCTAAACCTCATTTTTTCTCATTTGTAAAATGAAAAAGGATATCTTAGAAACTTTCAAACTGAAATTTGATGAGTCTATAATTAAGAGAAAAGTGATGGATTTGGGGGTCATTAGGATTAGGTTGCAATGAAGAGGAAGGATGTAATTTGGGAAGACCAAGAAGTGAATGGAGAAATTCCTCAGACTAGGATGCAGATCAGTCCCACTGAAGTTCTGTGATGTTTAGAAACCATGGCTGCATCTTTTGGAGCTGTCAAGTCAACAAGCAGTTATGAACTCATTCTTTGCCAGGCTCTGGACTAGGCACTAAGGAGACAAAGAAAGATAGAAATAGGACCTACCTTCAAGGAAGTCATAACCTGTGAGGTTTGTATAAAATACAAATGACTAGGAACAAACAAGATAACAGGATAAATTGGAGATGATCTTAGAGGAAAGGTACTAGCATAAGAAGGATCTGGGAAAGGCTTCCTCCAGAAGTTAGGATTTTAACTGAGAATTGAAGGAGGCCAGGAAAGCCAAAAAGCACTGATGAGAAGGGAGGGAGAGAGGTCCAGGCATGAGAGATAAACAGTGAAAATGTATAGGATCAGAAGATGGAGTGTCTTGCTCAAGGAATAGAAGGAGACCAGTGTTACAGGATCAGTGTATGTGGAGGGGAGAAAGATTGAAGAAGACTGCAAAGGGAGGAAGGGATCATGTTATAAAGAGCTTTAAAAAACAAACAAGATTTTATACTTGATCCTCAAGGAAATGGGGAGACACTGGGATTCATTGAAAAGAGAGATACCATGGTCAGTCCTGTGCTTTAGGAAGATCACTCTGATAGCTGATTGGGGAGAAAGTTGAGGCAGGGAGACCAGCCAGAAGATTGTCAAAGGTATTAATCTAGGCATGCAGTACTCCAGGTATGAGGTGATGAGGGCCTGCACCCAAGTGGTGGCAATGTCAGAGGAGAGAAAAGGGTATAAGTGAGAGATGGTGCAAATGTAGAATCTACAGGGCTTGGCAAATTATTGGCTATGTGGGATCAGAGAATGGGGAGTTGAAGATGACACAAATTGTGAGTCTGGGTGACTGAGAGGATGGTGGTAACTTCACCACAGTAACAGAGAAAAGTGGGGGGGGAGAGTTTTAAGGGGAGGGTATAATGAGTTCAGTTTTAGACATGTTTAGTTTAATATGTATATGGGACATCCATTTCAAGATATTTAATAGGCAGCTGGAAATGTGACACTGGAGCTCAGGAAAGAGGTTAGGGCTGAATAAGTAGATTTAAGAGTCATCAATGTGGAGATGATAATCGAATCCATGGAAACTGATGAGATCACTGTATAAATTAGTATATAGCAGGAGAAGATGAAGGATCCAAGACTGAGCCTTGGGGGAGGGGTGCACATCTATTGGGAATTCTTTAAAAAGAAATCCAATAAAGGCAACTGAAAAGGAGCAGTCATCTTGTAGGAGAGCCAGGAAAAAAGTCTCATAGAAACCTAGAGAAAGGGAATATCAAAAAGAAGATGGTGTTTGATTGTCAAAGCCTCCAGAGAAGTTAAGATAGATGAGGATTGAGAATAGATCTTTTGAGTAGAGTAGCATAGACATAATGATACATTTTTGGACAGCTGGGAAGAGCAGGGATATAGAACTGGATATACTTTTTCTTTTCTATAAAGAGAATTTCTGGTTTGTAAATAGTGTGTAAATCACAATATGCTCTTCAATTAGAACAATGGTTCAAAGAAACAGAATTCCAAAGAACTAATTGGGTACCTTGTCACTAGCTTAACTGTTGAAGAGCTTTTTTCAACAAATATTTCCCTATTTTTCTGATACATATACACTTTCTCAGATCATATTTCTGGCTTCTTGTAAGCAATCATAAGTCATTATACTATGCAAGATATTATGCTATATATCATACTAAATATATAATATATAAATATATACCATACTGAACATTAAATTACAACCTTCTTTACTGAAGAAATATAATTTTTTGAATAAATTCTTATGCTGCAGCCTATCTACCCCAATACCATTTTAGTTATCCCTTTCTATACTTTTTGAGGAGGGGTAGTGTGTGCAATGGATAGAACTCTGGATTTGGAGTCAGGAAGAACTGGGGTTCATTCCCACCTTAGATACTTGCTGTGTATCCCTGTGTCCTTCACTATGGTCATCTGTAAAAAGAGGGAGAAGGCTCCCATGATCATTCCAGCTCTAAATCTATGGTCATAGTCAGCATCCTGTGCAGTGGTCTAGACTGTGTCAGTGTCAGTCAGGGCTGTCTATTATCTCCTTAGGGCATACACCTTGACTTATAAAAGGGTAGTGGGATTATCTTTTCATCTTGATGAGATGGCTATCATTTCTTTAATTCTTTTGGCCTATGGTAACCCTCTGGGGACACTCTATGATGGCTTCTAGGTTTCTGCTGTGCCTTGTAAGAGATAATTTGGTGTCTATAATCCTGTATAGGGAATTTAGATCATCTTTTCTTATTTGCTTATACTGAAGTTAAATCTATCCACTGACTACAGCATTTTCTGTTCTTGCTTGTAAGTTTAGCTGTTATTGTTGTGCAGAAAATAAAAGCCAGCCGACACCTGGGTTCAAGATAAATTTAGGTGTGGATTTATTAAGCAAGCGTGCGACTACAGGAGTGTTTATCACTCAAATTGGTAGTGATCTTTGGGGGTACAGACTTTGATTATAAAGGCTAAAACCACAAAAACCACAATCAGGGAGGGGAGCTAGCAGAAGCCAGGATGTACAGAAACAAAGAACAGCCATTGGTTAGATCTATAGTTCAGGGCTAATTTGGAATATGGCACAAGGGTACAAGGGTGCAATCTTCCTGTGACTCAGGTGTCCCTTGGAAGAGCAGGGTGAAGGATCATAGTTAATGCTTTCCAGAACAGGGTGGCAGGTCATGGGAATTGGAAAATCCCAGAACAGGCTGGGATCATGTTCTAGGCAAAGGATGTGGGGACCCTTCCTGGTCAGCAAAACAGGACAGGTTGGTCTCTATATTACACCATAACCCTGAGTTGTACTTTGTACACTCAAATTGATTCAAGGAAAATATATAGAATGCTAATTTGGGGAAGGAAAGGGCAGGGAACTTTTCCCTGAGCAATGCCTAGACATGCCTTAAAGCTGTTTCAAGCTATGACAAGATATAGGATAGAGAAAAAGACAGAAATATAAAGGGGGTTTAATGGTGGGCCACAAATCAGGTGGTGTGCAGTAACCTGGGATTTGGGCTTCTGTATAACATTATTACCCAGGAAAGCTAAGCAACACAGTGCCTGGAGAATACACACACACACAAACACACATAAACGTCTATGTATGCATACCCCCACACATACATACACCATTTTTTTTCTCCAAGGTAATTTTTAATACTAGAAAATACCCACACTACTCCCTAGGGAATCAGGGTGATAATCTCTCTGTACTCTACCCTCACAAAATGAGATCTGGAACATTGCATTCTGTTCTGGGGGGTCAGAGTTCAAAAAAGATATTTGTAAGTTGGAGAACATCTAGAGGAGGGTAATCAGAGGAGAAGGACCTTGAGTTTATGATTGAGTACTGTTTAAAAGAATTTTGGATGCTCAGCTTAGAGAAGATGAGACTGCATTTAAGTATCTGAGAGACTGTCATGTAGAAAGGGGAGTGGACTTCATTTGTCTGTAGGGGGAGAAGTAGAGACAGAATGTGAAATTTGCGAAGAGGCACATTTAGATATCCTGATACCTTGATGTCACATCATAAACATTTTTTCTAACAATTAGAGCTATCCCAAACTTGAAAGCTTTGCCTTGGGAGGCTCCTCCTCATTGGAGGACTTCAGGCAGAGATTGGATGACCGCTTTGGTCCCCATGTGGTAAAGGACACATGTGACCAGTGAGTCTTGGTTGGTCCTTTACTCCTAGTGATGGGGAGAAGTAATTATTATATTTGCTAAATTCGAAGACCCTCATCTTTATTATAAATTATACAAACTTGAATAGGTGTGGAAGTTAAAGTCCCTAGTCTGGAGTTTCCTGGATCACTTCCTGAATCCTTCTCACGGATAGGAGCCAAATTGTTAGTCCACTAATATGTAGGATGCTGACAACTTGTAAGAATAGATTATGCATTTTGGTAAGCAGTAAAATTTCATCCTTGAAGTTGCCATAGCTCTTAGATGGGCAAAATCAGATTCAATAAAGGCAACTATCTTGTTTGTTGAATTATACCTATCACCATTTAATTCAGTGCTCTGGACATAACTTGGGCTCATGAGTCCATAACCTTGGAGCTGGATGGGGCTTTATACTAGTACAACTCCCTCATTTTACAGATAAAGAACTGGGAACACAAAAAATATGAAGTTACCTGCCCGAGATCACAAAAGTATTAAGAGTCTGGAATTAAACCCAAGTCCTCTTACTCCAAATACAGTATTGTTTCTACTGTGTCAAGATGTTATGTGTATTTGGAGAAATAGTTTTATTAGGTAGTTGAGAAATAATTTAGTGTAGTGAATGGAGGCTTGGTCTTGAAGTCAAAAAGATCTAGATGCAAGTCCCACTTGTGATGTATACAGGCTGTGTGCACCTGGAAAGTCATTGAACTTTTCAGTGCCCCAAATAACTCCCTCTAACTCTAAGTAGCAAAAGCTGTCAATTTGCCTTGCTAGAGCGAATTTCCTCACTCAGAATTCTCTTTATCCACAGGTATGGACAAAAATGACATGTGTGTGGGAAGAGGCTCAATTTACATTCAGAGCTCCAATATTAAAGTTTCTAGTGGGAGTTCCTTATCCATGGTAAGTTGCAAAATAAAGCTGTCTAGAACAAAGAGGGTCTCTCTTGTTTAAGGCTGTCTCTTTTCCTTCTACCTTGCTGATCACCTCTCCCACCTCCCAAAGACGCAAGGATTACTTAGCTACCCCTAATCATATCTCTGTGCAACAGGGCATCTCCATTTGGATGATTAGAAAATGAAAAAGACAAACATGGAGTTATTCAAAGTCATAAAGGAAATCAATAGTTGAGGCATTATTACAACTAACTCTTCATTCTGGACCAGACTGCACTGAATTCTCCTCATTAATTGGTTAATCCAGAGAGCATCTTGGGGACAGGTCAATTTATCATCCTTGTTTTTCTTTTTCACATGAGAGAAGTAAAAGACTCAGCAATTTGCATAGTTTTCTCACAGATTGAGAGTATAACAGGATACAGAGATGAAGCCCCCTAGAGATCACCTGAGAGCTCCAGAGTATTGATTTATTCTTTCTGCCAACATTTATTAGGGATTGGTTATATGCAAAGCAAGAGACAGAGGCTTAGAATCAGGAACACCTAAGATCAAATGTTATCTCTGACAATACTGACTAGAAGAACCTAGTTGGAAGAATCTTAACCTGTCAATGCTTCTAGGGAATTCTTTAAGATTATAAATTCCTGGACATTTGTGGATTTGCACTGATGGATGGAAAGTCTTCACTGGAAATTCTGTGTTATTGAAAAAAAATTACAGAATCAGGCATCATACTCCTTCTTTCCTAATTTTCCCCCCAAAAACAAGAATTAAAAAGAAACAGTAGAATATGCAGATGCATGGGATGCATAGTTCCTTCCCTTATTGATCTTGCATTCAAGGAGAAGAGTTAACTTTTTCACACTATATTACATGAGCAAATATGATAGGTTTCAGAAGAGGGGAACTAGCAAAGCGCTCTGACATGCCAGGAAGGGCATATAGCTTCATGTTAACAAAATTATGAAAATTATAATAATTACCATTAGAGGCAGTAAATGGCTTTCATAAGTTCTTATTTGGTGACAATTGCAAAGATCATATTATAAATCAGCATGTTAAATGAACTATAATGAATTTCTACTTTACCACAAACCAGAAAATCCCTCAGAATGAGAAAGTGACAATGGTATTATCTTAGTAGGTACTTATTAGGCACAAGAGTCGGCTTTGAATTATTGATTTATAAGAAAGATTATATTCAGTTTTTAAAAAAAACATATGAAAAGACATTTTCTGTTGCATGCATGTTAATAATTTTGTATCACAATAATCCTGGTGAATTATTCTATTCATCTTTGAACGATATGTATTGAACTTGTACTGTGGACAGAACACTGCATACAAAGGAAATAGGAAATTACCTGACATCAAATAACTTAGCCCTTCAATGGTGGAAACAAGATAGAAGATAGAAAAAAATGATTGTAAGAGGGAGGCAGATTAACAGATTCTAAGTATTATCTTTAATTGGTAAAGAGATAAGGAATGATTCAACCTAGGAGATACTAACTGGAGAAAGCTTTCTGATGTGCATATTTCTTAATTAGATCCTCGATCATCATATTCAGAATTTGAAGAAAACTCTGATGCCAACTAGACTATTCCATTTTTATCTTCATATTACCAATACTTAGTACTTTATAACACCAGTGCATTGTACTAAGGGCCTGCCACATAATAGATACTTAATATACTTATTGTTTGATTGGCTTCAAATAGGAGAATGGAGTTTTGATAAGAAGAGGGGGAGATGGCATTCCAGGTGAGAGAAACGACAAATATCAAAGATGGACAAAAGGGTCAAATGTATTAGTGTGGGACTCATGACCTCTAAAATCCAGGTCTAAGCCAATGATCCTTTGAACTAAGAGATCTGTTTGAAGAGGGGATAAATGAAAATGTTAAGGTGAGCTGGGAGTGGTGTGTGTAACAGTCACTGGAAGGCCTAAATAGCCTGTTTTAATGTTATCCATCTGGAACATGGCTAATGAGATGTTTGAGGTATTACATTAAATATATTTCTATAGATGAGATCTCTATGTTAAACTCTGTCTTACACTAGCTGTAGACAGATTGATCTGTGCTTTTAATTTTTTTATAATAAAACATACCATGGCAACATATCACATTGCAGCCTCATGTATAGTTTGAAAATATACTACATTTTCAAAAGGGATAGTTAAAATTTGGCTTAGAGACACATTTCTAAGGCTCTATGCTTTGCTATTTTTGTTCTGAGAAATGACAAGAAAAATTTCCTTCAAGAGATTGGAGAAAGTGAGGTTCTTTTCTGAATATCCTTTTTAAGAAAGGAAAATTACCATTTATAAAAAATGAGATTTCCTTTGAGGGCTAGTGCTACATGTAGGTGAAGTGGACAACAGTCTATGCAGCACAGAATGAATGATATCAGGAACTTTGTCTGCCCCCAAAATGTCTTACTCATTGATTACACTAACGTTGATCTGAAATTTGAATGTGTTAGGATTATTCCCCTTTCCATCTTCAGAGCACTACAATGAAAATTCATTTTACCTGGAATTGAAGAGGGGGGGTGGATTTCTGAAATCTCTTCTGGGGCTTTATTCCTAATCAACTAAACAGAGATTTAAAAGATTAACTAGTTAAGGTAAGAATGAAAGATCAATATTTTGATCCTGGGCAGGGGGAAAGTCAAGAGCAATCTTGTATGTAGCTAGGGAGGAAGACTACTGGGGAAGGAGTGTCAAAGGGGGTTGAGGGTGAGGAATGGAAGCTAAAACATGTCCATTTTGTAATTACATTGTACTAATTATGTAGACTTATAATGTTATGATTTTTTAATTTTTTGGGGGGGAAGCACAGAAGTATTAACTCCCTGTTATTATGATACCTAATCTAATAATGTAATTAGCCAGAAGAAAAAAATATAGAATGTTTGAACCATGAAGTAATCTAATATTTTAATAAGGAAATCAATATATTATATTATTCTTATGTATTCTTAGATATTTTCATATATTATTCAGTCCGTCTAAATTGAAGGACTGAATGAATGAAACAAGCATATGGTGGTTAGAAAGAAATTCTCCTTTGTAAGCACACTATTGGAAATCTAAAAATCAGACTCTGGTTTGGAATCACTTACTCTCAGTCGCCTGTAGTTTTTGGCATTCTAACTCTATCAGGTTCCATAGTTAGTAACTGTCAGAGGCTGGATTCTCTTAATCCAAATACAAAAAGAGAGAGCTGAGAAAAGCAGGAGAGGAAATTCCAGGTGATAGGGATGATAACGTGGGTTCTATTTTCTTCTCATTAAAGGTATATATATGGGCTCTGTTCTACTGTATTTAGATAAGATTAATGCCCAACAGGTAAAGGAATGGAGATTCAGTCTGGTCATGTAACTATGAGATCAGGAGGCAGGTTACAGGGAGTGTCAGTCAACCAACTCTTTATTTGGTTATTCCTGCATAGTCATAGACTGGATTTTTTTTTGGCTGGTGTTTGCATCTCATACTTTTACATAGCTTGTTGTTACTCATGCTAGGAATTCTTTTTTTTTCTGCTCAGAACCTTTTACTCCCTTTAAGAATCAGATCAAAGGCCAAAAGCTTCAAGAAGCCTTTCACCCAGACCAAACTTACTTGCACTTATTTTGCTTAAATTGTATTACAGTATTTATTCTACTTACCCATTAGAATGTAAGTGCGTTGAGATCAGGACCTGCTTTTTGTCTTTGTATGCCCACGACCTCTATATTAAGTCTCAAGGTACCAAGAAGCAAGGAATAATCCCTGAGAATGACCTTTGGGATCCCAGACCAGAGACAATGACTCACCCTTGGGTGAACTCACCCTTGAATTGGAATCTATTCTCTACAGAGAATGAGGTGGTGCAGGGAAGCATATGTTCCAAGGTGTTGGAGGGAAATGTTTATACTTTGTTTTTGCTATATCTTTGAAGTGAATAACTGTTTTTAAAGGTTAATTGATATTTAGTGGTTAAATGGAATGGAATCTCTAATGACTGGTACCTAACATTAAATGGAGAAAATAGCTGAGGGAATTTCAAGCCAATGGCCGTAGAGAAGAGATACCCTGAAACCTCTTAGGATGTCCTGCAACCTTTTGGGTAAGATGCAGTGGTTTAAACTTTAGGAGAATAGATGGGGGCATAATTACTAGACTATGATGAGTGATGTCTTCCTTCCACATTCCTTCCACCTTTTGGTGCTCACTGGCACAGAAATTTGTCTTGAAGTCACCACTTCTCTGTTCACCTCTTCCAAGGCTAGCTGATTCTTTTTGCTCACATCACCTACACCTAGGATAAAGAGGTGGAGGAGCTGGTATTTCCATTTCTAAGCTCTCTGCCACAACCACTCAGTGTAAGGGCTTGGAGTTCTGTGTGAAGAACAGTAAACAGATTAGTATAGCTGGATCATAGATTGTAGACAGAATAATGTGTAAGAATATTGGAAAGATAGGTAAGGCTGAAATTATGAAGACCTTCAAAGATCAATAAAAGAACTTTGTATGTGAATCTGGGGGAAATAGGGTGTTACTGAATTTTATTGAGTACAGATATGACAGGAGCATATCTAGCTTTGACAGCTGAGACAAAGCAAAGTAATGTATGATACATCACAAATTTATATGTCATTCTTGACTACTGGGCATGCTTATCTCTTCTGTATGTGTCTAATGTATATGAACTGTAGAAGCAAAAACATCTGCTTTTTCAGCTCCTATTCCCAAGCTGCTAAGAATGGTGAAATTATGATGACTATGTATACTACCAATTCTGACTTTCTCATGTCAGATGAAGTCTCAGCAGTGCTCAGTAATCCCTCTTTTCATCAGATCTAAGTACTCTATCATATCCTCCGTAGGGGTTGTTCCAAACTTCCTCTGTCCTTAAGTCTACAACTTTACTTCCACTCACTCAGCAGATGACCTCACCTTCTCCTGGCCAAGACTAATTCCTTCACTTAATGCTCCCCTTTCTTCTCTCCTCCATCTTGTGACCCTGATAATCTTTCAAGTGCTTGTTCATTTTTTTTTTTTACTCCTCTTTCTTGGCTCTTTCCCCACCCTCTGTAATGTGGTCCTGGGGTCCAAATAATTTGAACATATCAGCATTTGGTACAATTTAGTTGTGATGTGTCCTGGGGCCCACCAAGGGTGGGAGAAGGTGCATTATATATACCCACCTCAATTGTTTTATCCTTTCAGGGACCTATATTTTTATTAAGCCCTGAGCCTAAGCACAAACAGCTATTCTCTTGTTCTTTATTTTTCACTTTACCCTGACTTCCACCCTACCCCCAATCAGGAATCTTAGGGTTTTAGCCCTTTGCAAAGAAGCAGTTTTTATCCATTTAGCACATAAATTAAAAAAAAAATCTGTGTTATCTTTAAGATGAAGCTTCTCTGTAAACAGGTAGTTTTAAGGCCATTAAAGTATGCTACTTACCTATTGTCTTACTGGATAAATTATTCCCAATGGAAAATCCCACATATGCTGCATTGGGCCCGATGTCCCACTCATTGTATTCTAAGAGACTTTGCTGCTAAGCTTTTAGACATTGTAATCTAAAATGTTTATAGCAGCTTTCTTTGTGGTAGCAAAGAACTGGAAATTGTAAGGTTGCTGGTCAGTTAGGAATGGTTGAACAAGTTGTGGCATATGATTGTGAAAGAATACTACTGTGCTATAAAAGGAATGATGAACTCAATGATCTTAGAAAAACATGAATAGATTGCATGAAATAATGAAGAACAAAATGAGTAGAACTAAGAGAAAGTTGTATGCAGTAACAGCACTATTGTTAAGAACAACTTTGAGGAGCTAAATAATTTTGACCATTATAAATGCCCAAATTAACTACAAAGGGCACATGGAGGAAGATACCATTTGCAGAAAGAACTGATAAATATGTGTATGTATAGGGTGGGGGGAGAGGAAAATTTTTTTATTATATTATATAACCTTATTATATATTTATTTATATATAATACATAAATATAAAATATTTACATATTTTATTATAATATTATATTATATAACCTTATTATATATTTAAAAGGAATAGTAAGTTGCATAATAGCTTGCAGTTTCATGTACAATCTTTTTTTTTTTAATTGGTTTAATATTGGGCAAACTATACACTTTACCAACCATGTTTATAATAAAAACTTCCCCTGACTTCCATAACTCTACTATCTTTTGGTTCTTCTTTTCCTGTCTAAATGCTCTTTCTTGGTCTTAGTTTATTCCTTTTGTCACGTGTATATATATGTGTGTGTGTGTGTGTGTGTGTGTGTGTGTGTGTGTGTGTGTGTGTGTGTAACTTGAATGGGACTCAGTTTTTGATCCTTCTTTCTCCCTATCTCCTTTCATAAACTCATCTCCTTCCACAGTTTTGATGATCACTTCTCTGAAGATGATTCCAAAATCTATATATCCAGTCCTAACCTATTCTTGTCCTATTTCCCAAATGCACGGTAGATGTTTTGCTAGTTCTTCAAAGTCACTATGTCCCAAACTGAGCTCATTATCTTTTCCTCAAAAGCTGAGCTCTGTTTCAATTTCGCCTTTACTGTAATGGTGCCACCATATTGTGAGTCACTCAACCTCAAAATTTTTAAGCCATCTTTGATTCTTCCCTCACTTCCTATATTCAATCAGTTGGCAATTCCCATTGGTTCTATCTTTACAGTCTCTCATATGTCTCATTCTTCCTCTCAACTTATATAGCTATGACCCCTTTTCAGGCCTGCAGTACCTTATTTATTATTATTCAATTCACCAAAAGTTTATTGAATATCTATTAAGTGCTAGTAATATAAAATAAAAATAAAAAATAGCCATTGTCTTCCTTGAGGAGCATGCAGTGAAGCAAGAAGAGGAATGTATACAAACCTCCTTAAAATTGCCATTCACAGATCTGACTCTTGTCTCTACTGCTTCATCTGTGGTCACATATCATTTTCCCATTCATCTTGAGTCTGTTAGGGCAATGGCTGCCCCTCCACTCCCATTTCCATTCTCTCTCTTTTTTACTCTAGTCCAAGGGCAACACCTTCCTGGCTGCAGAAAAGGCATGCCATGTTATCGTGAGCGTATCATATGCTAGGTTACTTAGCAAATATTTCATTAGTACCACAACTGGCTATTACAAATGAGCTGTTTTCTGATAGGCTTAAAGTGTTTATTTTTCACCTTTATTTGAGAACAGCAATTCAACACACAGCAGGCAGAATGGCTTATTCAAAGGCTATTTAGAATTGAAGCACTTGTATGGTGGGGCAACCCCCTTACATCCTTACACTTGGAGTGCTGGTCACATAGCAATTAACTTTGGAATATTAAAGGAAAATAACTCTTATTTTCACTTCTGTCTAGATTTGTTGTGTTTATTATTCTTTTTTTCTGACTGGCATGGGGTAGGAGAGTGGGACCGGAATGGTAGGAGGAGGGAAATAGTAAGAGGAAAGAGGGATGTGAAGCATGTTTTTCTTTGGGAAGAAGCACATGTACTTTTTCTGGCATGATGTTGATACTTTTTATGCCACTGTAGAATCTTGTGCATGTGACCAAACATGCTGATCTTGCACTTTGTCACGGATTAGTACATCAAATTGCTGAGTGATTTATGAAGAAAGCTGTGGCCCCTGCTGGGGAGCTGTTCCAAGACTTGGAACTCTGCTGCAACCTCATTTGAGACTTTCAATTTGGATACCTTTTAGTGGCCTCAGTCCAGATCTTAGGCACTCATTGAAAACTGTACCATGATTCACTATCTCCTCCTGAAGAGTCTCAAATGGATGTTGAGTTGGCTTTCTATCGTCTATTGTCTCCATAGTTTATATTCAAGATCCTAAAAATAAATAATGCACTTAACTAGGTTCCTTTATTGGTTCAAGGTCAGCATCAGTGATGAAAGCCCAGAATAGGGTGAATTCAGAAGGATCTAGTCTACTCCTAAGTAGATATCCTGAAACTAGAAGATGACCAAAGAATTCATTTCTATAATTAGAGTTAATGTGGTACACTGGAAAGATCATTAGATTTGGAGTAGATGTATCTGCATTCTTCATCTTGTATTTATTAGCTTTGTGATGAAGGGCAAGTCAATTGAACTCTTATACCTACAGTATTCCCCTCATAGGGTTGCAAAAATCAAATGAGAAATAATATAGATAAAATTCTTGGTAAACCTTAAACCTTGGTAAACCTTTACAAAGCATTGTAAAAGTGTTGGTAATTGTATATGTGTATATATACACATATTTATATGCTTATGAATATGTATATGTATGTGTGTGTTTGTGAGAGTGTGTG
>CM053587.1:115780252-115813195 GCA_028646515.1 Pseudochirops corinnae
TTCCTGGAAAACAAGCCTGGCGCCACAGGCTCCACGTGACCACATTCAGCCTATTAAGGCAACAGAGTATACTTTCAAATATCCAAGGGTCCTCAGAGTCACGTAGCCACTTTAGCAAAGGGCCTAGGGACAGGGAAGATCTTTAGATTCCCATAACACATCTTTGGGATATAGACTTAGCAGTGGTATTGCTGGATCAAAGGGAATGCACAGTTTTATTACCCTTTGGGCATAATTCCAAATTGCTCTCCATAATAGTTGGATCAATACACAACTCCACCAACAAAGCATTAAATGTATCCCAGTTTTCCCACATTCCTCCAACATTCAACATTTTCATTTTTTGTGATGGTAGACACTTTGATAGGTGGTACCTCAGAGTTCTTTCAATTTGTTTTAATTAATTTAAAACTAATAAATAATTTAATTATTTTAATAGTGATTCAGAGCATTTTTATATGACTCTAGATAGTTTTGATTTCTTTGTCTGAAAACTGCCTTTCATATTCTTTGACCATTTATCAATTGGGGAATGACTTGTATTTTTACAAATCTAACTCAGTTCTCTATATATATATTTGAGAAATGAGGCCTTTATAAGAGGTACTTGTGGTAAAAACATTTTCCCCGGTTTTTTGTTTCCTTTATAATTTTGGTTGCATTGGTTTTGTTTGTGCAAAAAACTTTTTAATTTTATATAATCAAAATTATCCATTTTATATCTTGCAGAGTTCTCTATCTCTTGTTTGGTTGTGAACTCTTCCCTTATCAATAAATCTGACAGATAAACTATTCCATGTTCTCTTAATTTGCTTATGGTTATCACCCTTTAAGTGTAAATCATGTACCCATTTTGACCTTATCTTGGTATGTGGTGTAAGATGTTGGTCTATACCTAGTTTCTCTAGACCAGCAGTTCACAACCTGTGGGTCGTGACCCCTTTGGGGGTCACCTAAGACCATAGGAAAACACATATTTACAGTGGTCTTAGGAACCGAGACATCGCTCCTCTATCCATCTCCAGGAGGGTCCACCCACATGCAGATATGCCCACATACGAGTCTTAAAGGGTCGCGACATTAGGAAGGTTGAGAACCACTGCTCTAGACACTTCTGTAATGCAATTTAATACTAACATAGTTTCACTTTTAATAGATATTCTCAACTAACAGAGGAAGGAACCATATGGACCTGAGGGGCCCTTATAACATCCAAAGACTTAAAACAAGCTAATCATGGTAACAGGATATTATATTGGTATAGATATTCTTTAGTCACTGGAAATCTTGAAGAACTAAACGTCATAGATCTTCAAATAAAATTGTAAAAGCCCAAGAACCAATGCAATGCAGTAGATTCAGAATTAGGTGAATGACAACCTAAATAGTAAACATGAGTGCTAAAAAATACACCAGTGGATTTTCCCAGGAATCAGTGCTTCATCTTATGCATAATTAAAATGTTGAGGTTTTGTTGTCCGATGTCATGAATAAACAAATAGATATTCCATCAAACTTGCAGATGACACAAAACTATGAAGGATTGGGATCCAAAAAGACCTTAATAAGCTAAGAGGGGTGGGGAACTTGAGACCTTCAGGACACGCTGGTCTTCGAGATCCTTAAGTGCAGCCTTTTGACTGAATCCAACAAAGTTGTTCTATAAAATTAAGATTCAATCAAAAAGCCATGCTTAAGGATCTAGAAGGTCACATGTGTCCTCAAGGCTACATGTTCCCCATCCCTAGGAACATGGGACTGGAGCTAATAAGATGAAATTTAATAAGGAAAAGGATATAATCTTATATTTGGTTTCAAAAAATCTGCTTCAAGTGTACGATATGGAGAATGTGTGCCTAATAGGCACACAAAGTGCTGTTTGAAAATATCTGAGGGTTTAAAGGGACTGAAATTCAATAAAGGTCATCAGTACAACACAGCTGCTGAGAAAGCTAACACAATCTTGGGCTACTTTAAGGGAGGATTTAACTACAGTCTGTGATTTTGTCTTGATCAAACCACCTCTGGAGTATTATGTTTGGTTACTGGTACCTCATCTTAGGAGAGGTACTGGTAAGGGAGAGTGCATCCAGAGAAAGACAAATAGGAAAACAAAAAGCCTGAAATTCATCCTGTATAGTAAGTAATTGAAGGAATTGTAGATGGTAAGCATGGCAAAGAGAAGTTTTTTGTTGTTGTTGTTGTTGTTTTGGGGAGGTGTTGGGTTTTGTTTTGTTTGGGGTTTTTGTGACAAAGTGGGTATGTTAGCTGCTGTCAAGTATCAGAAAGATTATCACATCTTCACATTACCTATTATTTATAGAATTCTCTGATCTTTTAGTGGATTATCTTAATATGATTCTTCTTTATTTTCTAAAGGCAACATTGGTCTGTTTCCTTGCTTGCTCCTTTTATTTCATTCTATCCCACCCCATGCTAACTCCCATCACTCTCAAAAAAAAAAAAGTATTTTCTATGAGCATGAAATACATTTGGAGTAATGGATCTGTCTTACTAAATGGTTGTCAAAGATTGTTAATGCAGCAAAAGACTCGTTCAGTTGTATCTGACTCTCCATGACCCTATTTGGGATTTTCTTGGTAAAGATCCTAGAATAGTTTGTCATTTCCTTCTTTAGTTCATTTTACAAATGAGGAAACTAAGGCAAATAAGGTGAAGTGACTTGTCCAGGTTCACACAGCTAGTGTCCGATGCTACATTTGAACCCACAAAAATGAGTCTTCCTGACTCTAAGCCTGGCCCTCTATGCACTACAGCACCATAGAGCTGCCTCTTTGCCACTGTATTTGGTTTCAGAGATAGGCAAAGATGTAACATGGTGCCGGAGAGAGAGCACAGATTTGGGGGCAGAGAATCTGAATTCAAATTCTAGTTCTGTTACTTATTATCTCTTCCACTTTGGGCAAGAACATCACTGAATTTCTCCAGGCCTCAGTTTTTTTCTCTAGAAATGAGGAGGCTAGACTAGATGATTTCTGAGGTCCCTTCCATCTCTAAACCTATAATCCTCTCACCCTAGCCCAAGTTACTCATTTTCCAGATGAAGAAAATGATACATAAAATAATCTACCCAAGTTCAAATATGAAATTAACAGCAGAGCTAGAATCAGAAATCAGGCTTCTGATTTCTAGCCCAGTACCCTTTCCACTGCCTCTCCACTCACTATTCACCATGAATTGATCCATTTCTTGACTTCTCTCAATGAGTCTCAGGTAAAGTGTTAATAGAAGGAGAAGTTATTCATGTATCTCTTTAATAAGAGACACTATGTGGTAAGATGTTAACACCTGAGTCACTGTCCAAAGGAAACATGCCCACTCTCTAAACTCTTTTTAAGTATATTTAAATAGAGAAATCCAGATGCTTCACAAGGATATTTTACCAGTTGAACCAGAGTTACTGATAATGACTTTGTAGTGTGCTTTCACTAACTGAACTTAAAAGCCCTCATAAGGCTAAGAATGAGCACGGAGATAAAAATGACTTCTTTGCAGATGAAGAAAAGTTGATTGCCTCAGCCTCATTGAACATATTATGTCTTAAAAGATCCATGTTTATATGTAGAGTTTTATAATATTTGTGAAATTCAGAAGTGAGCAGATCCCTGTGGCAATCATTAGGATAAAAATATTTATCTTACCTCATGCCCCCTCTAATGGAAAATGGAGGTAAAGTCAAAGCAATTCACTGTTAGGAAAAGGAAGGAGAAGAAGATTTTTGAGAATTGACAACATCTAATATTGCTACATCTAATCCCCTTTCATAAGAGTGCAAAAGATGCTCCATATAACACAATTTAGTTTATCAACCACCTTTTGATCACAAAATTCTCTTTGAGAATCAAATTCAAAAGATGTTAGGAGCCTAAAAGAAGCTTCCTTAGCAGGGAAGAAGAAGTTAATTGACAAATGTGAAGGAATATTTACAATTCTACAAGTAATAAGAGTTGATTTTAGTGAACCTATGAGAGACACACAATATATAAATTAATTCAATAATAACACACCTTTCAATGATTCAATAATTTTTTTTGTTTTTTTGGAGGGGGGAGGCAGGGCAATTGGAGTTAAGTGACTTGCCCAAGGTCATATAACTAATAAGTATTAAGTGTCTGAGGCCAAATTTGAACTCGGGTCCTTCTGACTCCAGGGCCGGTATTCTATTCACTGTGTCACCTAGCTGCCCCAATAACGATTATTATTTACTAATAATAAGCCAGATAGAGAAGATGCGTATGAGGGTAGGCAAATATGGAAAGCATGCTAAACAGCTCAAGAACCAAGAAGGAATATAAAGTAAGCAGATTAAATCTCATTATTTTAGAAGGTGAAACAGCAACTACATAAAAATTACTTCCCTTTAATATAACTTCATTATTTTATTTTATGATCTATCCCTATGTAACATTTTGCTCTTCAAGATTTCCAGTGACAAAAGTATATATGTGTGTATGTGTATATGTATGTATATATGTATATGTATGTATATGTGTGTATATATATATGTGTGTGTGTGTGTGTGTGTGCATATATATATACACAAACATAACATCCTGTTGTAATTACCTTATTTTAAGCCTTTGGACCATATAATGGCCCCTTGGATCCATATGATTCCCTCCTTGGTTGTTTTAGAGAATTTCTATTAAACAAATTAGGAATGTCATTACCATTGCTCTGAGTCCCCAGTTAGGAAAATTTCAAACATTTAGGCAGAGATGCCTAAATGAAGGCTATGTGCCTTATTTTACACTTATACTCATCTCTGGCTAACCTTCAGCCTCTCTGAGTCAAAATTTATGCTATCAGAAATGCTTGGGTCAAGGAGAAGCTGAGTGCCATTCAGTGTGTTAATAGACAGGAGGAAAAGATGGGGAAAGAATAGACCTTTCTTTGAACTTCCCTTAATCCTTGAGGAGATTGAGCACAACTGGTGTGCTCAGTCTGAGTCTTCTGCTCTTAAATGCCTGTGGAGTCAATGTTGCCTCCCTCCTCAATTACACTGTCTTATTTTCTTTTCTGTCTTTTGGCATTTACCCTGTACTGCCATTTTTTCCATCTCAGTTCTTGACATCCCTACTCTTTCTGTTCTGCTACTAGATTCTCAAATCTTTCTGTTTCAGAACTGGATTGGCATTGTATAGACAACCAACAGAAAATGACCAATCTGAACACTCTGTCATTGTCACGCCAGTTCATACAACAACTTTTCTACTTAATCAAAAGTCCGATTATTATTGGTTTAGACTTATTTTCCCCTGGTCAGGGTACAAGGTCATACAATTTTATCATTTACTTTAAACGGGGTACAGTGACTTGATTAATTTACTCTATTGACCCATCATTCTTATGGTAACAAATGTTGCAGCTATTTGGTGCCACAATTCAGTACAACAAGTATTAAAAATCTTTTCTTCCTTAGTGTGTGATAGGCCTTTCCTTCCTTTAGCTGTAGCATGAAGCATGAAGCAATACTAGGGAATTTAAATTATTTATTAATTTAAATAATTTTACACAGATCCCTCAGATGAACTATAATAGACTGGAAGTATTTGATGAAAGTTTGGTATATTCTTCTTAGTCTTTAGATGAAGGGTTCTGGTAAATGGTAAATTCACTCTCTGGAAAAAAAAATTGATGTGCCTCAAGATATACCTTTAAATTTGATCTGCTTCACTAACATTTTATTACATCTAAACATTGACAAGAAAATAAATCAAGCCCTAATTTATAGTGTTTCTTGATTTCTGAGCTTATACATGGTGGCAATGAAAATTTAACAATCAGCTTTCACTGGTGGGTTTGAGTTGACGTTAGCACACCCCTGCTCTACACACATAGACAGTAGTGATATAAACAGGAGACACACTTCCTAGGGGAGAGAGTGACAAAATATGATATTACCAAAAGGTAACATGGAATATAGGGAGAGATATTTTTCATCACATGCAAGAAAATTTTTCTTCAAAACCTCTGAAAGACTGAGAAAGTTACAATAAAGGAAGCTGAAGATTAAAGAAACAGAGCTATATAATGAGCTATGAAAACAGGTTAGACAGAGACAGATATTTGGTGCCAAATTTATCGTGGCAGGAATTGAAAATGTTTCCTTGCTGTAGGAGCATTGATCTCCTGGGAAAAGAAACAAACACCATCCATCTGCTAACAGATGAGGAGAACAGGGAGAAGGAATACTGTAGGAAACAAGACCTATACAAGTCAGAATAGTTAAGAGAGCAACGGGGAGAATAAAATGACTGTCTTCTTCTGGGAGCTGAGCAAACATGCAGGAAGTGTGAGCTGTGGAATAGGACGGCCAGTGAGACCGGGGTCAGGAAGTAGTAACTCTTCTTGGCAGCAGCTCCTGGGAAAGATGGAGGAGATTGCTACAAGAAAAACGACAATGCACAGATAACACTCCTGGCAGAATTATTAGGTAAGTATCAGTGGGGAGGAGCAGCTCTGATGAGACCCACACTGAAACTTTACCCAAAGCAATATTGTAAAACGACCAATATTTTATAGCCCTCTGGGAAAAGGAAGATAATGTTATTTTCTATGACTCTATGATGAATTATATCTAGTCCTTCTGACCTATCAATAACATTGCCCATGTAAAACTTTGTGAATCTAGGTGCTTCTAAAGGAAATTACTGTTTGGTTGGCCCGAAAGAGGGGAGTGTCTAATACCAAAGGTACCATGTTATCATGGTGGTAACAATGAGGCCGAGAAGTGGAAGTCCCAAAAGTATGCCTTCATATCAAGACTGAACTTCTGTCTGATGTGAGGGTTACAATAGGAAGAAAATTGACAAATTGGAATTCATCCAGAAGTGGGAGACTAGAATTATAAAAAGAACAGATGGATACCAAGTCACACGAGAATATATTAGAAGAATTAGGGGTGTTTATACTGAAGTAGAGAAGACTTGGGAAACACGAGATCATCATCTTCAAGTTTTAGAAGGGTTGTAATGTGGAGAAAGATTTTAAGTTGTTCTCTTCAGTTCCAGAAAGTAGAAGCTATATAAAGGCATTTGAATCTCAATGTCATGAAAAACTTCCTAAAAATTGGAGTTATTAAAAAAAATAGAATTGACTGCTTTGGGAGATAGTGTGTTCACCTTAATGAAAATCAAGTGGAAGCTGGCGGATTGCTTGTCTCAGAGAAGGGAGAGGAGAATCCTATTCAATCATGGATTAGATTTACATGGCCTTTGAATTCTATTCTGACTTTGAGATCCTATGAATCTGTATTATTAAACTATTCTTCCATTAAAAACATTTTTCAATGCCTCATTGAAACATAGAGAAGGCCATAGGTTTGTAAGCACCATGCCAGAAACACATCAGTTTTGAAAGATCTTACAAATTTGGAATAGGTTGCAAAGTAGATCTGGCAATGAATCATACATCTGTCATCTGAGATCCAACCTAGCTATGTTGCATGATTCTCATCAGCAGAAGGCTGACCACCTGGTGATGAAATTTTGGTCAGAGAAATCTTGAAGAACATCTCCTAAGGTATAAAGGGGCCGCAATTTCATTACTGTATATGCCTACTTCCATTAAATCTTATCACAGTTAATAATTCTATCTTTGCCTGTCTGAGGAGACCCATTTTACTGCATATTAACTATACATTTCTTAAGTAAATTCATACGATAAGGATTCCATAGATCACAATGCATAGTTTGTACATTGTGAGATTATGCTAAAAATATTTAAAGAAATACTTTCAACATTATTTTTCAAAATCTTAAGTGTATAGGGGTTATTTTGTCTTACAAAATGAGTCTTCAGAATTCTTAACTTCGTAATTTATCTTCTCCCATGCAATATGCATTCAGGTTAGAAGGCGAAATAGATATCAATTAAAGCTACCTAGTGCCAGAGACATGGCAGAATGGTATATATCAAAGCTGTTGAAAATACTTGAAATGAATACTTAAATAAAAATTGACAGATTAGCCATAACTTAAAGAATGTTCTCTTACTGTAATTGTGGAATATAAAATTGGTTCACCTATGTATTCATATTTCATCTCACCACATTTGTCACACTCTCTAATAGAATCAATTGGTTGGGAATTCAAATGTTGGAGGAAGCAAGGGGAAATGTAAATTCATTTCATAACAATCTGTTTATCAGTCTTTACTTTGTTCAAATAACCCAGTTCTCAATGTTCTCAAAACTCGTTTTGCCTGGCACAGATGGAAAGAAAAAGAGCCTTATTCCCCTTTAATGACGCATTTGGAAATGGTTCATTCATCACCCCCAAATCATCTACCAGAACCTAGAATATAGAATATTTGATAACCAAATTTGGAAACAATTCAAATACAGATACACGTTAAACATAGCATATATAAGCACACATCACTTTTCACCTTAGAGATTTTTTCTCATTTGTTAGATAGAAATTTTAAATATTCACATTCAAAATTTAAAACATAGCAGGAAGAGGACAAACTCTAGAGTCAAATGACCTGGATTCAAATTCCCTGTCAAACATTTACTACATGTGTAACCACGGACAATTCACTTAACCTTAATGTATTTCAATTTCCTCATCTATAAAATGCAGGGAGTTGATGAACTGGAAGATGGAGGGAGGGTAGAGGACATCACTACATGGCCATTGTTGTCTCCTTTTGCTGCATCTACAACTAGGATCCATTTACATACTGTATCAGAGCTATTATTAAAAGTTAACCCATTTATTGTACAAAGTTGTCAAAGTAATAAAGCAAGGAAAAGAGAGGCATTTTCTTCACATTATTGTTCTCTTAAGAGACAAATGTTGCATCTTTATGAAACAGAAATAAAACAGGACCAACATGGTATTGCTTCAAGACAGTACCAAATCAATATTTTGGCAAAACTTATTTAGCTTTTCTAAATTTCTCTTTTCTCTTTTAGAAATTATCTTATCCTGTTCCCACAGAAAGGTACCTAGGAAACAGAAAATAACAGAAGTATTTTTTTAATTCCTTCAGAGCAATATCAGAAGCCCCACAGAGAAGATCCCTAGCAATGGGCAAAGGTGTAGTATCTCTAAAGATAAATATAATTATTCACATTATCAAATTAGACACAAAAGTGATGGCCCTGCCTTGGCTGGTTAGGAAGGAGGAGGAGTTGTTAAACTTTTTCTTAATTCAAGAACATTGCAAATATGAATTAAGTAGAAACAGAGAAGATCCACAACCGTTTCTGAATTTCTATAGTAGTTTTATACCGTGCTATAGACAACATGAAGTGGCTAAAGTGATGGGCTTGGAGTCATGAAGACTGGGAGGCAAATATGATTCCTACTCATATGATGCTTGAATAAGTCATTTAAGTTCTTTGTGTCTTCTAATATTCCCTAGAAACTATCAACTGTGAACTGCTCTGGTAGAAGAGAATTCTTATACTACTAAAATCACAGACACTGCCCTATATCTTCAGGAACCACCACAGTAACATCCACAAAGACTAATTTCACAACAAGTTCATACATTTTCATTGGTTTTCTTGAAATGCTACTGTAACAGTCTAGTGGTTTCACCACTTTCACAAAACCTAGATTTAGTGTGGTATGTTTGTGTGCTTGTGTGTGTGTGCATGAGCATGTGGGTACATATGTGTATATTTCTATAAAGGACAATTAATTAAATATTAAAATGATTTTTTTTTTCAAAAAGGCATAAACATTCTCATGCTTACAAGTCTTACCACCATTTTTCCCTGTTAGAATGACTATTCACCTGGAATGTGAGAGTCAATATTGCCAGGAAACCTAGGGAGAGTTTTGTCAGATACAATATATTCCCTTTTATCTGTGATCAAATACCAGAAGGGTCTGACAACAAGATTTGGGGGTATCTTTTGTCCTTTTTTGTGATAGAGACAAAAGGCAAGTTAAGTTCATAGCAGGAATTTATTAAAAAAAAAAATTCCAAGACAAAAATAACTACAAGAGTAAAAATAATTCACATTCCCATAATCTTTTAAGGTTTACAAAACTCCTTACTTAGAGGAACCATGTTTTCATTGCCATATGATTGATAAAATGAGGCTCAGAGAAGTTACCCATAGATGCGCAATCAGTAATGTTAGAATCAAGATTCAAATTCACATCTTCCCTAATTCTAGATCCAGTATATACCAAGTTCAGAGTATGTCATATTCAGTCTGATCTCTTATACTTTCTACATATGCAAAACTAAGCTTTGAGAACTGATATACATAATGTCAACCCTAAAGTACTGCAAGATACTGACTTCCTTTCTGAATCTAGGGACATTATTTGCTCTCACTAGACAGAAGTAGGTTTTCACACCTAGAACTTCAAGAACTATATATTACTCCTAGGTACCATGATTACATTTTAAATAAATGTCATAAGGGTATTGCCTGGATGTGAGTGGACAGTTTAAACAGTTAGGCTTTTATCCATGGTATAGGCCAGTAGTGTCAAGTTCAAGTAGAAATGGGAACCTCTAAACCATACATAAGGATCCCTGAAGGCCATATGTTGACTTAGAAAACCACATATAGTTATATATTTATTTTTTCATTAACACATCAATATGTTAAAATCAAATAGAAACTACATTTTAATTTTATTTGGGCCACATTCGAGACCGTTTTGGGCCACATGTAGCAGGCCAAACAGTTGGCTCCTCTGTCTTAGATAACTGACAAAGATGAAATATATCAACATCATAGCATGCTCTATACATTGCTCCAATAAGATAATTAAAACAAGACAAAGATTTAACTATTACAAATTATGTTTTTAAAGTGCTCTATTAAAATAAAGCATTATTAATATTGTGTTCACTAATAACTACAAACAAAAAAATGATATGTTTTGTTCAAGAATTAGATAAGTTAAAAAACTGAGGTGCAACCAAATACCTTTTGACAGATCTTTTAACTGTTATCAACCACTATATAATCTGATTCTGGTTTGCTTTGCCAGGACTAAATAGAAAACGCAAACAATCTTTTAGAGTTAGGCGTCTTCCAAGCAACAATGTATTTGGATATCTCTTGGTTTAGGGTTGCTTGATACTAAAACTTCAACCTTTCAGATGCTAGTTACTGCAATAAGACAAGAAAAAGAAATTTAAGGAATAAGAATAGGCAATGAGGAAACAAAACTATCACTCTTTACAGATGATATGATGGTGTACTTTAAAGAATCGACTGAAAAACTAGTTGGAACAATTAACAATTTTTGCAGAGTTGCAGGATATAAGATAAACCCACATAAAATCTATATATTATCAGCAAAACCCAGAAGGAAGAAAGAAAAATTCCATTTAAAACAGCTGCGGACAATATAAAATACTTGGGTGCCTACCTGCCAAGACAAAACCAGGAACCATATGAATACAATTATGTAACAGTTTTCACACAATAAAGACAGAGCTAACCAACTGGAGAAATATTAAATGCTCATAGTTAGGCCAAGCCAATATAACAAAAATGATAATATTAGCTAAATTAATTTACTTATTCAGTACCATACCAATCAAATGATCAAATAATTATTTTATAAAACTAGAAATCATTACAAAACACATTTGGAAGAACAAAATGTCAAGAATATCAGCGAGATCAAAGGAAAAAATGAGGAGGGTAGCCTAGCAGGACCAGATTTCAAACCATAATACAAAGCAGTAATCATCAGAACAATCTGGTACTGGATAAAAAATAGAGTAGTGGGGTCAATGGAATAGATTAGGTACACAATACACAATAGTAAATGACCATAGTAAGCTAGTGTTTGATAAACCCATAAATCTAAGCTTTTGGTAGAAGAACTTCATATTTGACAAAAATTGCTTGGAAAACTATCTATGGACGTAACATTGTTTACCACCATAGATTCAAGAGATTTAGACATGAAGTGTGGTATGAAAGGCAAATTAGGGGAATATGCAAATTTTTACCTATCAGCTGTATGAATAAGGAAATTGTCTATGACCAAGCAAGATATGGAGAGGTTCAGGGGATGTATAACAAATAATTTTGATGACATGAAATTTAAAAGTTTTTGCATAAACGAAAACAATACATCCAAAGTCAGGAGGAAAGCAAGAGGGAAAATTCTTACAGCAAGTTTCTCTGATAAAGGAATGTATGTGTCTGTGTGTGTGTGTGTGTGTGTATGTGTGTGTGTAGATAGACAGATAGGCAGATAGACAGATAGACAGATAGACAGATAGACAGATAGATAGATAGATAGATAGATAGATAGATAGATAGATAGATAGGAACTGAGTAAAATTTAATAAAAATAAGTCATTTTCAAACTGATAAACAGTCAAAAGATATGAATAGTTTTCAGAGGAAGAAATAAAAGCTATCTATAGTCATATGAAAAAATATTCTAAATCACTATTGATTAGAAAAATGCAGATTAAAATAACTCTGAGGTATCACCTCATACCTATCAAATTGACTAAAATGACAGAAAAGGAAAAATAATAAATGCTGGAAGGGATGTGGAAAAGCAGGAACACCAATGTACTGTGTAGTTGGTGGAGTTGTAAATTGGTCCAACCATTTTGGAAAACAGTTTGAAACTATACCTAAAGGGACAAAAAACTGTTGTAATAGGAATGGGAATTTGATGATCTTCCGTGCCCCTTAATAGGCCTACAGGGAATTAGAAGACTTTCCCTGCTTTGAAAGTAAACTCTGTCCCCTAACAGGCTGAATGTAGTCACATGGAGTCTGTGATAGGAAGAGTTTGCTAAAGGGTGGAGCAGAGCCTACAGAAAGCTGGGAGTCAGAGCTAGACTAGATGTCTGTGGAAGAGGATGCTCAGGCAAGGAATCAGATAGGCTGGTGAATAAATATTGATTTAATACTGATTTGTAGGAAGGGTAAAGGATACTGCGGCTCTCTATGTTGTTATGGCTTGTTAACTTCTTTGCTGCTATGATGGAATCAGCTTACTGGCTTGGGGATTTGGTTTTCTGTTGTCTAAATAAATGCTTCACTTCTGTCCTGTATATGGAGAATTTATAATATTTTGTGATGAAGAGCCATGCAGGAATATTTATAGTCACGGTCTTTATCATGATCAGGGGTGCTGTAAATATTGCATTGGTACTACAACTGTGCATGCCCTTTGACCCAGAAATACCACTACTATTGGATCTATTTCCCAAAGAGATCAAATAAAAAAAATCATACATACAAAAATAGTTATAGCAGCTTTTTTTATGGCTAAGAATTAGAAATTGAGGAAATATCTATTAATTGGAAAATGGTCAAATAAATGGTATATGATTGTGTTGGAATAATATTGTACTACAAGGTATGATGAAAGGGGTGGTTTCAAAAAAATAATCTGAGAAGACTTATATGAACCCATGCAAAGTAAAGTGAGTAGAACCAGGACACTGTACATAGTAACAGCAACACTGTGATCATGATCAACTGTGAAAGATTTGGCTATTCTGATCAATGTAACAATCCAAGATAATTCTAAAGCCATCATGAAAAATACTATCTACCTCCAAAGAGAGACTGGAGATCTCTGAGTACAAGCTAAAGTTTATGTTTTTTTCACTTTATTTTTCTTGCTTTTTTTGCAACATGTCTAATACAGAAATATGTTTTGAACAATTTCACATATATAACTGGTATCATATTGCTTGCCTTCTCAACGGGTGGAAAAAAGGAATAGTAGGATTCTGGAACTCAAAAGAAAATTTTAAGTTTAAAAATAAATAATGAATTGGGAAGAAAAAAATATCTTCAGCTTTTGAGGAGAAGTCTTTGATTACATCTTCTCAGACTTCAGTTACTCATTTGCTTTGTAATGTCCCCAACCGGTTCTCAGAGAAATCTTTGCTCCTTCCATGCCTCAGCCTCTTCCTTTTTGCTGACATGATTTACTACTCTGTGGGCCTTTTCTAGTACCTTCTTTGGGCAAAACAGTCAAAGAAAAATAATAGCTACATGCATGCTATATTTCCCTATGACTTCTCCATGATTCTATTTCTAATACAGGAAAGATTATTTTTTTTCACTGACTCCTTTCCCCATCTACTTCCTTGGATTGCATGTATATGGAACTGATTTCTTTACTAAAATCCACAGGCTTCTACGTTTTACAGCCTTGACTCTGCCAGAGATCTAATTATTTGAATTCCTCAAAGGAGCCACAGAGAAATCTTGCCAGATGTGTTTGCCTCTATTTCTTAAAGGAAGCAAGCCCCTTTTTCTTCTGACAATTTAAAAACATCTTTTTTAAGAAACAGACTGTTTCAAACAGGAAAAAATGAGGCCATTTAGTGACAGCTCCCTCTTTTCCCCATAATCCTCATCTCCCATTACTCAAACATCTTCCCTCACCATCTCTTCCTTCATTCCTGTCCCATGTAAAGAAGCAGTCCTTCTTGCCAAGACAGACTCTTCTGTATGTACTATTGATCCTCATTCCTACACTCTCTAAAATCTGTAGTATTCCCCAATCTGCTGGCTCCTTCCTAGGTACTACAAACATATACATCTTTCTCATCATTAAGAAAAAATTAACCCTAACTTTATCTGACCCTTCCCCACAAGTTATTCTTTAATGCCTCTCTTTTATTTCTCAGTTATAATCTTTCAGAAAGTTTTCTATACAAGGTACCTCCACTTCTTCTCTTTTCACCTGCTTCTAAATCCACAGTCTATCTTTTATTTCATCATTCAACTGAAACTGCCCTCTCCAAACTTACCAATGATCATTTCATTAACAAATATAAAAGTCTTTCCTCAATCCTCAGGATAGTTGAACTCTTTGCCACCTTTGACACTGTGGATGACCATCTTCTCCTAGACACTCTCTAGGTTTTCCTAGCCATGCTTGCTCTTTTTTTCTCCTATCCATCTGACCACTCCTTCTCAGTCTTTTTTGTAGGTTCTTCATTTAGGTCAGTGGTTCTCAACCTCCCTAATGCCACAACCCTTTAATACAATTCCTCATGTTTTGGTGACCCCCAACCATAAAATTATTTTCGTTGCTCCTTCATAACTGTAATTTTGCTACTGTTAAGAAACGTAATGTAAATATCTGATATGCCGGATGTATTGTCATTGTTACAAATTGAACATAACCCACAGGTTAAGAACCACTGATTTAGGTCATGGCTTCTGACTATGAGTATTTTCCAAGGCTCTGTACTAGATCTCTTTTCTTTTTATTCTATACTATCTCACTTGATGATTTCCTCAGCTCCTATAGTTTTAATGATTATCTTGATGCAGATGATTCACCAATACATAAATCCAATTCTAATCTCTCAACTGAATTCTAGTCCCATACCACCAACTTCTCTTTTCACTTATTAAATTGAGAGTTCTTTGGCAATAGGTATCTCAAACTCAACATGTTCAAAAACATGTCACTATCTTTCCATGCAAAAATCTCCCCTCTTCTCAATTGTCCTATTATTATCGAGGTTATCACCATGCTCTCATTTACCCAGGCTCATAACTTTGTTGTTATACTCCACTCCTCATGAATACTTACCCCACGTATCCAATCTGTTGTTAAATCTTTTCATTTTTACTTTCACATCTCTCAAATATTCTCCCTTTTCTCCACTCACACAGCCACTTTCCTTATAAGGCCCTCATCACCTCTCATCTGGACTTTTGCAATATCCTGCTAATAGATCTCCCTTCCCTGAGTCTCACCCCATTCCAATCTATCCTTCACTCATCTACCAGAGTGCTCTCCCTATACCACAGGTTTAACTACATCATCCCCCTACTCAACACACTCCAGTGGTTTTCTATTATCTTCAGAATCCAAAATAAAAAAATCCTCTTCTTGTCATTTAAAAATGTTTACAACTTGTCCCCTTCCTGCCTTTCCAATTTCCTAACATTTTCTCTCCTTCTTCATGCTCTCTACAACCCAGCAACATTGACCTATTAGCTATTCCTCCAATGTGATACTCCATTTTTTTATCCCCCATTTGTTCTAGCTATCCCCTATGCCTGGAATGTTATCCCCTCTTCACCTCTACATTCTATCTTCCCTGGCTTCCTTCAAGACCCAACTCCTGAAAGAAGCCTTTCCTGGTCCTTTCCCCTCTCCCTCCATCCAATGAATGCTTCTAAATTACAATCTATTTACATTTATGTATATAATATACACTTTGCTATATATAGATATATAAATATCTTCTGAAGGAGCCCTCCGACCTTCCTATGTGTCCCTATGTCCTTATACTTATCACTAGATATAGATATAACTATCTTGAGAGAGAGAGAAAAAGAGAAAGAGGGAGGGAGGGGGGTAAGGAAATAGGGGAGAGGCAGGCAGCTAGGTAGCTCAGTAGATAGACAGCTAGGTCTAGACTCAGGGAAGTCAGTTTAAATCCAGCCTCAGATACTTATTAACTGTATAACCCTGGGCAAGTCACTTAACCTCTATTTGCCTTAATTAAGGAAAAGGCAAATCACTTCAGTATCCTTGACAAGAAAAACCTATGGCCAGTGTTGGCACACTATGGTCCACAGGGTCACAAAGAGTCAAACAACACATGAACAACTGTACACATATGTGTGTGTATATGCATACATAGATACATATACATATATACATGCATACATATATACACACATACATATACATATTATATAGATTGTGTATGTGTTTAATATTTCATTATTTTAATGTTTTCTAGTATGAGTTTCTTGAGGGGCAGGGACCTGTTTTTCCATTTCTTTAAATCTCCAATGCTTAGAATGGTTCCTAGCACATTGTAAGTGATTAACAAATGCTTGCAAATTGTCTCATTGATTGATTTCAACAAAACATCAGAGAATTCAGTAATGTCCAAGACAGTTTAATTCAAATCCATTTATTTTTTTTTTAATATAGATTTAAAAGTGCTACTGTATGCAAGTTACTATACTAAGGGATAGGAATACAAAGACAAAAACTAAACAGACCACTCTCAGGGATCTTACATAGTACTAAGGAAACTAATGCTGAATCCTGTAGTGTAATGTACGTAAATGGAAAACTATTCTGGAATAGCCCAGGAAGAATCAGCCAGTCTCTTCTGAATAGCTCTACTCTCTCCTTAAGAGGGTGTGAAATCCTTTGATAAGATAAAAACTTATGTTCTTCTCAGAATTTCTTGCCTCATTTACATTGTCATTGGTAATCAATACCAGTTGTTTCTTCATAGCAAATTCATATACTTTGGTTATACTCCTGGGCTTGACCAGTAAAAGAAATAGAGGCTATTGAGCTGAATACAGAAAAGCAAATTCAAAAATAGAGACTGTATAGAAATGGAATTTAGTTCCCTGAAAAAAGGCCTACATATCCCTCAGCCTTTCCAGATAACAGGACAAAACAGAAGCCATGCAAAGATTCTGGACCACATCAAATTGCTGAGCTAAGAGGGGGAGTTCCTGAACCAAGCAGGAGTGAAAGCCAAGGAGTAGTTTGGAAAAGAATTAAAATGTGAAGGGACAAACCTGGCCTTGTCTCTTACTGCTAATGTGAACTGTACAGGTTTGCAATAGAAGGAAGGAGAATGACCTATCAATCCTAAATTTTTCTTTTGGGGAAAAATGAGCCACATAAAGTAAAACTAAATCTGTAAGACATTATAGGTCCAGTGGAGGTCGAAGTCTTCCAGAGAAGGGAGGAGAGTTGTATTGACTTGATACAGGTTCAGGTGTAAATTTTTTTGCATATTTCTATCAGGTTAAATGCAGCCTCTCTGTCTACAACTTGTTAAATAGATTGCTTAGATGGGAACCTAGGGCTTTTGTGTTTCGTTGTGGGGAAACAGATGTGGGCCAAAGAAAATGTGATTCTTGAGAACTCCCAGAGATTGAACTTAATAAAACCCTACCTTCAATTCTTGGCCAAGAGTTACATACTTAGTTGAAATAGCAACCTTAAGGCCACAGGTTCCCCACCCCCGAAATAGATCATTCTGAGTTCTTCTGAGTACGTGTTGAATTTGAGATGTCTATGGGACATCCAAGTGGAGATATCCAGCAAGTAGTTGGTAATGCAGAATTAAGGCTCAGGAGAAATGAGGACTAAATATGTAGATTTAGGAGTTATCTAATTGGGTGATCCCAGGTAAGTCATTTAACCTCTGTCAGCCTTAAGTTCCTTATCTGTAAAATATGGACAATAGCAGCACTTACTTCACAGAATTATTGTGATGCTCAAATGAAATAACTCCATTTCACTTCAATTTACACACAATAAAATTAGATTAGTTGGGGAACTCAATTTACCCCTCTCAGAACTAGGTAGATCTACCCATAAAATAAGTAAGAAAAACAGAGATCTGGAGTCAGAAAAAACTGAGTGCAAATCTGACTTAAGACACTTATCAGTCATGTGACCCTGTGTAAGTCATTTAATCTCCATCTGGTTCAATTTCCTCAACTATGAAATGGGAATAATAATAGCACTTACCTCTCAGGGTTCTTGTGAGGATCAAATGAGACAATATTTGTAAAGTGCTTTGCACAATGCCTGGCTCATAGCAAACAATTAATAAATGTGTTCCTTACCACTCACCTACCCACTTGCTCACTGTGGGTGTATGTGTGTGTATGTCCTCACAGCTTCTAAAACATAACCCTTTCCCCTCTGATGGAAAACCCAAACCAACAAACCCAACAGCAGGAGATCCCAAGTTTTTATTCCTCTTCTCTTTACGGGTAGTTGTGCCCATTTTTCTTCCCCTACTTCTTCATCTTCTTCCTTAGCAATTACCATCCTCCTTTCTTTATATAACTCTTCCTCTTCTTCACCTCGATAATGACCCATTAACAAGGTGGGGGAGGAGAGAGGAAGGGCTTTGACCATGGAAATCAACTAGGATGCAAGGTCTTTAGGCCTCTTTTTCTATTGTTACTACATTTTTGTAATCTTCTTTCTCTCCTTCATTCTGTCTTCAAACTAGTTGATACCCATCCACGTTTTATTTCTTCCCACTATGTCCCAAAATTTCATGCAAGGTTTCTTGCCAGTCTTAAGTTTCTAATTTAGTAGTATAGGTAGAATCAGTGAATCCTGCTTATTATTGAACTTCTATTTTAAAAACTCACTACATTTCTAGTGAGTGCCATGATTCTGAATCTTTCTCACACTGTATCAGTCTTCTAGACCTCTTTGACCTCTTTTTCCCCATGTTGCTCTTTATGCCTGGAATTCTCTAACCTCCAAGGCTCCAGGGGTAGGAAACCACCATCCTCAAGTGTGAGCCTTCGAAGTATGAATTCAGTCAAAAGGCCATACTTGAGGACCTAGAGGACCACATGTGGCCTCAAGGCCACAGGTTCCTCACCCCTGCTTCAAGCTGTATGTATTTAAAACTTTCAAGGGGCAGGTCAAATGCTGCCTCTACCAAGAAGCTTTTCATAACAGACAGCTGGAAGTGATCTCTTCCAAGTTTTAGCTCTCACAGAATTTTATGTGTCACACAAATTCATCATATTCCATTTTGTATCAGAGTAAGTTATAGATATATTTAATTTCCTTTAATAGAGTGTAAGCTCCTTGAGGGTAGGCACCATGTCTTATTTTTCTTTGTATTTTTCCTGCCTAGCACAGTTTCTCACACATATTAGTTGAATAACAAATCTTGAAATACTATTAAATTTACAATTGTTTTTGCTATCTGGAACGGCAATAAGCTAAGATTTGGGGGAAAAAAATCTTGCATGGGAGCAGCTAAGTGGCACAATGAATAGAGCACCAGCCGTGGAATCAGGAGGACCTGAGTTCAAATCCAGCCTCATACACTTAACACTTACTAGCCGTGTGACCTTGGGCAAGTCACTTAACCCCAATTGCCCTGCCTTCCGCACTCCAAAAAGCAAAAAAAAAAAAAAAAAAATCTTGCATGAAAAAGTTAAACCTGCTTATATGTGCATAAGATTGGAATGAATTTTTCAAAGTTAAGGGAAATTTCCTTAAAGCATCACAAATTATTCTGAATTTTATTTTTAAAAAACTACTGTGGCTTATTAACATTTTATATTATAAATACTGAATTTTTAAGAGACATAATTGTCAGGTTCACACTACTAATTATATAATCACATATATTTCCATTACCATTTAGCCTTAGGTTTACATAACATCACAGTATACTTTCACGGGTGAATGAAGTAGCTCTGGTTAATTGAATAATATGTCTCAATTACACACTAAAGAGAAGCACAGCGAGTATAATTACAGACTGCTGTGCTTAGTAGAGTGCCTGGCATATAGTAGGTGCTTAATATTGACTTACTGACAGATGACTTGCATGCAAGGAATGATGGACAAGACATTAAGAATGTTATTGCTGCAAATAAAATTGTCAGTCATGTAGTAAAAATAAGAAATAACAGAACAACCAATAAATCAACCCACGAGCATTTATTAAGTGCCTATCATGTGGCAGATGCTATGCTAAATAATTAGTATACAAGTAAAATGAATCAAATAGTTCCTATTCAAAGGGAGATTATATTCTAATGAGATGGACAGCCCACATGTTCCAATGGTGGTCATGAAATATTAAAAGATGCAGAGGAAGCCTTCCAGTGAGTTTGGTACATCTTCAATATAGACAAAAATCTGTGTAGGACGAAAAGGCATAGGACATCATAAGATGACAGATTTAGAGCTGGAAAGGACTTTAAAAGTCATTTAATCAAACCTTTTCATTTCATAGGTTAGAGAACTGAGGTTTGGTTGTGCTCTGCTTTGGTAGAGAGAATACCCACATTGATAAATGTATTCTTGAATAAAATCATGACTCCATCAAATTAATAAATATTCTACTTAATTGCAATTTGCCATAAATATTACAAAATGAATTCTTTTCTCTTTTTTTTTCTCACTTCTGGGCACTCAAGTTTTCAAAGACTATTGATAAGGTAGAAAATATCTAGAGGAGAAAAACTAGGATGATAAAGGATCTTGTTTCCATACTATATGAATATTTGTGAAGGAATGAGAATGTTTAGCACAGAGAAAAGAACATTCATTTGGGGTATGAGAGCTATTTTCACTCATTTGAAAGGTTGTCATGTAGAAGAACAGACTTATTCTGTTTGGCCCCATACCTTTTGTATGTAGCATGTTCCCCTTCAATGGAGGTCTTCAAAGAGTTCAGATGACCACTTCTCAGTTATAGAAGGGAGTTGGAGGGAAGAATAGGCTCCCTGTCAAGTCTAAGTTTGAGTGGATGACTGCTGATTTTTCCTCCACTCCTAAAATTCTATGATTCTATGGACCTTTTTTTTTTTGGAGTCTCTTTGTCTCATCTAGATTAGAAATGCAGGAGAAACTCACAGTCCCCATCTCACTATTGGTGTGCAAAGTAGGCTCAAATAGTTTAGGCAAGGGTGCTTAGACTGTTCTGTTTCTAACCTGGTTTGGTTCACCCTTCCTTGGGAAATGGTCACATATTCCATCCACCTCCACCCCAGGGGTTCACCATAGTAATACTAAACAGTGTGGTTACCCAATTGGTTTAGTCCACTTCAGTTCAAAATTCCTGATCACAAGAGATCAATCAGCCTCAGCATTCCCAGTAGTTGGAATTCTAGATTTGCAGTATCATGATCAATGAGACTAATTTAAAAATATATATATATTCTGAAAAGCAGAGGTGGGAGGGAATGTAAGCAAGGAATGGAGAACAACTTCCATGAATACATACTGGGATTGTGAGACGTCAAGTTTGGTGAACAAAATACTGGGAACACTATGTAAAAGAGACTACTATAAGACAAGTTTTGAAAGGTAGATTGGAGTAAGATTATGTAGAATCCTAAATGTCATACTAAAGTTTTTTGCATTTTATCCTAAAACCATTAAAGAGATTGTTTTAGCAACTAAATGGAAGATAGCTTTAAGGACTTAAAAAAAAAAAAGGAAAAGAGACAAAGTAGAATAATATTGCTATAGACTAGGCAAAAAGTGGTGACAATAGGAATGGAATTAAGGGAATGAAGAGATAGTATGGAAACAGATTCAACAGACTATGGAATTTGATTGGATGTGGGAGGTGATAGGGAGTGGGAAGAGCCAAATATGACTCTGGTACTTCAAAAACCTGGGTTCTAGAATAAAAACAGTGCCATCAGCAGAAATTAGGATGTTTGGAGGTGGCTTTCATTTAGGGAGGAAACCAAAGATTGATTTTTCAGCATGTTCAATTTGATATGCTGACAGGAGGTCTAGGTAGAGACATCCTGGAGTCAGTTAAAAACCTGGCACTGGAGTACAGAGAAGAAATTAAGGCTGAATGTGCAGACATGGGAGTAATCTAGATAGAAATGATAACTGATATCATTAAAAAGGATGAAATCACCAAGGGAATGATGTAAAGAAAAATAGGAGAGGTCATACTATGTAGCTTTCTGTGCTAGAGAAGGAGAATAAACCATCGAAGATGGAATAGAAATTATCAAAAAGGTAGGACAAGAACCATCAAAGACCAATGTCATATATACAATGGAAGAGAGGGCATCTATGAAGCAAGTATGCTCAACATTGCCAAAAAGTTATATAAAAGTCAAGAAAGCTGAAGAATGATAAACGGCTTCAGATTTAGTATTAAGTAATCACTAGAAACATCCATGATTATGGAAACATCGTTTTCCATAAGGATGCATTTGGAAATTGGATCTCAAAAGATTAAGAAGTGAGATAGCACAATGGATAGAGAGCGCTGGGCCTAAAGTCAGGAAAACTCGAGTTCAAATTCAGTATCAGATACTTACTGTGTGGCCCTGGGCAAGTCACTTAATCATGTTGGCCTTAGTATTGTCATCTGTAAAATGAACTGAAGAAGAAAATATCAAACTATTCCAGTATCAATGCCAAGAAAACCCCACATGGGGTCATGAAGAGCCAGACATGACTGAAAATAACTGAACAACAAGAACAACAGAAAAGGAAAGCAAGAGGTATAGGCAATTCAGAGATTGGCAGTGAAAAGAAGGAGAGATTGAATCATATTTTGAAGGTATGCCAAGGATAAAAGGAAACTTTTTAATGATGGTTATTTGTAGGCAATGGGAAAGAAGCCAGTAGACAGGGAAAGTTGAAGATGAGAGTATAATAATTATAAAAGGAACAAGATCCAAAGGAATTTGGAGAGAATAGAATCAAAGAAACAATTTGAGGTAATCGTTTTGACAAGATTGGCCACCTCATCATCCCCAGCTGGAGAAAGGGGACAGAGGATGAGCAAAGACAGAGACCACACAGTATGGAAGAGTTTGTGGTCTTAATCTTCACAGGATAGTGGATGGCAAGCTCTGTTTGCTTTTGTGTGGCAAAATATCTCCCTACTTCTGAATTTAAGAAAATCCCTTGGGTTTAGTTCATAATTTTATCATTGCCTGCTTTGACACTGCTATTTGTATTAACAGAAACAGGCTAAAATATGCTTAACAGATTTGATAGAATGTGCAGTTTCCATAAAAATAAACTAAGTACAAGATGAAAGGCAGCTTGGCATAAAAGGTAGAGAACTAGTCTTGAAGTCATGAAGACCTGAGCTCAATACTGCTTCTAAGATATATGACCATGGAAAGCCCTTGGAGCTCTTGGAGGTCTAGGCAACTCTCAGTGGTGTTTCCAGTCTAGGAATTCCCCATACCAGTGAACTCATAAATTCATACCAAGAAGAAAACAAAGTACAAGAAGGATCTGTGTTTAAAATATAATTCATGTGAAAGAAAGATCTAGGAGTTTTAGTTTACTGAAATCTCAATATGAATGAATCAGCAGCATGATGTAGCTGCCAAATGAGCTAATGTGAGTTTTCTCAAAATCTTCAATAATTCAATGGTTCTGTTATCCCATAGATGTGGGAACTCCAATGAAATGAATCCCAACCTAGCCACACAGTCTCATTGTCAGGGAGTCATGTCCATACCCTCCTCTAAATCCTCAATAGGTCTACATGACATTTTAGGAACCTTCTAAATCTTTTTGACATTGAGCAGATACCAAAGCAATTCATAGGCCTTTTTTTTTTAATCTGGACATGTGATTTCATCACAAAAATGAGGATCACATGAAATGACTTGCCCAAAATCATAGTGTTAGAAAATTTTTTAGCAGAAACTGAGAAAAATAATAGCTATCATGAACATAGTGCTTTAAAGCTGGCAATGTGCTTTACACATATTATCTCACTTGATTCTCACAACAATCCTGTAAGGTATCTGTTATTATTATCCCCCATTTGTAGCTGATAAAGGTTAAGTGAATTTTCCAGATCACACAACTAGTAATTTCTGAAACAAGATTCAAACTCAGGTCTTTCTGAATCCAAATCCAGTGCCCAATCCACTATACTACCTAACTTCACATGTAATAGAACAACCATCCATGTTGTTTCATCCACTTGATAGGAAAATTTGCTTTTGTTCAGTCATTTTTCAGTCATGTCTAACTCTTTGTGAACCCATTTGGGGTTTTCTTGGCAAAGATACTGGAATGGTTTGCCATTTCCTTCTCGAGCTCATTTACAGATGAGGAACAGAAAGTAAAGTGACTTGCCCAGAGTCACACAGCTAGTAAGTGTCTGAGGCCAGATTTGAACTCAGAAAGATGAGTCTTCCTAACTCCAGGTCCGCCATTCTATCCACTGTGACACCTAGCTGCCCTATATGCAAAGTAGGAAAATTCTGAAGTCTCAATTGGTAACAAATGTCTTCAAATATATGAGCAATTCTCTCTGTATTATCCACAAGTGAAACTATAGGGGTGGGTGGGTGGCACAATGAATAGAGCACCAGCCCTGGAGTCAGGAGGACCTGAGTTCAAATCCAGCCTCAGACACTTAACATAAAAAACTAGCCATGTGACCTTGAGCAAGTCACTTAACCCCAATTGCCCTGCCTTCCCCCCTCCAAAAAAAAAAAAAGCACAAGTAAAACTATTTAAGGCTTCTTTCCATATGATTTGCCAAGCACATTTCAATTACATCAATAGCTTTAAATATTTAAAAATTAAAGAAGTTTAAAATTGAAAAAGACTTCAGTAGCCATTTAGTACAACACATAAGCAAAGAGAATCCCCACTATAACACAGGCAATACGTGGTCACCCAGAGACAGTAATGTTGGTCTTAAAGTTAAGAAGTCTTGAGTTTGAGCCTTGCCTCAAATATTCATCAACTATGTGACTTGTGTGTCTCAGCTTCCTCATATGAAAAATGCATATAATAATATCTAACTCACGAGGTTGTTGGGAGGATTAAATGAGATGAAAAGTGCACAGCAAAGCTTCCATCCATAGGATAATAGATTTTAATAGTAATGAGCCAGAGATAAAGCCTACTTCAGTCTGATTTGTGGGATGTCTACTTTTTCCAGGTATGTCTCAATTAACCAATCAGTAAACATTTATTAAATACCTAATATGTGCTAAGCATTATGCTAAATGAAGTCCCTGCCCTCATGGAGCTTGGATCGCATAAGGACATTCAGATCATTTTGGCAGAGAACGTAGACTTCAGGTATGAGTTGGTTTAAATAACCTTTATGGTCCTTGCTAACTGAGTTTCAATCTTAAAATCCTACCGAGTTCCACCTAGAAAGATATACAACACAGAAAGCTCATTAAAGCAATAGAGTATAGACTATTCACTCAGTTAATCACTTACTATATGCAAAATACTATTCTAGTTACTTGGCGAAACACAAAGATAAATCTTAAATGTGCTACCTTGGGGGGCCGGCTGTGCTGCTTCTGTCTCGAGCCTGCTCCAGGCTTCCTTTGGAGGGCCTTCTCTCCCCCCAAAGCTCTCCAAGGGTCCTCAGAGCAGGGCATGGAACCAGAAACCACCCTCCAAGGGTGATAGGGCCCCATTCCGCCAGGGGCACGGGTCGTCGCCAGCACGGCTAGAAGCTCCCCTCAGCTCTGGAGCCAGAGGTGAGGCCAGAGCCTCTGGGGAGGTTCCTGGGGAGGTTTGTTGTTTTTTTTTTTTTCCCTCAAATAAAAGGTTTATTTTCTTTCAAAGACCAAGGTGAGTGTTGCTCAGTCAAAGAGACCAATGCCCATGTCGTCATCGGACTCTTCAAACTCCTCTTTCTTCTCTTCCTTCTTCTCCTCAGCAGGAGCAGCAGGGGCGGGGCAACCAGCTGCTGGAGCAGCAGAACCAGCACTGGCAGCAAAAGCAACGGCACCACCATCGGGCGTGGAGGCCAGCTTACTGCTCCCCTGGGCGATCACATCCTCGATGTTCTTGCTGCTCAGCTCACCGATGACCTTCTTCAGCCGCTCGTCGTCGTGGCTCTCGATGCCCACGCTGTTCAGGATCTTCTTCAGGTCCTTGGAACTGGGGGAGTCATTGCCGCCCAGCACGGCCAGGAGGTAGGCTGCCAAGTAGCGCATATTGGCGTTCTGAGGGTTCTATTCGGTCGGGTCCGGAGGTCGCGGTCTGGCGCTGCAGGGATGGCGGGAGCGGCGGTGGACACAGCAAGTCCAACCTCGGAGGCGGCAAGGCGGGAAAAAAAAGTCCCTGCTCCTCGCTTGACCTGGGGGTCGAGGAGCACTCTATATGGGGCCCCTCTTTTCTGGAGCTCTGTGGTGTTCCACTGGGATATGAGAGAGGGGAGTAAAAGGGCCGGTCTGCAGCTACTGGTGGGAAGGGAAAGGAAGAAGCTCATGGCATTGAGAAGGGTCTCCAACTCCAAGGGCAAAGGAGCTGTTCCCCTTTGTCAGACTTAAGAGAGCTCTTCCCATCCTTGTCCAGGCAAATGTGCAATATACTACAATGTCGTCTGAGACAGATGGCACCTTAAGCACCTCACAAATTCTAGCTTTGGAACAGGAGGCTATGGTTAGACCAAAACCATTGTTCTTGAAGTTGTTGAAGTTTGCTGGTACACAGAAGGAAACATTCACAATGAAGGAGGTTTTATTCTGTCTTGGCCAGTATATTAAAAAGCAATAGCAGATGACCTTGGAGATCTGTTTGGGGTACCAAGCTTTTCTGTGAAAGAGCCTAGGAAATTATATGCAATGATTTCTAGATACTTGGTAACAGTCAATCAATAAAAATTTGTTAGTTCAAATTCATCTATTAATGAAGCTGACTGATACCAGCTTGAAATTGGGAGTGGTCAAAAGGAGTCTATGCAAGAATTGCAGGAAGAGAAAGCATCAGCAAAGCTGAATTCTAGACCAAGTACCTCATCTAGAAGGAGAACACAGTGAAACAAAAGAAAATTCGGATGAGTTGCTTGGTGAAAGACGCAAAAAACGGCATAAGTTAGATAGTATTTCCCTTTACCTTTGAGGAAAGCTGTGCCTTATGTGTCATAAGTGAGATCTGCTGTGAATGAAGCAGTAGCAGTGACTCAACAGAAATCCCTTCAAGTCCAGATATTGATGCTGGTGTATTAAGTGAAAATTCAGATGATTCAGTTTCAGACCGATAAAGTGTTGAGTCTGAAGTTGAGTCTATTGGTTCAGAATAGTATAGTCACAATGAAGAAGGACAAGAACTCACAGATGAACATGATGAAATATACCAGGTAACTGTATATCAGGCAGAGGATAGTGACACTGACTCATTTGATGGAGACCCTGAAATCTCCTTAACCAACTATTTGAAGTATACTTTCTGTGATAAAGGGAACCCTCCACTTCTACCACATTGCCACAGATGCTAGGCTTTGCAAGAGAATTGGCCTCCTAAGGAGAAAGGTGACATGTCAGATAAAAGCAAACTAGAAAGCCCCACACAAAGGAAAGAAGAGGGCTTTGATGTTCCAGATTATAAGAAAAATAAAATAAATGACTCTCGAGATTCATGTGTTGAGGAAAATGATAAAAATAATGTAAAAAGATATCAGACTCCCAAGAAAGTGAGAATTATTCCCAGCCATCAACATCTAAAAGTATCATCTGTAGTAGCCAGGAAGATGCTGAAGAATTTGAGAGAGAAGAAGCATAAGACAAAGAAACAAGTATGAAATCTATTCTTCCCCCTAGAACAGTAGAACCCTGTGTCATCTGTTAGAGCCAACCTAAAAATTGTTGCATTGTCCATGGAAGGACAGGACATCTTATGGCATGTTTTTCTTGTGCTAAGAAGCTGAAAAAGATAAATAAGCCTTGTCCAGTGTGCAGGCAGCCAATTCAAATGACTGTGTTAACTTATTTTCTCTAAATGTGACCCTATGTATGAAACTCTTAAAGAACATTTACACAATGGGCTTGTGATATCTATTTAAAATTTTATTGTTTTTCTGAGAAAATGACTGGTTTAATCCATTTTGGTTATATCTTGTGCAATTTGCTTTTTGGAAAGAATTTTTTTTAATTCTCTTCCTTTGGGGAAAAAAATGTTTTGGTTACTATTTTTTTCCATTTTTGCATTATTTTTATTAGTTTTCATTTGTATTACTTATAGAGGCAGCAGAGTATAGTGGATAGAGTACTAGTCTGGAAAGATCTAGGTTCAGATACCACATTGGACACTTACAACTTATTTGACCCAGGATGAATCATTTAACTTCTTTGTGCCTTAGTCAATTCCCAAGACTTATCTGTTAAGTCAGATAATTTGGGAATAAGTCATAGACACTTGTATTGGTTTATGTTGAAACTATAGATCCTTTACTGTTTGCACCCATTAAGAGTTACTAGTTAGTTTGAAGATCGACTATTTCTGTTTGTTAAATAGTTCCCTGTCTTCTCTAGTTGGGAAGTGTGAATTTTTTTTTTTGAAAATTTTGTGTAAATAGAAAATTTAATAAGTATTATTTATGTTAAAAAATAAATGTGCTACCTTTAGAACACTATGACCACATTTCATTCATCTGGAAAGGTGTTTTAAATCACAGATGAACCCCACCATTACCAACCACTAATTTATTCAACAAGCATTTATCAAATGAAAACTAAATTCCAGGTACAAGTAGTAAAGAGATGAAGTCAAAACAATCCCTAAACTGAAGAAGCTTACATTCTTATCAAGGAGAGGCAATGTGTGTTACTTTGTATTTTCTTCACTGTGTAGGTCAGGGGTGGGGAACCTGTGGCCCTCTAGGTCCTCAAGTGTGGCCCTTTGACTGAATCCAAATTTCACAAGCCAAAAGGCAGCTCTTGAGAACCTAGACAGCCACATGTGGCCTTGAGGCCACAGGTTCCCCACCTCTGATCTACACAGTGAAAAAAACACAAAGAAATACATAAAGTATATGCAAAAGAATATGGTGTGGCAAAAACCTTCTGCTGTGGGCATTCAGAAGGACCTTGTGTAAGAAGCAAATCTTGAATGAAAATTTGATATAAAGTAGGAATTCCAACAAGTGTGTGGGGAATACACGGAAGCTAGAGACAGAATGTCCAGATAGGATATTTAGAACACAGAATATGTAATGTTGAGTAATATGACTAAAAAGTACGCTGGCAACAGATTGTGACCAATTTTTAAATGCTTATTTGCATAGATTTAGAATCAGAAGGGACCTACGAGATTATTGAATTTAATCCCCTTATTTTCCAGAGAAAATGGAGAGTCCAGAGAAATTAATAGATTTAATAAAGTTCATATAACCAAGGTAGTAACTAGAACTACTGGGTCCACCAGCACTCAATCCAATACCGTTTTTTGTTCTCAGTACTACACTTCTCAAGTCAATCAGAAGAGTTTTTGCCTTAGTTTTAGTTTTTGTTTGGTGTGTGAGCAGGAATAATACCACTTACCCCCAGAATTTACCCACATGTTCCTGTTTTCTTGGGGAAATGCTCAGAGCAACAGGGGCAAAGATACTAAATGAGAGTAGTTCACATAATAGAGCATAAGCACTTATTTCTGTGTATAAACATAAAACTTAGCAGCCACATTATTTGCAAAATAAAAGATTGGTTGCAGACTAAAATGGAAGGAATTTTTAAACCCAAATTTAAATAACTCTTCTGCTTCAATAGTGCTGAGTCCTATGGACCTTGGTTCAACTGAGGATAATGTGGCAGCATTGTTTTGGACATGACATTCTTTATAATCTACTTGGAGATCAAATATTACAGTAAAAGAGAGAAGGTAAAAAGAAGACAATGCTTGTACTTGTGGACAAGCATTCTTCTGTTACATAGCCAGGGCTTTCAGTCCTTTCCCTTAATTGGAACTTTCTTCTATAAGATCCTGGCTTTTAACTAAGAAGCTAAAAGATGACATAGCCCATGCAAGCTCTAAGGATCTTTATCCCAACTCTCATTACTACTAATGAAGCAAGTCCTCAGAGTGTGGCTTCATGTCCTTTTCAGGGTCCTAGAGGTGTCTAGAGGTACCTAGAGGTAATTCTTTAATGTCACCAGCCTGAGCCCCCAGCAGTGTACTTCCCCCAAGATTATCAGATGAAAATCTATTTAGTCAACTATCCTTAAGTAGCTTCTAGAAAGGGTATTTACTAAGGTGGTGCCATGAAAACATTTGATACAAAACATCCCCATAAATATCCATGATAAACTTAATACTTATAGTGCACATGTCATAAAGGAGAAATTCTCAGATCATGTTGGCTTTTCTCTGTCTGTGGCTTCCAAGGTGAGACCACATATGGGAAGATAAAAAATCCAGCACCCTCCAGAACATTTGAACTATAAAAGGTTTTCTTCCCATCCAAGGCAGGTAGGGGTAGAGGATATCTATATAGAGCTGAGTCCTCTCCCACTTTCCCCACCCTCCATACCTTCTGGTTCTTTCTGAGCAATATGCTAGAAAGTCACATTTGGTCCAATTTCTGGAATTCAAACCTTTTCCAAATAATTTCAGATATCATGTCTAGCATCATCTCACATTACTCAAGTGGATTTCAAAATTTTTTCATACTTAATTCATGACCCAAGATAGAAATTGATTTATCTGTAATCTTATCACATATTTCAAGTGGGGATGGGATTGGATAAATTAATTACCCCACCTTTACAATACCAAGTAACAATACTCCAGGCAAAAGTCCCCAGAGTGTCTTCTCCATAAGTAAGAAGAGGTTACTATTAAGCCTAATTGCATACAAGTTTACCATTTCAGTACCATTAGCTACTCTGTCCTTTTTAAAACCTCAGAGAACCTGACATCTTGGAATATGCATGTTTTACTGTTTTCAAACAGGACATGGCTCTGGGCTGATACACTGCTTTCTTAAATTGTTCACTGCTCTGAATCCCAGAGCAATGAGTCAATCACTTTTAAACAGAAAAGAAAATACAGAAATGAATACAGAAAATCACAATCTTTGCCTTTTGTGTTCAAGGGCATTCAGTGACCCATATAAAAGAGACCACAATTATTTATTGAGCAAAATTAATATTGCCTTACCTAGGGCAAGGCAACTGGAACTTTAAAACAGGGTCCCAAAATTTAAGGCCATTAACAGTATTCCTACCCCAGTAGGTAGAAACAACAGAACTTAGTACCCAATTAATAAGAATAATTGCTTTAAAAATGGGAAGTTACCAGATGATGCAATGCTTCTTTTCCCCTCTCTACACACCTCCTTTCCTCACCCTTGCTTTTCTCCTATGATGGAGCTTCCCAGTTCCAAATGTTTAGCATCCTACAATCTCCATCCATTATCCTAGGGTATCTCTCTCCCCTACTGAAGTTATCCCAGTATCTCTTCTCCTTTGGTCCTTGAATGTGAAGGTCTGAGGTCACTCTTAAGTTTCCCAACTGCATTTGTCTTAAGGTATTGATCCCATACTGACTTCCAAGTTTATCCTAGAGACTAGAATTGTTACTTTGCCCAGTTAGAGATTATGAATATTTATTTCTTCATTCAATCAACAAATCCTTATCTGCAAGACAATTTCTTTTCTGAAGAAGCTTGCAAACTAGAACAAGAAATAAGATACATACAAGAATTGTTATAAACCCAGACTATTTCTAATAAGTGTTATATAAATAACACAAATTGAGTGCAAATGATTAGGAGTTATTATTTAATAATGAATGGGAAAATCACTGAAGGTTTTTCAACCAGGGGAATGATACCTCTGGGGGAGTGACAAGAAACATGGTTTTGAATTCAGGAAAGGAACTAAACTTAAATTCTAGCTGTGCTTTTTACTACCTGTGTGACCTCAGGCAACTTATACAGCTTCTCAAGACCTGCTTCCCTCATTTATAGTCAGTCAGTTGGTGAACTAGCATTTTCTAATCACTTACTAAGTATCTAGCACTCTGTTAAATTCTGGGATATCAAATACAAATGGAAAGGAAGAGAGTCCCTATCCTTAAGGAGCTGACATTCTAATGGAAGAAAACAAAACATAAAAGGAAGCTGAAGGGAGGTGGGGATAGGGAGGAAGTAGAGGACATTTATCACAGGAAGTCCTGAGTGCAGCCTGGAGAGGAATGAGACATAGCTGTCCTGGGTGCCTCCTTAATGGAGGTTCCCAGAGGATCCATCCAAGCAGAAGAAAAAGCTGCAGGGGCTGGAGATACTTTCAGTATATGAATTCTAGGTTTGGAATGAGACTTCAAGATGAAGAGCTGAGACATAATGAGGCCTTGGGATGTTAGAGAAAGTCCAAAGTACATCCTGAAGTGGCTTCATTTTATAAAATGAAAGGAGTGAACTGGATGATCTCTACAATCTCTTCCAGCACTAAATCCTTTAATTTAAAAAAAAATCACAAAGTAATGCTTTATGGAAATTAATCTGGTGGTGGTGAGCAATAGGGTTGATTGTGACAAGGGGTGTGGAATTGAAGTCTCAGTCACCATTGAGGAGACATTTGAAAGAATCCAGAAAAGAGGTGGTAAGAGCATGAACTATAATAACAATAGGGACAGTAGAAGGAGACGGAGAAATGTGAGAATTTCTGAAGACTTTTAAAGGATTTGACTGATTGGACATAAGGCACAAAAGGGAGGAGGAATTAAAAAAAAA
>CM053587.1:115813695-115841516 GCA_028646515.1 Pseudochirops corinnae
CTATGATCTCTTTGGGGTCAAAGGGTATACAATTATTTATAGCCCTTTGGGCATAGTTCCAGATTGCCCTCCAGAATGGTTGTATCAGTTCACAGCTCCACCAACAATGCATTAGCGTTCCAATTTTTCCACATCCTCTCCAGCATTTGTCATTTTCCTGTTTTGTCATCTTAGGCAATCTGACTGGTGAGATGTAGTTATAGTCCTTATTCTTATTCATTTTTATTCTTATTATTGACCAAGGCTGAGATTTAGAAAGCAAGCTACCCAGAGGAGGTAACATTTGCAGGAATCAAAAGATATAGAACTATTCTATGTTATCCTTAAAGAGGCCAGCAGCTAGAGGGAGCACATACTACTGGTCATACTAAAGAGTGAGAAGGATTAGCAAAGTTGGCATGTGGCCTTTCTGATATGTGGCTATGATATCATCAAAAATGACAGCCAAGCTTCTTATGTTTAGGCCAGTGCCACATACTATCTACATGCCCATTTTTGAGTCCTGGAAGTTGGGAAAAGTGTGGAAGTTCTCAGTGTGGTCACTCAGTCGAACAACCAGATAAAAGGAGCCCAGTTCTTAGCTGTGATCTGAGCTGTGAAGATCTCAGAGAGGAAAAAGTAGTGATTAAGTCTACTTAATGCCACCCCAAGGAAGGTATGAAATTTTGGTGTACAAGAAAGCACTAGATAGAGCACTGGACAGAAACAGCTTTCAAATGAACCACCTAGCTGCCTAGTCCTTTGTTTTAAGGTTCCTACACAGTCTGTTGGCAAAGAATGCACTGGATAAACACTTGAAATGATTATTATACCAACAGTGAATTCAAATAGAATTGTGAATCCAGAATTGAGTGGGATACAGAATATAACATTATAGATGAGTTTGTCTTCTCAGCAGAAAAAAAAATTCTATTTTTGGACACTTTAACTAAGTATCCAAAACTTTTAACTAACTATTTTGGACACTATTAGAAATATATACATAAATGTGGATGTTTAGTTTGCTGCTATACAAAGCTTTGGAGTCAGAGTACAGTGTTCAAATTGTAGCTCTGCCACTTGTTACCTTGTATGATCTTGGGTAAGTCACTTAGCTTTCTGAGAATCATTTAACTCATCTGCAAAAATGAAATGGTTAGATGAAACAATGTCTAAGATCCTTCTAAAATTTCAGTTCTAAAATTCTATATGCTATGTGATATACACATGTTCAAATAATCCAATATCATTGTGAACAGAGACCAATCCTGCTTAATCTGGTTCTATGAAATGCTAATTATTCTTACACGTTCATTAAAACAGATGCACTATTAACCAACATCAATTAGCTTAATTCCAATTTTTTTTGTTCAGGCATTTTCAGTTGTGTCCAAATCTTTGTGACCCTATTTGGAGTTTCCCTGGCAAAGGTACTGGAGTGGTTTGCCTTTTCCTTCTTCACCTTATTTTACAGGTGAGGAAACTGAAGCAAACAGGGTTAACTGACTTGCTCAGGGTCATGCAGCTGGTAAGGATCTGAGGTCAAATTTGAACTCAGGAGCATGAGTCTTCCTGACTGCAGGGCCAGCACTCTTGGGCACTATGGTGCCACCTAGCTACCCTTAGTTCCAGTTACAATTTGTATTTGAACGTAATATTTTTTGGGAAAAAAAATGATAAAACATTCAGACTTTTTACCCATTAATCTAAATTAGTGGTTTATATTTACATAATTTCATTTTGAATTGATTCTGTGCAGACATTTTGGTGACAAGGTTCTGCCATTTACTAGCAGTACCTTGAGTAAATAACTCACTACTATCAGCTTTAGTTTCCTAATCTGTAAAATGGGGAAAATATTATTTATACTGCCTACTTCATAAGATTTTTGTGAGGTTTGAATATTGTAAAGTTTAATATAAATGAGAGTTTTCCTTCCTTGGTTCTTTGTTCTTTCCTTCCTTTTCTATCTTCTTTTTTCTTCCTTCCTCCTTTATTCCCTCCCTTCCTCTCTCTCTTCCTCCTTTTCTTCCTTCCTTTTCTTTCCTTTCCTTTCCTTTCCTTTCCTTTCCTTTCCTTTCCTTTCCTTTCCTTTCCTTTCCTTTCCTTTCCTTTCCTTTCCTTTCCTTTCCTTTCCTTTCCTTTCCTTTCCTTCCTTTCTTCTTCCTTTCCTTCCTTCCTTGCCTTCCTCTTTTCCTTCCTTCCTTCCTTCCCGTCCTTCTTTTCTTCCTTCCTTCCTTCCTCCTTTCCTTTCCTTTCTCTTTTCCTTCCTTCCTTCCTTTCCTTCTTTTCTTCTCCCTTCCTTTCCTTCCTCCTTTTCTTCCTTCCTTCCTCTTTTCCTTCCTTCCTTCCTCCTTCCTTTCCTTCCACCTTTCCTTTCCTTCTTCCTTTCCTTTCCTTCCTTCCTTCCTCCTTTCTTTCCTTCATTCTTTCCCTCCCTCCCTCCCTCCCTCTTTCCTATCCTTCCATCTACAGATATTAAGTGCTTTAGATTTCTTAAAGAATGGAAAGTTCTTACTTTTCATGATTACGATCACAAGAATTGTAAGATCTGTGACTGCTTGTTAAAATAGTTTTATTTTATTATTTATATTTAAAGTAGGATTGTTGAACTGGTAAGATAACCACTAGTATTTTAAAATGTGGCCTGGGAGGCCCTCTTTCACTTTCAAAGAAACATGTAGATATTAGATGAGTAGTCATCTACAATCAAATCTATATTTCACACCTTATTCCCCTAGGTTCAGTGGCAACAAATGCTTTCTTTTTAGTCATCTCTTCTAAATATTTAACACTGAAAATACTCTTTGTCAATCTTGCCCTTCTAGGTGGCAAGGATGAAATGTAAAAAAACAAAAACAGTTTATAGATTGATAAAATCAAACTGTATGTACATGAAAATGTGCAGGCTATCTACAGCTTATTGGCACAGTCTAGGTTTGCCACCTGTTCTATCCTGTATCTGCTGAATAAATTAGATGGTCTCATGGGAGTAGATGCAGCTGATTGGGTCTGCCTTGTTACTAAGGCAACCATTTTTCTCTCTGCTCTATGATTTAGACAGTACTTTAAAGCCCATCAGAGATTCCCCAGGCAGAAACATAAGAAATTCTTCCTTTTTACTTTTTTTTCCTTCTTTTCTTGGCCAAGACAGTAGGGGATAGCAGTACTTAATAGCCGCTCTTAGCAGGTTTATTTATTGAGACATTACATTTCCAAGATGGAAAAACAAACTGTAGTGTCAGGCCATTAAAGGCAGAAAAATAATAGCTAAATGTAATTATGCTAATAGAATCATATTGTAATCTAAAATATTTTCAATCTCAAATGGGGTTGAAATTTTAGATATATGCATTTTAAAAATAATTAACTGAATTCAAAATAAAAGGGAGTATGCATACCAAAAGGTATTTTAATAAGGTAGTTCAGCCATGTTCATATCAAGGTCACCCTTTGGGCAGAGACAATAGGATGTGAACGAATAACACTTCACGGTGGGCTTTATCAGATCCATCAAACCATTCTGAGATTCCCAGTGGGAATGATGATTTATCTTTATTTCATAGACTAAGTGGTCATTCCCTGACTATGCCAAATGGTAGGAGGCGAGTGTGGGGGAGAAATTTCGCTGACTGCGCACTCTAACAACATTTTCAGAAAAGCAGAACAGGTTGTGGCCTCTATAGGGCATTTGTGCCTAAGTATATCATTTTCCTTGACTATTCAATGCATATATTATTTCTCCTGCTGTGTCTTTTCCTTTTCCCTTTTTCAATTTCTCTTCCTCACTTACACATATGTATTTGCAAGTGAAAAATGGATATGACTTGCTTATTTACAAAAGCAGGATATCTTTCTGACATTTGATGCATAGTCACCAAAGTCAGCGGGGCCATATTTGCTTTTAGAAAGATCAGTAAACATAACATTGATAATGAGGATTATGAAACATTTTTAGTTAAGTGGCTGGTGGGCTCTCCTGTCCCTCAATTAATTGACTATTTTTCACACGTACAATCCAGATCTCAGCTCTGTTAGGTTCATTGTAGTGTCAAACATTCTTCTTACTATTTATTACAGGAGGTAAATTCCTAACATGTGACTTTGCTTTGCTGCTTCTGTTTGTGATCTTTTGACAAATGCTGGAGGAATTCATTAAGTTAAAGTCTTAGACACGTATCTGGGGGGCTTTAATTTAGGGTTGGGTTTATGTAGTAGATGATGCAGAATATAAAGGACTAGAGAGTCTTTCTAAAAAGCAGGTACTGCTAGGATATTTTAGGGTGGTGTGGTGACCCAGGCACATGTTTTTATGATAGTACAACTGTAGAGAAATATAACTATAGAGAAATCTACTTCTGATTTCTCACTGACTTTCATTCTATGTTCTGAGATTTTAAAGCTGGAGTTGGTTTTTACAAAGTCAGAAGACGACAAACATTCTTTTGCAGGAAGGTTCTAAGAGTCTAATATATACTGTGGGACCATTTAACCCTCATCATTCAATGTTAAATGAAACCTTGGAAAAAGGACAATTATTCTGGCAGGGAAAATATGCTGGGTATTTGTTTGTTTAGGCAAATACACATATAATGTCTACTGTTGCAAGAAGAGCTCACTTGATTACATTCTCTTTCTCAGGAAATGGAGGTAAGTAGATAAAGGAAGATTTTTTTTTTTTCCTCTGGAGAACTTATGTATTGTATAAATATGTCATCATTGCTTTTCATTTATTTTGATTTTCAAAGTTGCCGAGAAAGAGAAAACACTTCTTCGTAAGATGACAAGAATTCTGTTTAAAGGCAAACAACCTGTATGTATTTGGAAATTTGGAGATTCAGTTGCTTAAAATTTGAAGAATCTACCTATTTCCTCTTTTAAAATGTTGGTGTAATTTTTATCCATCTTTAGTCTAGCACCTAGCACAGTACTTAGCACACACTAGGTGCTTGATATTTATTTACTGATATTTTGATGTTTGTGTTTATGGCCTTTGGTTTTGAGGCTATCTGAATTAACTTAGCATTATCATTTCACTTCAATTTGACAAACATTGCCTGAGTGCCTACTGTATATAAGGCAACGAAGTAGACATGGTCTCTAATAACAAGGAGTTAATGGCCAAACTGGATTACCTTACTGTGGCTCTAAGAAGCTATAGCATAAGCAGTGGCCACACCCTAGTAAAACCATTTCGGCAAATATGCTAAACCAGGTTGAGGGTAACTGACAGACCTCAAATCTGTTGATGAGTTAGGGGGATATCTACCCCAAGCATGTGAAGACTGCCCTTGGTGGAATGGGTGGATGAGAATAATTTGTTGCAATGGCCATGAAGGTGGCTGAAGCAGGTGCTATGGTCAGACATCAGAGATGGCAAGGTCATCTACTGCATCCCAGGCCATTGCCAGTCCTTTAAGTTTTATCTTGCCACTGGATTTTGATGACTCAGGAAGAGTAAAATGAGGCTAATGATTTTGTACAACTCTGCATCACTTAAATCAAATTCACTAGTAAGTCAAGACAACAACCTGAGATGCTATTGGTTCTCTTCAAAAAGGAAGGATGAACAAAAACAAACCCCAGTGTTTCTTTATTACCTCTATATTACAAAATAGAAATTTCTCTGTTGAATTTTTAAAATTCTTTATAACTTGTCTCCAAATGATCTTTCTAGTCTCATTATACATTACTTCCCAACTGAACTGTCTTTCTCTCTATTCTGCACACATGGTAATCCATATCTTATCTTTGTTCTTTTGAATATTACATTCCCTCATATCTATCCCTGCTCCCTATAGTTCACATCATAAAATCTCTTGCTTCCTTCAACACGCAGCTCAAAAATCGTGCTTTCTTCATCAAGCTTTTCCTGATTCACCCAAATGCTATTTGGGTGCTTTTTTCCCCCAAGCTACCTTATATCTAGTTACCAGTTGTTTTGTATTTAGTCTGTATATATGGATACACATACACACACACACACACATATGTTGTCTCCTCTGACAAAATGTAAATTACTTGAGAGCAGTAGGCGTTTTATTTTTTGCATTTGTATTCCCAGCACTAGCAAAATGCCAGTCATGCGAAAGGCACTTGATAAATATTTGTTAGTTGATTGATTTTGTTCTTTAGCTCGCTATTCCATGAAAATTTACCAGTGGCACAGATTTCTCATTTTTTCACCTATAAGTATCAGAAGCCTAATGGAGGCCTACTTTGCCTTGGCGTCAGGTTTACACTTTTATGTTTTGATTCCAGGCACCTTTCCATAGTTGCTCCATCTGCTTGAATTCATGACCTCTGCCTGGCTTGTTCCTAAACTTTAAGACTCTCTTATACCTACAGACTTTACCATTTACCTCAGATTTCTGGTCTCTTGCTTGTTTCTTACTGTTAATATTTCTATGTCCCCCTAGAAACCTTGCCTGAGGATCTGTACAGCAAATTTCCTTTCTGGTTCTGAAATAACCACAAACTCTTTATCTTACAATTTGCTGGCTTAGAGTCCTACATCTGCTTGTCTTTCACAGTCCTGGGGTCTATCTATTTGATCCCTAAGAACACAGGCCCTGAACTCATCACACAAGTGAAGAGGAAACACTGAACAAATACCAGTGAATGTTCTATAGCGGGGACACAGGTCTTTTTCCAATCCACATCATCATGAATTTCCAGAAGCAGGCTTGCCAGACATTCTTGTAGGTCCTCAGAGCATGCTTCCAGAATTGGACTCTCCATGGGCAGTCCCCCATTGGTATTATACTACTATTATTATTATTGTTATATTTTGTTCTTCCCAACTGGAAGATCATTCTCTTTGTCAGAGAAAACAGAAGCAAAATGGGAATAGAAGAATTCTGCTTTATCTTATATGATAAGAATCCTATGCCTCTCAAGCAGTGATCCTACTCCCATCCTTTTCAAATTGCACCAACAAAATTTTGAAAAACACTTAGCCTAATCTAGTTCCAGACTCTCCCAACATTATTCTCACAGCACTTTGATGCTTTTTTTGGTATTAATTCTCAAATACCTTCCCTCCCTTCCATTGTCTGTTTGTCATTTTAAAATCTCAACTTGCCAATGAACTCCAGATAACCTCCCTCCATTTTTTCTTATTGGAATACTTTGGGACTGTCATTTAATCAATCAAGCATATGTTAAGCACTTACTATGTGGCAGCAACTGTGCTAAGCATTAGAGATAAAAAGAGAGGCAAAAAAATCCATACCATCAAGGAAAAATACATTCTTTTGGGGGAGAGAACATGGAATCATATATATATATATACACACACACACACACACACATATATGTGTATATCTATACACACACATATATACATACATACATATGTGTGTATGTGTGTATATATATTATATATATAAAAAATATATAGAGTATATAGATGGCAAATTGCAAGAAGAGTCATTAGAAGCTGCAGGCACTGAGAGAGGTTTTCTGCAGAAGGTAGAATTTGAACTGAGGCTTGAAGGAAGCCAAAGAAACTAAGAAGCAGAATGGAATGAAATATTCTAGGCATGGGGGACCATCAGTGAAAAGGAACAGCAACTGAGTAGGACTATTGTTGATCATAGAATATATGGAGAAGAAAAGTGTAAAAAAACTAGAAAGGTAGGAAGTAGACAGATTGTGAAGAACTTTAAAACCCAGAGGTGTTTATAGTTGATCCTGCAGGTAAAGGGAGTTTTGGAGCTCCTGGAGAAAGAGGTTGATACTGCTAGACCTGCCCTTAAGGAAAATCACTGTGTCTGCTAAGTGGGAGGATGGATTAAAGTGGGGAGAGACTTTAGCTGGGAAAGCAGTTAGGAGACTATTGCAATAGCCTATGTGATGAGGCCTTGAACTAGGATTGTGTTTGGGTGAGTGGAGAGAAGGCAATGTCTAAGGGGAATATTACTATGCTGTTATGATATCAGGTTTGAGTGTTTGCCGACCGACTTGAATTAATTTTGCATTTAAAGTCACAAGTCACAGGCTTCTACCTACCTTTTCTCTAAGTTCTCTGACATGTGTTTTCATAAATTCTAGGGTACATGTCAAACTAAACCCTGTGCTCCCTTCCAACTCTATTAAAAATTTTAAAATTCCATGGCTATCGTTTCCTATGGTTCCTGTCATTTATACTTAGAAAACCCTTTCTTTATTAGGAAGAATTATATCCAGAGTAGCAATTCCTCTCCTCCTTCCCCCTTTTTCTACCTTAAGATGACATTATTAGCAAGTCAAGCTTAGAATCACAATCTACTTATTTCAATACTTTTAATTACTTTATGATACTTGGGTACACAGCAATTTTACAGCATTTTATATGTATATCTTTAGATCTTAGGTATAGGTTAAGAATTGAATGGAACCTGAGAGGTCAACTAGTCTGGTGTCCTTATTTGACTGATTATGAAACTGAGGCCCAGATGAAGAAACTGAATTCAAGTGACATACACAAGGTCTACAGGTATTAAGTGGCATATCTGGGATTTGAACTTCTGACTCTAAATCTAACATTCTTTTCACTATATCACACTGTACAGCTTTGAAGTCAGTGGAACTGGGTGTAAATTCTGTCTCTATTCTTTACTGTGGGTGAATCACTTAATGACTTTGAAACAACCCCAGTTTCTTCCTCTTCACAATGGTCCCTGTATTGCCTACATATAGGCTTATTGTAAGGGGCAATGATATAATGTAAGTAAAGCATTTTGTAATCTTAAAGCACTACATAAATTATTATTATTATTAATATTATCATTACCTTTGTGATACCTTGAACAAGTCGTTCAACCTTTTGGGACTTGTCTTTCTTCATCTGTAAAATGAAGAAAGTAGGAATAGATGATTTCTAAGGTTCCTTCTAGTCCTAAATCCTATAATCCTATGAAATAGAACCCATTATTTGTGATTTATCATTTGTTTCAAAGAGGATGATTGACATCGTGGGGTGGTCTTGAATTGCACATGAATTAGATTTAAGTGAGGGAGAGTTGCACAAAGTTGTCAGTCTTACTCTCTCTTCCAGAGAGATCATGTGCTTGGGATAGACATTCTCCTAACTCACCAACAGGTTTGAGGCCTGTCAGTTACCCTCGACCTGGTTTAGCCCTTCTACCAAGATGGTTTTACCAAGGTGTGGCCACTACAAATGCTACAGCTCCTTGGAGCCACAGGTGAGAGTTGGGTGGCAGGTAGATGCCAAAGGTGGATGAGCAGCCCTGAAATGGGCTCAGCAAGCCCTCATACCAGGGGTGCTAAGCCTCTATGAAAACTGTATACACCCCAGTCCTCCTTGAATACCACATATACCTTGCCCATTATTTAAAGTGATGTTAGAGTAGATGATGCTAGCAGATTCAACATGGAACCAAAAAGAGAACCCACTTTAGGACAAACTATAGTACAATCATTCCATAGGTAACAAAGTACAGACTTGACAGCATTCCCTTATAATAGATATGGAAGAAACTCAGTTTTACATTTTACAAGGTTCTTAACCATGGCCTCTTGTGTTTATCACCATAATGTCATTATTGGCTGAGAACTATCAGTCAAGATTTAGTTATAGATGATTCTTTTTCCTTTTTGAAAATGTATTTGCTATATCTTGAGATGTAGCTGCTTTATCATATAGCATACACAGTAGTTTAATCAATAAAAAAGAGTTCTTATGAGTAAATATTTCATTATAATAAACTTACATTGATATTTTCATATCAGAAAGTGTCAGCCATTAATTTTCAAATATCTTTAGGTAGCAATCTTTATTATTTCTCTTTATGGATGGAGAAATAGAACACAAAATTTTAAGTGCCCAGCTAAGTGCCCTAGTACATCATCAAGATGAAAGGTGGTTTTCCATCTCGATGTTCTGGACATTCATCCTCATGATTCCTTTGTGTTTATAGTTATCCTATAGATCTGGAATCCTAGTGCCTTAATTTGTCATCCTGGCTCATCTTCTAAGCCAAGAAAGAAGAGTTTATTTTTCACTTGGATAAGAAAATAATACATGGGAAGATGATGCTGGAAATTTAGTAGGTGACATTTTCTTTTGTGTTCCATATGGAACTTTCATAACACTAGAAGTATGGTACTGCCAGGAAGTACTTTCTGTTGGGTGAGAAATAGGACTAGATTTGCATTAGCCTTAAAATCTCTATGGCACACTTTGTAAGAGCAAGAATGTGGATGCTGACTATTCCACCCAGATTTTAATATAAGTTGTAAATAAAAACCTCTTGTTTCATTTGGTTTGAACATAAGCGTTTATTGACTACTAGTAAGAGCCTGATTAGGCCCACATCAATAGGAGAATTTTGGCTTCCTGATCCACAGTATGTGGCCAGCATGGAGTGAAATTAGCATTTCAAAACATTAGGTTACAGGCAATTTACCTCCTTGAAGGTTTAGTTAACTAAGTTTTATTTTAGCTTTTTATAGAATTAACTGGCTTAAGCTCACCTCAAACCAGGCAGCTAACAAGAATTGTGGTAATATTGAACAAATTTCCTTGTAGCTAAAATTCAGATAGAAATGAATGAAATAACAGATTCTCTTTCACCACTTATTCTAGGTTTTAGGGAGCTATGTACTGTAATTAGTGCAGCTGATAAGGAGGCAAAAAAGGCAATAGGAATGGCTAATGGAGTTCCCCTTCCCAGGTCTTGTGGAAAAGTAGAAAGCCTGCTAGATCTGTGGAAGAGGACCAGTGTTCAAAGCCCAAGTGTCATGAACTATTAGGTGACTTTGGACAAGTCACTTAAAATCCCTGGGCCTGAGTCTCCTCTGACACTGAAGATCCCTTACAACTCTAAATCAATGATAATCAATAAGCATTGATTAAGTTGCTACTATATACAAGGCTGTTGTAACAAATTGTTCTCATTGGCCTGTTGGTTACCCTCAACCTGGTGCTGAAGCAGGTTCTGTGGAGTGCTTAGAGCTCAGTCAGAAATTGTCGATTGTCTTGATTTTTTGTCTTGCTACTGGACTTTGATGACTCTGAAAGAGAGAATGAGGCTGAATACTTTGTACAGCTCTGCCTACTTAAATCCAGTTCACGTGCAGTTAAGACATCGCCCCCACAGTACCACTGGTCCTCTTTAGAATGAAGGATGAGCAACAACTATGTACAAGGAAATGTGGGAGGCACTGGAAATACAAAGACAAAAATAGAACAGTACCTACGAAAGATATAAAAGATGGCTTTTGGGGAGGAGTATGGCTCTAGCAACTGAAATGTCAAAAAAAAGGCTCCTATAGAAGGAAATACTTGAGGTGAATTTTGAAGGATATGAGATTCTCGAAGGATAGATTGGAGTAGTGGAGAATTGATACAGGGAGCATAGTTAATAGTCTGTTTTGATAATCTAGAGTAGTAGTCAATGTACTTTTAAAAATCTCTCCTTCCTATCAGTAAATTTTATATATATATATATATATATATATATATATATATATATATATATATGTATATTATTTGCATATATACATATATGTATTTTAACACTTTAACATATATGTATTTTAACTACTATTATAGTAGTAAATTTATAATATAAAATTTACTACTGCAGTATCAATTACATATGTAACATCCTCTCTGATGTACTTCCCCAAAATGCACTAGTATATTCTAACCATGAGAGTAGATGCTACTTTACTTAAAGGACATGCATCTACAGGACCATCCTCATGAAAACACAAGATAATATTTGTAAAGCATGTAGCACAATGCCTGGTCCAAAGTAGGTGCATAATAAATGTGTGTTCCCTTCCTTCACTTTCCTTCCTGAAATTATACCACAAACCCCCACCAGACTGCTACTCACTAACAGTCAGTCAGTAGACATGATTAGCTCTAAACAATGGCATTTACTAAGATGGTGCACTGAAAACTAGTTATATAAATCTTCCCTTCTTAATCCCAGGTCGTTTTCTCATAGTCTCCTAAATACTACTTATACACACACATACACACACACACGAATACTTATGTACATACACTTTATTAAACACACACACACATACACACACACACACACATAAAGACCTACACACCAATACACTCACACTTATATTCTCTCTGTCTCTGTCTCTCCCCCTCACACCCACCCACACCCACCCACCCACCCACACACACACACATACACACACAGCCATGGGAATACGTGGCCCAAATTTTTAGTACAATGGTAGAAGAGTAGTGGGTGCATATGTAGGGAGCACCTCTGAATCAGGCTTCATATTACTCTGGCACTTCTGGTCCTGACATCTTTTCTCTGTGCAGTCCTCCCTGTAGCCCCACATTTTAGGGCTAGTTTCTTCTTGACTACATAGCAGCTCTTTTTCATTGTCAGGGGTCCTGCTCCTTTAAGTTACTTCCTCCTCTGACTAACTGCCTCTTTGCACCTGTGTCTATCTAGAATATATATATATATATATATCTGTTTCTTGCTGGATGCAGTCCCTCACTGGTAGAGAATCTATACTTCAAAGTGACACAACTTATTGTGGGAGGCTAATGGAGAGAAGAGAGAAATTCTTTCTCCTCCATGACCTTCTGTAATGGTAATGGGAATTTTAAGATCTTCCCTGCCCCTTAATAGGCCTAAGGGAATATGAAAATCTTTTCTGCTTTGAAAATCTTCCCTAATCCCTAATAGACTGACTGTAATCACATGGAGCCTGTGGTGGGAGGTGTTTGCTGAATGCATGGAGCAGAGCCCAGAGGAAGCTGGGAGTCAGAGCAGTTTGACAGAGGGAAGAGAGAAGACACAGGCAAGGAGACAGGTAGACTTGTCAGTGTTTGTTTGTGGGAGGCTAAAGGATGGTGTAACTCCCTGCTGTGTTATAGTTTATTAACTTCTTTGTTGCTATGCTAGATTTGGCTTTCTTGTGTTGGGATTTGGCTTTCTAGTGTATGAATAAATGTTTTGCTTTCATCTTCTATATAAAGTGTCTGTTATATTTTGCTATTCAGAACTGCGCTGGCATAGTTGCCATCAGTGCTGTGAATATTGTGTTGGTGCTACACTCTCACACCCTAAGAGTGGGTCCTTCTCACGGGCCTGGTTTTTCCTACACTCCTGGCTACCTGCTTGCACTGTAGAATTGACTCTTAATATATTGAATTGTTTAATTTTCCCCCTTTCCAAATATAGACCCATGGGGAATGATTGATTCTCTCAAACAATCACTATGTACTTCCTGTGTGCTGTTACCTTCCTTCATTGAATATCCAAAACCCTACAATTCCCTCAAGGAATATCTTTATATGTTATGTGAGACAACTTAATGATCTATCAGATTAAAGGAGGATATAAAGATGAAATAATATTTGATCCTAGAGTCAATAGGCATCCACCAGAGTTTATTGAGAACAGTGACTTGGGCAGATCTTCACTTTATGAAAATAACTTTGGTAGCTGTGAAAAGGATGATTAGAGCAGAGAGACATTTTAGTGAGAGAGACCAACTAGAAGGCTAAAGTAAATAGAGAAAAGGAGAAGGATTGGAAAGATATTGTAGAAGTAGAAATGAAAGATTTGGCAACTAATAAAATATATAGGGTGAAAGTGAGAAGTCAAAGATGGTGAACTCCACATAAAATGGGAATTTTGCAAGAAGGGTAGGTTTGGTCAAGGCAGGAAAGATAATACAATGAGAACTAAGATAATGCTCATAGTACAACCATGCCTGCTTATCTCATGAGACTCATGACCCTGGTCAAAATGAAACATGGTGGGACTCTTACTCTCTAGTCACTAGCCTCAAGTTTAGAACCCACCCTCCAAATGTGACTATGGCCACAAGATAATCTGGAGAAGGGGAAGTAGGTATGGTGGAGAGAAGGAGAAAATTCAACTGATGCTATTGATGCTCCTGTTGTGGGTGCCTTAGTAGTAAGAGGCCTTTAACTGGCTCAGTAGGCAGGGAGGTTGGGAGTTTGCAAAGAAGTGGTCAGGAACAGAGAAGAAATGCAACACTCTCTCCTTAATACCTGCCTTAGTTTATGAGCAAGAGATGAAAAAGGAATGTGTGTGTGTGTGTGTGTGTGTGTGTGTGTGTGTATGTGTGTACATGTGTTATTGGGAAGATGGCAAGATGGATGCACTGACAAGGCCCTGGTGTCTTGGTAGATGGATTGGGACTTAAAGCTTGGTTGACAGTCAGTTATTTAGAATGGGTTGAGGTGAGTTTTCACTCAGTCACCCATGAACCAGGACATCAGGGCTAGGTGGGATGAATGAAATATTTCCTTGTGTTCTCCCTTCCTCCATCTCCCACAGACTTGTCCTTCCATTGCTTTGGCAAGTGAGGGGAGCCCTAACAGTAGTAGCTAGTGAGACAAAGAGGAATGAAGTGGTGAAAAAGGAGAGAAGGGTTGAGACTCTTGAGTTGTTTGGTTTATTTTTTTTAACCTCAAATACAATTCTTGCTTTCAATTCTACAGACATAGATACTTTTTTCTTTCCTGAGGAACAAATGTTAGAGGGTGAAATGCAAATGGCATAAAAAATTCAACACCTGTAATCGTACTAATAAAACCTCCATTTGTCGTTAAAATATCTTAACTCCTTTCTAGAAAATAGCAATACAGATCCATTGGATTTTAGAGAACAGATTTGTTTTTGCTTATTTCATAATACATGTCAGTGTTTTAGGATTTCAGCAGAGTCATGCACTTGCAAAGGATTTAAATAAAATTATGGATTTGTATATTAATTTGTAGAAAATTGGGCTTTCCTGGCAGCATATTAAGTTGTCTATTATTTATACATTAAATTTCCCTTTTTTCTAGCTGTCCTGTATTAGAGTTAATCTTGTTTACATTTTTAAAGGTCTTTAGCTTCATAAAAGCTTTGAAAATTATAATTAAATATCCTACCTAAGCTAATTTAAATGCCAGAGCAAAATCTATTTCAGCAAAATTCTGACTTCTATGAGAATATTTTATCTTTAAAAATCCACAGACACTATAATCCTCAATGACATAATTTCTTCCTTTGTGAATTTCTGAAAGATGACCTTTTGAACATTGCTATCATGGTTTAAGAGTCTTGGATACATTTCTACTATAACATTATTCTCATTTTTAGCTTACTTCTGAAAACTTTTATCTAATTCTTATTTCCCCAGACAGATTTTGATTACTAAAATTTTTTTTCTGTTCTGTCTTATTATATAGTGAGGAGGGCCTAGGGACAGTGGTTGTAGTTGCAACCAGAAAAGTATTCCATCTACATTTTTGTTCATTCTTTTTTTCTCTTATGTTCTACTCTTTAAGATTCCCTTTGGGTTTTCTTGGCAAAGATACTGGAATAGTTTGCCATTTCCTCCTTCAGATCATTTTACAGATGAGGAAACTGAGGGAAGCAGGGTTAAGTGACTTGCCTCAGCTAGTGAGTATCTAAGTGCAGATTTGACCCCACAAAGATGAGCCTTCCTGATTCTGGACCCAGCACTTTATCCACCGGACAACTTAGCTTCTCATTTACAACACAATAGAGTTAAGCTTTATATGTTATCAAGTCAGTACATTAAAAAAATCAATTGCACAAGCACCTGTTCTAGTGTAGTGATAGATGAAAAATTAAACATCTTTTGTCCTCAGGGAGTTTACATTAAGGTAGGAAATGTGTACACAAGTAACTAAAATATATGGAAGTATGTGGTAAGAAGACATGAGCCGGCAGACAGAATGGTTGGATAGATTCAAGGAGGGAGGGATGCTGCCCTCTATCTTGTTGGCTCTAAACCAGACATTCTTCTTCACATACCCCCTGGCCAGTTTCCATGTTATCTTTTTGCTCTTTAACCTCCAGCTGTATCCTTCTGCTCACTGGTCCTTTAGAGAACATTCTCTGTGGAAATTACTCAGTTTTGCTTAGTACTCTTGCCTTTGGGCTGAGATTTACTGATTGGTGACGGAGTAAATAGAAACACAAATGGCCCACTAACTTCTGCCAGTTCCATATTAGATCATGCTTTCTAATCTCAATCAGTCACTCACCTTTTCTACATATCTTTTTGACACCCTTCTCCCATGCATTCCTCCCACCTGCCCCAGCTTTCTATTTCTTTCTCTGCTAACTGTAACCAAATCAATTACTTCAAGAGAAGGCATAAGAAGGCATTGCTAGGACCCCACTAGTAATTCCTGTTACTTTTGAGACTCACAGCACCCTTCTTTCTCCTTTCCCTCCCCTCCCTCTTTTCCTGCTGCTATCTAGATAGAAGCCTTCATCACCTCTCAAATGGACTCTTAAATTAACCTCAATGTGCTGTCTCCCCATTTAGAGTGCTGGCAAAAGATTTTTGAGAAGGGTGGCAGGGGCCAGGTAATACAGTGACACATATTCACTAGGAATATTTGACAGTAATTTAAAGTAGAGATGTCAGAAAAGGGGCCTCTTGCAACACTCACAAATGTGACAGAAACCAGATTAAAGTGTGATTGGAAAGTATTTAGCAAGATAATTAAAAACAGAAGAGAGCATAGATAATGTTAATGTGTGCTTTTCTAAGTCATCATGTAGACTACAGGGATCCTCCTATTTGGTTTCTATCTGTTTGACACCACAGGTTTAAAGAATCAGTTGCTGATGGGAGAAGCAGAATTCAGCAGTCATATCAGTTAGATTAATTTAAGAGTCCATTGGACAGGTGACAAAAGCTTGTATTTAGATAGCATCAGGAAAAGATGGAGGGGATGCAAGGGAGAAATATACCTGAGGGACAATGAACTGAATTTGGCCACTGGTAGGATGTAGAGAGGGTGAGAGAAGAATCAGAATGACTCTAATGCTTTAAGTTTAGATGGATATAATGATTCCATCAACAAATGTGAAACTTAGGAAGAAGAGCAGAGTTTGTAGGAAAAAATGATGAGTTTAGTTTCATTCATGTTGAGTTTGAGATGTGAATTAGATATCCAGATTTCTAGCAGGCAGTTTGAAATAAAGGATGAATGCTCAGGGGAGAGGTCTTCTCTGAAGACATGGCTTTGATAATCATAGGGAGAGTGCAAAGGCACAGTGCAGAGAGAGAAAAAAGGAAGAGCTCTAAGGACAAAGATATTCCCAAAGAACAAGTCAAATCAACAAGCATTTGTCAAGCACTGTAATAAACTCTGGAATGAAAGAGATGAATAAAGATCAATTATAGAGTTAGGAAGAGAATTAGGAATAAGTTGGGTCATGGAAACCAAGGAGGAGGGGATACTGAAAGTGTTAAATATTACAGGAAGATCAGGAAAGATGAGGGCTGAGAAGAAGCAATTTGGCAATTGGGAAGCCCTTGGAGATCCCGCAGGGGGAAATTTCCACAGGGCAATGGTGTCAAAAAGAGGAGCAGGTAGGTAATGAAGAAGTAGGTGTGATGAGGATGAACTACTTTTTCTATAAGTTTGGAAGTGAAGGAGAAAAGCTTTTAAAATGGGTGGAAGAAGATAATAATATGGGAAATAAGCATTAGATTATATTAAACATTCTTCAGTCTATATGCTAGAAACCAGGTAACACATATCACACTTAAAACTTTTCTTCTCTCCTTCAATGGCTACAAGGCCCACTAAAGTAATTTTCTTCCTATTTCCTACTGTTGGAATGATACCACTTTTGAAAGGACCTTTCTTTTCTCTCACTCCAAAGACTTGGCAGTATCATATTATCTTTTCCCAACAACTCTCTTCTCATTTCAGCATTTCTATTACTATTGAAGACAGTACTATTCTCTCAGTAACTGAGGTTCGTGATCTTGACTGCTCATTCAAAAAAACTCCACATATTCCATCTGTTGCCAAGTGTTATTGTTACTACTTTCATCATGAGTCTTGTTTACACTTTATTCTTTCTACTCAAATAGCTGCCATTCTGGCACTGTCCCTCATTGCATTATATTTGAATACTGCAATATCCTTCTATTACTTTAGGGAGTGGTTAGTCCCTCTGCCCCAATTCTTTCCTCACTTCAGTCTATAATTCAATCAACTTCCAAAATGATTTTCCTAAAGCAAATGTCTGACCACATTACCTTCCTCCTACTCAGTAAGTTCCAGTGGCTCTCTGTTACCTCTCCTATTAAATATAAAATCTTCTGGCATTGAAAATCTTCACAACCTAAAATCTCCTATGTTTCTGGTCAGCTTAATATTTCCTTTATGTATTTTATGTTCCACCAACAATGGCCTTCTTATTATTCATTATATGACTCTGGTGGGACTCAAATTCACAACTTTTGAATTCCTTCAGTTCTACTAGAAGTCCTATGTGCTATCCATTGCACCAAGATGCTCACATGGTGGTCAGAAATGATACAAAGACACTCTCAAGGTCTCTCTGAAGAAGTTTGGAATCAGTTGTGAGGCTTGGGATACACTGGCAAAGAACCACCTAGTGTGGTGTGCCCACATCAAAGAAGGCACTGTGCTCTATGAGCAAAGCAGAATTGTAGTCGCTCAACAGAAACATGAGATGCACAAATTTAGACATTTCCACCCAAAATGTTCATATGAACTATTTGTGCCCATCCAGTGGTAGAACATCCTGAGCTCACATTGTTTTTTTCAGTCACAGTCAGAATCACTATAACTTGACTCTAACATAGTGATGTCACTTTGGTCCTCTTCAAGAACAAAGGACAACAACCAATTCCTTGTACATGATACTCCATCTCTTGACTTTATTATCCCTTCTCACATCTGCCTACTGGTTTCTCTGACTTTTTCAAGACTCAGCTCAAATACTAGTTGTTCTAAGAAGCCTTTCCCAGTCTCCCAGTTCACCCAGCTCCTCCTAAAGTACCTTCTCGCTTAGGCCTTCTTCTACTGATTCTATATCTTCTTTATAGTATATATTTAAAAATATGTATACATGTGTACATATACATATATATTATGTACATATATTTCTCTCTATATATACATATATATGTATATCCATATCTAGCTATAATCTTTTGGCCTATTGTCTCATCCACTAGGGCAGCTAGTGATACAATGGATGGAGTGCCAGGCCTGGAGTCAGGAACATTCATCTTTCTGAGTTCAAATCTGGCCTCCAAAACTTATTAGCTGTGTGACCCTGGGCAAATCACTTAATCCTGTTTATCTCAGTTCTTCATCTATAAGGTGAGCTGGAGAAGGAAATGGCAAACCACTCTAGTATCTTTGCCAAGAAAACCCAAAAATAGTATCACAAACAGTCAGATGTGACTGAAGTGACTGAACAACAACTCATCCACTGGAATGTGAACTCCTTAAGGGCAGGGATCACATTTTTTTCTTTCTTTGCATTCCTTCCACAGCGTCTGACACAGTAGAAGAACTTAATAAATTCTTGTTAACTGACTCACTAATGTCTTTGGTAAGGCTCTATTAAGATGATAGGCCAGAGTTGTTACCTCCATTACCTACCCCAGTGGTTATAATCTCATAAAATATCCACCATTTCTTTTGTATTGTCACTGTCTTCTGCTCTTAACCAGCATCATGGACCTCATCTGCAATTTCTCTCTGTTGAAGTTTCTCATTGTTGGCTAGCACTTGCTTTTATGACTTAGGAAGGGGAAGCCCTGGTACAATAGTAGACATATGTGTCCTTGCTTTTATTCAAGCTATTATTCATGGCCCATATCAAATCTTATCTCTTCAAACACCAGAGAGCTATTACTGCTTATGTTATTTCAACTCTTGTTATACTTACAATCAATGACAATGGATTTGGACCTTAATTCTTATTTTATCATTTCACACTAGATTGTAAACTTCTTGAGGGCAGGGGTAATATCTGATCTTTATTTATATCTCCACCAGTCAAAAGATTAGTCTGTCAGCAGAATCAAGGTATAATGGGAGGATGGAGTAGAGAACCAACAGGAATAAGGGTTTCCTTTAATGCCTCTAAGACCACGACCTTGTGCATTTCAGTGTGTGGATGGAGGACTGCAATAGGAAGTTAGCGTCATGAGATTATTCAATATTAAAACTATAATTTTTTTAAATTCCATTCAACAACAAACTTTTGTCATTAAGCACCAAGGACCTTGCCCTAGGGACAGGAAACCAAAAGCAAGGTCAGCTGACATAATTCAGATAGACAGCCTTGATTGTATCTGATTTCACATCTCCATCATTGATCACACACTAACAAATACAAGCTGAGGCATCGAGAAAGGTAATAGACATCCTCAAGGCATAGCTTCTTTAAACAACAACAATAACAATGAAAACAATTACTTAGGGTATGTGTTTACATGTGTGTTTGTATGTGTGCTATTGATCAATGAATTGAGTAGTCATTCATGTTATGTTGAACAGGTACTGACAGCAGAAAAGTGAATAACCAGATGCTACATCATAAATAATAGACACATGCTAGGAAGAATTCTATTTGGAGTCTATTTTTCAGGAAACCATTCCTCTAGTAAGTAGTCTTTTGTGAATCTTTTAAGAAGAATACATTAATCCTTCATGCTTAGGAAAGCACCAGATGCAGTCATTTTATAAGACACTTATAAAAACACTTATAAAAACTGTTTTCATCATCTCATACATGAGAGGTAATAGTAGCTTAATAAATAGAAGGTTGGCCTCAGAGCCAGGGAGAACTGGGTTTAACTCTCATCTCTGCCCATGTGATCCTGGGTAATATTTTAGTGCTCTAAGGTAAATCTAAGACTGTAAGTTATAAAGACAGTTTTAAATATATATGTGGATCTGGAAAGGACATTTTGTCATCTGGGAATTCATGATAGCAGTGAAATTATAGGTTAAATCCTTGTCCTTTTTCATGTATGTATAGGGTTGTACTGTACAACCTGAAAATACAGGAAGCGCCTGTAATTTAATTTGCATTTAACATTTTCTCCATCACTTTTAAAAATCTAGTTGATAAAACAAAACCAAACAACCAGTAAACAAACCTTGATTTATAAATTTACTGATTTATATATTTATGATATATTAATCCACAAGCATTTATTGAACAACTTACTAAGCACTATCAGTGGTTCTCGACCTTCCTAATGCCACCACCCCTTTAGTACTCGTATGTGGGAATATCTGCATGTGGCCAGACCCGCCTGGAGATGGATGGAGAAGCAGTGTCTCAGTTCCTAAGACCATCGGAAATATGTGTTTTCCTATGGTCTTAGGAGACCCCTGTGACCCCTGTGAAAGGGTCATTCAACCCCCAAAGGGGTCGTGACCCACAGGTTGAGAACTGCTGCTAGATAATTTTAAAAAAGGAGAAAAGCAAAATACCTTCCTTAAAGGTGCTTACATTCTAATAGGAAAGACTACATGGAAGCAACTATGTGCATACAAGATTTATACAGTACAAATTTGTATGTGTGATCTGAAAGTTACTCAGAGGGAAGTAACTAGCATTTGTGGGGAGGAGAAGGTAGAAGTGAGTCTCTAATTGGCCTCCTTCAGAAGACAGGATTTGGACTGAGACTGGAAGGAAGCCAGGGAAGGCAAGGGGCAGACATGAGTTTGAGGAACATTCTACACATGAGGGAAGGGGAGTAAAAAGGCAAGGAGTTAGGAAATTGAGTGTTGTGTGTAAGGAGCAGCAACCAGGCCATTGTCAGTAGATGGATCATAGAGGGGGACAGGTTATGAAGGGCTTTAAAAGCTAAACAGGATTTATATTTGATCCTGGAGGTAAAAGGGAACCACTAGAGAATATTAAGAGAAGCTGATGGTAGAAGGGTGGTGAGATGGGCTTTAGGAAGATCACCTTGGCAACAATGGAGTATGGACAGGATGGGAAGAGACCCGAGGCCAGAAGACCAACCTGAGGGCTAGTGCAATAGTCCAGGCATATGGTAATAATGAGGACCCGAACCAGGGTGGCAGCTGTGTGAGGAAAGAAAAGTGACCCATAGGAATGATGTTGTGAAGGTAGAAATCTGATAATGAATAGATTTACATTGAGTGAATGAGAATGAGAAATAAAGGATGACCTCAAGGTCATTGGGTAACCATAAGGATGGTGGTGCCCTAGTCTCCCTGCTCAGATACATTCACATACACGTATGTATGTGTATTATGAATGTATATATGTGTGTGTACACACACACAGACACACACACACACACGACTTTGCAAACCTTAAAACTCTACATAAATTACTGTTATTCTTATCACTAACACCAATATAATTCTTTCTTTGTGTTGAGCCTGCTTCCGAGATGAATCTGGGTCAGTGTTAGTCCTATACCTTTGTCCCTTGTGGGAGGAGAGCTTTGTATATCCCCTCTCTAAGACGCTGTGTGTTGTTTATTAAAGGTATAATAAACTTAAGAATAAGAGAAAGAGTGGCCTGGTTAAATATTTTCATGACAAATTATTATCCAAAGAATACATAATTTCAATCTGTAGTTTTCCTTTTTAAGTTTATTTGATTTTTTGAAAAAAAAAAAGTTTTCTGTTAATGTCTTCTTTTTTTGTCAGCTCAGACTGTGGTCAGCAAACGTTTGGCCACGGCAGCCTTATCTTTTTCGTTTGTGAAGCACATCCAGGTATACCAGTCCCTGCAGAAGCCTGCTCAGGATGACTTTGGGTTTTTTCCAATGCCTCAGAGAGATGAAGATATTGATCATGATGCTTGCCAAAAGCACATGTCAAGATGCTAACATTCTTATAGTTTTCTCAAAGGATTGAACCCTAAAATTGAAGATCTATAAAAACAATTCTTTATGGCTCTCAGCAGTGGCAATGAACTGTTTTCCCTCTTCTTGAGCGATGTGAATGCTCACCTGTCGGCCATACTTTCTTCTGTCAGACACTGTTGCTAAGGAAACCACCTCCTTTGTATGGGCTGAGAGTCTCTGCTTCCTTTTGGAAACACTCTGGGATGGTTGCCAGATTTCATTCCTAAATTCAGGGCTCTACAGTAGCTGACTTAACCCTTTGACTGGCCTGAGAAAACACATAGTCAGAGGGAGTCTGTTGTTTTCACCAAGAAAAGAAATCTGAAGCTCTATCATGTGACTGAAACCTAGAAGTATTTCTGGGGCTGGACAGATGCTGTGCCTGGAGGGAAGGTTCTGAGGCTGCATCTCTAAATGCTTAAATGAAAGAGAATCATTATTGATTTGACTCACAGTTAGCAAAGTCTCAGAAGGGTAATGATTCAAGCCCAGTTTTCAGTTCTCTGATTCTAGCCTAGTGCAGTGGGAAAATGTTAATAAGATGAAAGAAGGCAATGCAGTTTTAACATCTTGTTCACTGAAAAAAAGAGCAGATGTTTGAATATTTCACCTAAACAATAAAGATTACAAGTGGCATCATCTGCTTCAAACTTCGAATAAGCTGAGTTTAATTTTTTTCCTTATCTTTCTTATTCCCTCTTCTTTGTAAATCCTAGAGAAAGACAGAAAGAATAAGTACAGTGAAATGACTACTTTCCTCTACTGCCTTTAAAAAAAAAATCACTTTCTTTGCAGCAAGGGCTAGAGTCCGGATCAATGATTTTTACTGATGTAGACAATTCCAAGCAAGGTAAGGAGACTTCCTGAACCAGATATGGGCCTTCACTATCCTTTCAAGTAATAGTCTTAGTTTAAGTAACAGGCTGAGGCTTGCCATTATGAGTCAGGGGCAGACAGGACTTGAGCTCCGATCTTCCTGACTTGGTGGCCAGCCCTCTAACCCATTATATGGCAGTGTCTCTCTATGAGGATATCATTATCAATAAGAATAATTTGGCTAATATTTACATAGTGCCTACTATGTGCCAGGCACCATGTGCTGAGTGCTTTACAATTATTATCTCACTTGATGCACACAACAATCCTGGGAGAAGGTGCTATTATTATCCCCACTTTACAATTGAGAAAACTAAGGCAAACATAGGCTAAGTGACTTTTCCAAGATCACAGAGATACTAAATGTCTAAAAGTAGATTTGAATTTAGATTTTCCTGACTTCAGGACCGGTAGTGCTCTACCCACTGTGCCGTTTGCTGCCCTTCTCTTTAGATCCTGAGTCAGAGTAATTAGTATCATGTGCTTGAAAATATATTAAATATTCTGAGACATTCTACAGGAAATTCTCAGAAGACAGGTAGGTACAATAAGATGACACCCACCTTTGTTCTTACAGCCCACAAAATAAAAAACCTTTTAAATGGAGGTGGTGGCGGTGGTGATTTCCATCGCATTTCATTTGAACAAATCATGAACTAGCTGCCAGAATGTCTAGACTCTTCAAAGCTGAGCAGTTTCCTTTAGCTGCCCCCAATGTAATGATAATTTGTTGTCTTCTAGCTTAGCCTCATGGCATCTAAAATGAATCTTAGAGATAATTTAATCTAGCCCCCACATTGTACAGATGAGGAAGCTGTGACACAAACAGGTTAAATGATAATTCTATTCCTCCTCAGGTAGAGAATGTCGTGGGAGGCTCTCTGTTTTCTTCTTCAGGTCATATTGCTAAAGCTTAGCAGAAGAACGTCCTAAGGGAGAAGGACTGAGAGAAAACCGTGAGAGCTAAGGACTGAGGAAAAGTATCTAGGATTCTATTTGGTAAAAACAAGGCATGTAAATATCCAAGGCTTATTTAAACCTATTTTCCAAAACCTTTCACAGCCTCTCATCTCTCATTGTTAAAGGAAATCGGGGATTTGTAATCCAAGATTGTCTAATACTTGGCAATATCGTGTTTCGCTTTGATAATCTCATAGAATGTTGTTGATCTTGGCTTCTCTCAGCTCTTTAATAATAAAAATGTAATTGTGGATACAATGTCTGTTCACATGAATACTAATCTGAGAGTGGTATGTAAATAAATGGGGAACATGAAAGCTTTGCATTTTTACATTTATTCCATAATTAATTTTTAAAACACATGCATAGTGGTAGAACTTAATTCCTTCAAACTTAAATTTGCTCATACAAATACACCTAAGAAATAGTTTGAGATGGTATGCATCATCAAAAATAGTAGTATTAAAGGTTTTAATGGCATATTTGCATGGTGTTAAAGTTATTCTTGTTCATATCAATTATTACGTTTGAATCATACATTTAATAAAAAAATCATTGTCACAATGCCTTCCTTCAAAGCATTTTCTGTGAGTGGAGGAAAAGGGTTTCCATTATGTGGAATTCAGAGTACATTCTCAAATATCTGATAGTTTTCCTTTAGCAACAGCTTACCAGCACAATGCCACATAATCTTAATAAGGTCAACCAAATAGCTTGTTCTTTCTGTGTTTCCCACATTGTTAAAAAGATATGTGTCCTAGCACATGTTTACCTTAAAACTTTTGAAAAAGGTACAACTTTTAAGGTTCTTTGTTCTTAAAAAATTAAATAGATTTTAATTTTTACCTTCTATTTTTATATTGCTTAGATTTCCCCCAGTGTTCCTCAAATACCCTCTGCAGGAGAATCATCCCTTACAACACAGGAATTTTTTTTTCAATAAAAGAAAAAGAGGGAGGAGAAAAGTAAAATTGGTTGACATACAACACAATCTGACCTCATCAGCAACACCCCAGACTTGTAGAACCCAACCTCTGCAAAGAACTCCCCATCCCTTTCATTTTGTGACCAAACTTCTTCTTTATAATGCCACATCATTTAACTTTGATTGCTGTGTAGTTGTTTTTATTTTCCCCCATTTACACTGTATATATTCTCTCTTTCTCTTTCTCTCTCTCTCTCTCTTGATTATATATATATTATACACACACACATTCTGATACTCTGTATATTATTTTCTTGGCTCTACTTACCTCACTTTGTTCCAGTTCATGTCAGTATTTCCATGCTGGCTTGCATTCCTCATGCTTGTTGTTCCTTATGACACAATAATATTCATGTAATGTAATACATGAATTGAATTCATGTCTTATCATTTCTTTAGCCATTAACAAGTAAATGGGAACCTACTTTGTTTCTAGTTAATTTCTATTGTAAAAAGTACTGCTATAAATATTTTGGTGTATATGAAGTCTTTCTTTTCTTCAGTGACATAATTGGTTATAAGCCTATCAGTACGTTCACTTGGATCTAAGGATATGGATATTTCAGTCACTTTATTATTTGCAGAATTCTAAACTGATTACCAGACTGATTGTAATAATTCATAGATTTACCAGTAACACTTTACTGTGCCTGTCTCTCCATAACCTCTCCAACATGGACTATCCCCAGTTTTGCCAAGTTGTTGGGTGTGTGGTGAAATCTCAGTATTGTTTTGATTTGCATTTTTATTAGTGATTTGGAACACTCTTTCATATGATTAATATTTTATAATTCTTTTGAGAACAGTTTCTGCATATTTTTTGACCACTTTTCTATTGGAGAATAAGTACCTTTTCATCATACATGTTTTTTAACTTGTCTATATTATCTTGGACATCAAACCCCTATCAGAGATATTTGATTGCAAAGATTTTTTTCTCCTACAACTCTTTCCCTTCTTATCCAAAAAACATTAATTTTGTTTGTGAAAAAGCTTTTTTTATGTAATCAAAATTATTTTATCTTTTGTAATTGCCTCTATGCTTTGTTTAACTAAGAATTCATCCCCTACTCATAGCTTGTGAAAGCCACATATCATTTAAGACTCTTTAAATTAGGTTTTAAAGGAACTGATCTCTATAGCAATAGGGCAAATGCAAAATATTTTGCTATTTAACATACTTATTCAACCTCCTTCACTTGTACTTTCTTTAAAAATGTGGAGGGGCGGAGCTAAGATGGTGGCATAGGAGCAGCAAGATACTGCAGCTCCCACATAGCCACCCTAAATACCCATAAAATATGACTCTAAACAAATTTTAGTGCTCTAAAACTCACACAAATACACCTCCCACAGAAGGCAGCTGGGCAGAAAGGGATCATATCAGTGCTGGGAGCAGAAACCAGCCGAGCCTGAATCCATGACTTGGCCCCAGGGGGGCGGCCAGGATGAGCCACAGCTGAAGCCTTCAGGAGAGTGGATCAGCTGCAGCTGTGGCAGTTTCCAGACTTATCAAGCCATAAGAAACAAGGACTAAGTGAAAGGTCAGTGGAACTCAGCTAAACTTGGGGGAGAAAAGTGGTCCAGCCAAACTGCCTCAAGGGCAAGGAAGCAGCAGAAGAGGCGGCCCTGCAGTTGCCTTCATGTGGCTGCTTCGGAGCTCCCAGCCTGTAGACTGCAGGGGGGCCAAGCAGTCGTTCAGAGGCCAAGTGCTCTTGTGTTGAGTGGCCTGGATCTGGATTGTGGTCTGGGGTGGTAGTCCTGGGGTGTGTTTTCAGTGACTGAAAGCTGGTAGGGGTTGCAAAAAAATGACAGCCCCCTAATAGCCCCGGCAGCTGGGAAAACCTCAGCGATTTGGGACAGAGCTTTCCCCTCTGGAAGCAGAGTTCCACAGAGCTAAAAAATCATTGGCCAATATGGTCAGGCAAAGGAAGCAAAGTAAGAACAGCAACTAAACTCTAGATTCCTTCTTTGGGGACAAGAAGGATCAAAGCATGGAATGGGAGGAAGACAACACAGTCAGAATTGCCACACCAAAAGCTTCCAAGAAACATGAAGACTGCCTAAAGGCTAGAGATCAGCTTAAGAAGGATTCTGAAAACCAAATCAGAGAAGTGGATGAAAAATTGGAAAGAGAAATGAGAATGATGCAAGAAAATCATGAAAAGAGAGTCAACAACCTGACTGAAGAAAATAACACTTTAAAAAATAGATTAACTCAAATGACAAAAGAGGTCCAAAAAGCCAATGAGGAGAAGAATGCCTTAAAAAGTTGACTTTGCCAGATGGAAAAAGAATCTCAAAAGCTTCCTGAAGAGAATAATTCCTTCAGAATTAGAGT